>JAYESA010000019.1:60260286-60295915 GCA_036927795.1 Iris macrosiphon
CGAGGGTAAGGTATTGAGGTATTTACCTATACATTAGGTTATATATATATATATATATATATATATATATATATATATATATATATATATATATATATATATATATATATATATATTAGTATATGGTAGTGTATATATATAGATAGTTAGTTAGTTAGCTAGTGTTAGTGAGGGGTAAGGCTTGAGTATCTCAATACCTTGAGATACTCAAGGTATTGAGCGTCGGGGCAAGGTATTGAGTTTTAGCCTAGGATTGAGGTTAGAGATGCTTTTATATATATAGTTATATTTATATATACGTGCTAGTATATATTTTAGAGGGTATAGGCGGGGCGTATAGCGTAGGTTGAGGTATCGGATACCGAGGGTATCCCGGTATCTCAAGGAGGCGAGTTTGAGGGTTTATTAGCTTAATGACCTAGTTTTGACCTAGAATTTTAGGGGCACCCTAGCTTGACCTAGAGTTGACCGCCAAAGTCAACTTTTGACCTAGATTTGACCCAGGATTGACTTTTTGGACCCAGAGTTGACTTTTTGACCCAAATTTTACTGGTTTGACCTAGAACGACCCTAGAAGCCTATTTTTAGTTATTTTATATCTGTTTAACTCATTAGAAACATGTTTAACCTTGCTTTTCGCAATAGGTCCTTGTGACACCAGTTCGGATCGCCAATTGCTCAGGACGTCAGACGAGTACATTCTCTGATAGTTTTCATTATCTGATGATTATTATGATTCAGCTTCTAGTATAGTATTCTCTGATTTTTCTAGCACGACACGGACTAGTATTTCTGGATTCATTTACTTGCGACACGTATATTTCATGTTTCTGGCCTCTATTTTGGAATCACCTACTGGCATCACTACAGGCATCACTCATGTTTCTAGCTGGACTCATACTTGATTTACGTGTCGGGCCTTGGATTCACTTGTACTAGTTGGGACGGGAAAATACTCGAGTAGACATGTAAATATTCCCAACTGCAATAACTGAAATCACCCCCTTTGGTCTAATCTGGAATGATAGCAGCCGCACACCCAGTGTACGATGAGCCATACTTACCCCTAGCCGTTTACATGTCGAAACAGGTATTTCAAAGACACGAGTTCATTCTTTCTAGTCTGGACTCACTTGCATTCTTGACTGGTCTCACTTATTGTTTCTGGACTTGACTCATTACATTATTCTTGCTGGACTCACTACACGTTCTTGTGCACGTACTTGATCTTAGTTTAGATTTCTTGTATCCTGCAGTCATTACTATCTTGCTTCTGATTTTCATACATCTTTACCTTTATGCACCAGTGATATGTATATATTTCTTGTTCATACTTTATTTTCTTCACCTTGCTACTTGCTACAACTGCTTTATAGTTTTTATCATTTAATTGGAACTGCTGTTAGAGGTGTACCTGCTCCAGTCCTGACTGGACATATTTTTTCCAGAGGATCCGGAGGATTGGTGTCCGACGTTTTATGGACCTCAGCCTGTCGATGGTGCAGACAGGGACCCCCTAGTTTAGGAGTGATTTCCGGGTTGGTAGCCGGGATCACAAGGACCTGTTGTTGTATTTTATTAGCTTTTGGTACCGAATTTGTCCCCGGTTTTGGATTGAGACTTTGTATTATATATGATTCTGGATATTGTTGTATTATTATTATTGTTGTTGTGGTTGCTTTAGTAGCAGTTGTTTTAGACTTTGTAGCTGTTAGACTTCTGTGTTATCTTATCGTGCTTAGATTCGTGATTGGGTACTTGTGATTATCATTATGATATTGCTCCTCCGTTTAGAATTGAGATCTTGACAGGTATATATACTGATTGCGTAAGATTGTTAGCTAGATAGTAGACCTAGACATCGTTCTACCGTCGATGCTGCGGCGTAGGCTGGACGTACCCACGACTCATGCCCGATTTTCTGGGTGTGGGTCGTGACACTACAAGTCCAGAACGGCGATACAAACCCAACGGAATATCCAGAACTGGATTCCGATGAGCCGGTCACAAATCGCCCGTCAAGTGGAGCTGTGGGGCCCACGATACGGAATTTTGTCAATGTTCTCAGAATCGAACCAAACTTGGATCACAGGACCAGCGTATTGCTACGAGTCCGATGGCATAAGTTTCGTTTTGAAACGACGAGCGTACACGAAGTTACAACGAGTTTCAGAACAGGGCCGATATGGGGTGTTGTCGACGGATACGCGTTGATTCCGGTGTGCACGCACATCCAAATCAACTTCCGTAAAATCTTACACGTCCGTATCGACGGCGCGCACCATTCGGTGAAGTTCGTACACGACCAAGTCATCCCGTTTAGCGGAGAGCACCCAGTACCGAGAAAAATTAGGGTATTTAAATGATCAATATTTTGGTCATTTTTATCCCCAAAAATATTACAAACTGCAGCTCAATAAATTACACTAAAATAGGGTTTAAAAACTTGGTCATATGGTCTAAATAATTATTCAGGTGGATTTTAGAAATAATTAACAGGTTGTGCGTAAAATGGTCGCGAACTGGGGAGTTCGGACCAGGTTTCTAAATTTTCATTAAAGAGGATAAATTTCCTGATTTTGCGTCGCGGTTTACGATCGCCACAGGATGCGATACCCCGAACAACTTGTACGGGGTTCGAGAGGGTCACGAGGTCTACGCGCACGAGTCGACAGAACGAAAAATGAGAGGACAAGGAGAGAGAAAACTCACCGGAACGATGGCTCAGAATCGACTAAAATTGGGCGTACGTGAGGGCGCGACACGGCACCGCGGAGCTCGCTGGCGGCGGGGTGTTGCGACTGCTGGGGTCGGCGGAGAGTAGCCGGGGGTTCGTCGGTTCTTCGCAGTAGAGGAGCTCGACTGGAGGATCGTCGGACTATGGTGGAGGGTAGTGGTGGATGATGGCAGAGGTGCGGTGGGTGAAAGGGGTTGTGTTGGGTTTAAATAGGGCAAGACGGGGAGAGGAGAGGCCGAGGCGATTACAGAGAGGGGGAACGGAGTGGTCGACCAGCGTTGGGGAGGCGAACCGAGGGGTCATAGCGGCTGGGTCGTCGGAGGGTGGCGGCAACGGTCGGGAGGGAAAACGGCGGAGTCGGGGGCGGTTGGGATTCGAAACTGTGCAGAGGGGATTGGGTTCGAATTTTGGGTCGGGTTCGGGTATGGGTCCGACCCGACCTGCTAAGGTTGGTTTAGGTTTAGTTGAGTTTGGTTCAGGGTTGGTTTGGTTCGGTTCAGGGTTCAGAATTAAACCAGTTTATTTTGGTTTAATTAAAACATAAATTTTTAGGTCTTTAAAAATAGTTTCGGGGTCCAATAAATTCCAGAAAAACTGTTGTAAGTCTAATATTTTATTTTACACCCAAAAATATTATTTTCATAATATTTTAATCTATATTTTAATACTTAAAAATATTTAATTCAGAAGAATATTTATTTTAATTCCTAAAATTCACTAAAAATATAGAAAATTCCGAAAATTTATTTTTTAAATTCCTGAAAAATCTGGGGGTTTATAATCTACCCCCTTAAGAGGATTGCGCCCTTGCAATAAAAAAAAACCGGTCAGAAGAGATGACACGGTTGCAAGAATTATTCGAAGCATGACACAATCAAAGAATCATGACCAAAGATAAATCGAAGGACGAGAGTTAAGTAAAACACATAGGGAATGAATAAAATATTTCCCTAAACAATAAAAATTAGGTAATTCAAGAGTGAAGGAAATCTGGTTAGAGCAAAAAAACTACAGTCTTAGAAAAACTAGGTTATCAATTATTAACAAGTTCAAAATTACTAAGTTTAAGGCTAAGGTCATGAACTAACAGGCACGTGCTAAGAAAATACTATGAATAGATAGCTAGGAATAACTTACGCACATTTTCTACTCCACGAGTCTGCACGTCCTCCATAGTCATCACAAAAGCTTGTCCGCGTCCTTGCGGTGGTGCCCTCTGCTGTTGCTGGGCCTGCCGGAAGAGTGCTGCTTCTGGTGCCAAATGTGGCCTCGGCTGATACCCTCCTGGTGTTGGTAAAGCTTGTTGGTTAACCATTGGTGTTTCTCCTCGATACGTTGTGCAATCTCTGGCTAAATGTTGGCTGGATCCATAAATCAAGCACATTCCCAACTTGCGTCTGCACTCCCTCTCAATATGCCTACCTTACCACAGTAGTGACAAGTAGGAAGGAATGAGGCTCTTGGTGCTGCTCTCGGTGGTGGATTTATCTGTTGACGCTTTGTAGACTCCTCTTGTGATGCCCTGGTTGGTGTTGGTAAATATGGCCTTTTCAGGCTGGATTCTTTCCTGGTGACGCGCTTCATGCGTCGGGCTGCAGCAAGCACGTTCGAGTATGAAGTAGGTACAACGGATCCGATCAATCTCTGTAGCTCAAAGTTTAGTCCGTCGAAGAACTTCTCAGCCTTCTTCTCTTATGTTGGGATCAAGGTAGGGGCGAAGCGACTCAGACGAATGAACTCCGAGTTGTATTCTTCCACTGTCATACTGTCTTGAGTAAGGCGATTGAACTTGTCCCGAAGTTCTGATCGAGCGATAACTGGAATGTACATCTCCTGAAAGAGTCTAGAGAACTCTTCCCAAGTGACTCGGTTTGGTCCGAGTCGTGTCTCCTCAGATAGCCACCAGTGATGTGCATTGCCCGTCAATTGCATCCGGGCGGCAGTCATCCAACGTTCCCTTGGAAGCTCAGCTGCTTTTAATTGATGTTGAGTGTTTGTGAGCCACTCATGAACTTCAGTGGGCTCCTCCTTGCCTGAAAAGGTGCGGGGCTTCAGTTGGCCGAAATTGGTGATAGAGCCCGTCGTTGGCCGTCGTGCTGGTAGATTCGCCTGCTCCAGTGCGGTCACGATACTGTTTCGTAGAGCCTCTTGCTGAATCTGTTGTTGAGCTTGCATCATTGCGTAGATCATTTAAAATATCTACTGTCCATCCATAGCCTGCCCTTGTGGGAATACGGGCATTGGTGGAGAAAACTGCGGTGGAGGTAGGATGTCATCACGCCGAAACCTTGAGGTATGTTGATTGGCTTGACTGCTTTGATGTGCTGATTGACCTCCATCCACTAGTGTTACTTCATCTTCGTTGGTTACCACAGCACCTCGTGGTGATCCTGCGAGAGTCTCATCCCTTGCTAGTGGATCCATTACTCTGTATCCAAAATAAACTATAAGAGGCATACAGAGGAATCAAGGCAGGATGCATGTCAAGAATTTATTCGAATCCGATATAGATATCAAGAACGATTCAATCAAGTGGATGAGATCCTAAAACTTATCATATTTTTTATTGCAGGCTTGCTCGGTCCCTAAATTAAAACTGAAACAATTTAGTCGTAGACCTGCATGGGCCACTACTGTAAACCCCCTGATTTTTCAAGAAATTTTAATTTGGAATTTTTTATAATTTTATGGAATTTTTTGAGATTTTCTCTAATTAAACTAAGATTTTTTAATTATTAAATAATTTTTAAATAATGTTAAATAATATTAAAATATTATGAAAATAATATTTTATGGTATAAAATAAAAAAATTAGACATAGGGTAATATTCCGGAAATTTATTGGACCCCGGAAGCATTTTTAAAAGCCCTCAAACTAATTATTTAATTAAACCAAATTGAACCATAATAAACCCGGTTTATTTTGCCTGAACCGAACCAAACCGAACCCGGTCTAGATGAACCGGGTTCAAGGTTATTGGGTCGGATCCGGGTCGTCAGTCCAACCCGACCCGACCCGTTTCTACCCGACCCGCTTCCCTGTTTGCTGATCGGGCCGGATCCGCCACTGACCCGACCCGACCCGTCGAACCCGAAACCCGAAAACCCCTCATCTCCCCCCGACCGCTCAGCCCGACCCTAGCGATTCTTCTCCGCCGCAACGGCCGCGCCGCTCCAGCGTCCCTCCGCCTCTTGGCCTCCCTGCAACCCCCGGCGACCCGCCGTTTCCCCTCCCGTAACCGCCTCCCGCATCCGCCTATAAATCCTCTCCTCCGGCCGTACCCATCCCCCGCAGACACCGCCCCAGCCGCCTCGACGCCGGCCGACCCCGGCTGCCCTGCTTCCCCCGACCTCGCCGCTGCAACCGACCTCCTCTCAACCTCCTCCCCGATCCTCCTCCTCCTCGCTTCTCCCCAGAACTCGCAGGCCGTCGCCTCGCCGCAGAAGCCCGCCTCCACCAACACCCGGCCACCTCTCCCCGCGGCGCCTCCACCTCATTGTCCTCCTCCGGCGCCGCCCTAAGCCGCCTCCGCCGTGTCCGCCAACAGAAGCTTCTGACCTGGACACAGCCGCCTCTGACCCGGACACAACCCTAACCCTAGCTCGGCCGGACACGACTCAGCTCGTGTCGATACGACTCGGACACGTAAAACTCAGATTTTTGGAGCCCTGTTCAGGTACCCATTTCTCTCTCCTCGCTGCCCCATTTTCTGTTCCGTCAGTTGTGACGCGTAGGCTGCGTGACCCTCTCGGTGCCCGTGCAACCCGCTCGGTGCATCGCGTCCAGTGTTGATCGTGAACTGCGATCCAAAAACAGGAAAACCAATGCCCTATTTTATCCCAGAACTGAGTACGCCCCGCCAAACGGGACGACTTGGTCGCGTGCGGTCTTCATCGATACGTGCGCGCTGTTGATACGGACGTGCAAGATTTTGCAGAAGTTGATTCGGATGTGCGTGCACACCAGAATCAACGCGTATCCGCCGACAACGTCCCGTATCTGTCCTTTCTGGATCTCGCTGTAACTTAGTGAACACATGTCGGATTGAAACGAAACTTGCACCATCGGACTCATAGCAATACGCTGGTCATGTGAACCAAGTTTGGTTCGATTCTGAGAACGTTGACAAAATCGCGTGTCGTGGGCCCCACTGGCTCCACTTGACGGGCGATTTTGTGATCGGCTCATCGGAATCTAATTCTGGAAGTTCTATTGGGTTTGTATCATCGTTCCTAACCTATTGACACTAAGTTGGATGAATTTGGAGACCTTTGACCCTGACATGTTTTTCGGTGCAAACCGGCCACATATGGACCCCGCTTTGACTTGGAAATATCATTTTTTGCCCCTGTGTCCAATTTTTTGCCCCTGTGTCCACGATGGGCAAACCCAATTTAATGGACCCATCAGGGTGTACTTAAGCTGTAAAACAATAATATGGCAATGATACTAATCTCATCCATAGAAATAAATACAATCAATATCAGAAATATAAATCAACAACAAGTCTCAATAAAATATATCTCGGGGAACAATCCGATGATAAGTCTGATACAATAGTCAAGAGACAAGAAATAAAGAGTATAACAACAGCAAATACTGAGTATGGATAAAGCATATACTCAGGAGAAATCCTCGGTAATCACCTCGTCATCGATTTCTAGTACTGCTCCAATGTATGCTCATGTTCCTGCTTCTGCTCTTGCTAATGCTCATGTCCCGTATACCTCGGGATAGATCTCCTCTGCTATTCCTGGGGACATAATCCGGATCCAGGTCCTCAGGGGATATAGCAAGGTACAAGAATAACTCAAGCCATAAATAAATGCAGTGCAATAATAAATAAATCAATAGGGTAAACTATATAACCAGCTAAGTGATATGCAAGATGAGAGCATCACTAGAACTCAGGCTGAGACCACTACAAGCTCGGTGTCGGGCAGCCGGTAGCAGTGATATCACTATTAGAGTGCCTAGATCTGATATAGAGTCTAAGGCCTCACAATAATAAATATATATATATATTAGCCTATAGCCTGTGTGTGTCTCCCCACCCAATGTAATCACACGTCTCAAGTCCATGACACGCAAGATCATATCTAATGCAGCAAGTCATAATGATATCTAAGCATGCAATATCTATGTCACGAATCATGTAACCTATACAGAATTACCATAAATATCTCAGAAAGATTCTGTCTCATGAATAGTGTCAGGTGTCATGTGGTATAATGTACTTGATAATGCAAGTACGAAAATGTATAGGGTCTCGATATCCATCTCTAGGTGACGTTACACAACTTCGCGTACGGTGTTGACACCCGAATATTATTCGGACGTTAAGTAATGTCACACGGTCCTAGGTTAAACAGATACATCATATAATAAATCAAAGGAATGTTATGTAACAAGAACTGCATTATTGGTAAGGTACACTTGCCTGGGGTTTGGTATCCAATTACTGCTTCAGTATCCGCGGGATCTGCAGGTACTCCTCCGGTTGCTGAAATAAATACTACCATTAGGTTCAGAAGATATCAAATAGCTAAAATTGTCTGTCCATAAGTCCAATTTGGACACAGGGGCAAAATTGACAGTTTTTGGTCAAAGCGGGGTCCACATGTGGCCCGCTTCGCACCAAAAAATGTGCCAGAGACAATGTTCTCCAAATTTGTCAAACTTAGTGTCTGCAAGTCCAGAACGATGATACGAACCCAACGGAATGTCCAGAACTGGATTCCGATGAGCCAATCACAAAATCGCCCGTCAAGTAGAGCCGTGGGGCCCACGATACGGAATTTTGTCAATGTTCTCAGAATCGAACCAAACTTGGGTCACAGGACCAGCGTATTGCTACGAGTCCGATGACGCAAGTTTTATTTCGAAACGACGAGCATACACTAAGTTACAATGAGTTTCAGAACAGGGCCGATATGGGGTGTTGTCGACGGATACGCGTTGATTCCGGTGTGCACGCACATCCAAATCAACTTCCGTGAAATCTCACACGTCCGTATCGACGGCGCGTACCTTTCGGTAAAGTTTACACACAACCAAGTCGTCCTGTTTAGCGGGGCGCACCCAGTACCGAGAAAAATCAGGGTATTTAAATGATCAATATTTTGGTCATTTTTACCCCCAAAAATATTATAAACTACAGCTCAATAAATTACACTAAAATAGGGTTTAAAAACTTGGTCATATGGTCTAAATAATTATTTAGGTAGATTTTAGAAATAATTAACAGGTTGTGCCTAAAATGGTCGCGAACTGGGGAGTTCGGACCAGGTTTCTGAATTTTTAGAAAAGAGGATAAATTTTCTGATTTGGCGTCGCGGTTTGCGATTGCCACAGGACGCGATACCCCGAACAACTTGCACGGGGTTCAAGAGGGTCACGAGGTCTACGCGCATGAGTCGACAGAACGGAAAATGAGAGGACGATGAGAGAGAAAACTCACCGGAACGATGGCTCGGAATCGACTAAAATTGGGCGTACGCGAGGGCGCGGCACGGCGGAGCTCGTTGGCGGCGGGGTGCTGCGACTGCTGGGGTCGGCGGGGAGTAGCCGGGGGTTCGTCGGTTCTTTGCCGTAGAGGAGCTCGGCCGGAGGATCGTCGGAGTACGGTGGAGGGTGGTGGTGGATGATGGCGGAGGTGCGGTGGGTGAAAGGGGTTATGTTGGGTTTAAATAGGGCACGACGGGGAGAGGAGAGGCCGAGGAGGTTACAGGGAGGGGGACCGGAGTGGTCGGCCGGTGTTGGGGAGGAGAACCGAGGGGTCACGGCGGCTGGGTCACCGGAGGGTCGCGGTAAAGGTCGGGAGGGGAAACGGCGGAGTCGGGGCGGTTGGGATTCAAAACTGTGCAGAGGGGATTGGGTTCGGGTTTCGGGTCGGGTTCGGGTATGGGTCCGACCCGACCCGCTAAGGTTGGTTTAGGTTTAGTTGAGTTTGTTCCAGGGTTGGTTTGGTTCGGTTCAGGGTTCAGAATTAAACCGGTTTATTTTGGTTTAATTAAAACATAAATTTTAGGTCTTTAAAAATAGTTTCGGGGTCCAATAAATTCTAAAAAAATTGCTGTAAGTCTAATATATTATTTTACACCCAAAAATATTATTTTCATAATATTTTAATATATATTTTAATACTTAAAAAATATTTACTTCAGAAGAACATTTATTTTAATTCCTAAAAATCACAGAAAAATACAAAAAATTCCGAAAATTTATTTTTTAAATTCCTGAAAAATCTGGGGGTTTACAGGTAAGTCTCGTTGTGTTTCCTCTTATATCGCACGATGTACTGCCACACGAGATAGGCTATTCAATATTTCCATGAAACTGATCCTAAGGCAACTAGAAAGACAACATAATAGTTGGTGCACGAAACCTATATTACGTGTTTGGATTTGTCTAGCGGGCGAGTAGCCTACCCACCAGTGCATTCGTTTACTGATAATCCACCAAATTATTTGTAGGGTGCGGAAGAATCTCGTTCGGTGCAGATGCCTCCTTCGTGCATGCTAAGGTGTGGAGTTCACTCCGGAGCCTTGGAGCGCTACGTCCGGAACTGAAGCACATATACAAAATATAATGTTGGAACATCGCCTGTATCATTCAACAAATATAGCCACTTGGCACGCTTTTACTGTTTCAGAGAGAGAGTCTTAAACGACTTATAATCTCGGCCATGCGCCGCTTGTAACACTTGTTTATATTAATAAAGAGTTTGTTTTACTTCAACTTGTGCTATTCAATGCTTTCGTTATTGTCGACTCAGTGAACTTGTTACCGATCGCCTATGCGTTCATAATTTTGTTGCACTCGGATAATCTGTGCGACTCTGTGGCTTAGACCTCTTACCGCCAGCCAATGAACCACGGCCTTGCACGGGCGCGGCTCACGCTCGTGCGGCATCACACCCAGATGGGCCTAAGCAATCGTCCCGCGGGAGCGCTGGCGCAGTGATTCACTCCCAACAGGGATGGCCGATTTAGCCTACGGGAGATCGGGGCGTGACAGAGGCCGGTCGGGTTGTGAAAGGAGAAGTAGTGAAGAAGAAAGAGAAGTAAAGAGGAAGAAGAAGAAGAGAAATGGAGAAGAGAAAGGGAGGAGGGGTTCGGCTGAAATGTGAAGGAGGAGGAAAGAGAGAAGAGGGGTTTTCCTATGCTTCTAGGGATTAGGGCCTACTCCTTGGGAAATGTGTGAAGGAGTGATTATATAGGTGAGTGTGTGGTGAGGATGAAGCTTCAATTTGAATGGAGGGCCAAGATTTATCATGAAAGAAATATACAAACAAAAGGGGAGAGAGAGGGTTGATTTGACCGGTCAAAGAGAGAGAAGAGGGTTTCTTCATTGGCCTTGACCAATAGGGTAGTGACACCTATCACCATATATGCAAATAAGCCCCTTAACTTTTGGGTATTTGCACATGCATGTAAAATAATGGAGATTTGGTGTGGGAAGTGGTATTTGGTGTTATGTAGGGTGAGAGGGTGTTGTGTGTTTTGCATGGGCTTAATGAATGGTGTATTGGGTTAAATTGAGGTTAAGTTGGGATTAGTCAAAGTTGGTATCCCCAATTTAATTAAAATAAAATATTATGTACTCTTAAATTAAATGGGGGCACATGGGGTCTTAATTAGGAGTGACACAAAGGTCATGAACGGTGTAGGCTTGGTGTCAGTCTTGGACCCTTTAATTAGTTCGGCTAAACGGGTTGAGTTTGTGTCCCAAAATGGACGCGACACAGGATTAAAGAATTAATTTCGGGACTGGGAAGTTGTGCAATTAAATTAGAGTACAAGGGATTGTGTTTGTGAGTGACGGAAAAGTCCAGCGTCTAGGTTGGCTTGTCAAGTCAAGAGTGCAATAACTTGTTAGAAATTAAGGGCTATTATTGGGCTCCGAATATTGTAGCAACGGTAGGGTGCACCTAGGATTAAATTAAAGAACCTGTCAACGTAGTCAAAATTCTAGTCCTCAAACACCTGATGCTAAACCAAAATTTTCTAACCATAACCTATCACGCCCCAATCTCCCGCAAGCTCGATAGTCCCTACTGAACGCGAATCACCACGTTGCAGCTCTCCTACAGGACAATCGTTCCCATCGGGACGTGATGCCGTACGAGCCTGGAGTTGCGCTCGTACAAGGCGATGTTTTCAAACACCAATGTTATCATCAAAACAACTAAGTTACAGCGGAAGCCGTTTAGTATACCAAGCACACAAACAGAGTATACGCAGCGAAGCTCACAATAGGGTCCAAATGAAATGCCCCGAGGCAATGCCACAAAGGCGATGCCACGAAGACGATGAAATGCTCTTGCTCTTTTCTCTAGCCCACAAAGGTACTTACAGTTCATACATCTTGTCCCGTATATCCAAGCAGCGCCACTATGCCTGCGTACCTGAAATATTGCCTACAAATGTGGGTCAGTACACAACCGTACTGGTGAGCGGGGTAACCCACTCGTCTAAGCTGACACTAAGTAAAATAGTGAATGCAACCAGTTATATGGTGATCTTTCTAGTTGAATCCTAGATCCGTTTCATGGCATATGAATGATATGTTAAGGAAAGCTGTAAAGCAGTTTAAGCATGCAAACATTCAATCTCAAACCAAACGACAAGCATTTATGTATATCCAACGCGTCTAACTCAATGTCATCGCTTGCACGATAACATATCGAACCATCAGTCTCGCCTCAATATCCATCCTCAACCAAAGTTATATTCTAATCTCGAGTGTACACTCTTGCCGAGGCAAGGCGGCCGCGCCTACACGATGCACAAACCAATCAAAGTAAAGCAAACCAACATTTATTATATATGAAGTCACTGGCCAGAAGCCACGAAGGACATTGATCGGACCAAGATCAATAGGGCAATCCTACCCGATCCAGGGTTGGGCAGCTACTTCCGCCTGGTGGTATCGGACTACCAGCACTACGCCCAATCGCGCGATGCCCATTGTTTCCTCCATGGTAGAACGATCCCGGTGCCCCGGTATCTCATCCCGTTCCAGGAAACGAAACCCTGTGCCACACAGGTTGTCCGTGACTATGCAGACACAATAGGTATGACGAGAGGATCGAAACATTCTTGCCCCACCAAGCGATCCTAGACTCGTTCAACCGATATCCAACCAAATATCCATAACCATTCTTCCAACATATCCAACCAAGAGATCCAAATCTCGACCTCAATATATAGCCCAAGGCACCAAATATTAAGTATTTTATAGGCACGATGCCTCTTCTCAACACAGAGTCCGAATTGGTGCAACACCCATGCTCGAAGCAAATCCCATGGCACAATAACGTTTCAGTGGCACAATGTCCCATCAAGCGGCACAACACCCTCGCAGATGCAGTTGTTCGGTTTCGAACCATAACTGCTCGCTTTGCAAGACAAAGCGACCAAGTGATACTCGCGCCCGGATGCACGTTCGCTCGCCCGAATTTTCGATATTTCCATTGCCTCAAATGTATCATTCCAACCGTCCAAGTAAATCCCAAGTATCCAACCAACTGCCTCAAATGCAATAATCCAACCATCACTCCAACTATCCAACGCGTAAATCATTCCAAGCCACAATCCTACCAAGCCAACGACGTACACTCTATGCACGCCTCAGTGTAGTGATTCTCATTATTTCAGCCCAAGTATTCAAGCCTTTTACGTGTTTTCTATATTATTAGGCATGAATGAGTAGAGGAGAAGGGAAAGAGCCCACTCACAATGATTGATCCCGTTAGGCATCATGTCCTGCCGATACGGCCAATCCCTTGAACCCGTGGTCCGATGCAAGCGCGATCTACTCAACTGGTATGACCGTGCAAGCAGGCCGTGCTCTCCAAATCATCCGACCGATCGGATTAAGGAAGACAGTATTATCGCTTTCATCCAGCTATTCAGTACTTGTTCTGAACGAACTCCTGATTTCCATCGAACCCGCTAGCCATCTGCACATTAAAACCAACTCGATTAATCCTTCTTCCCAAAATCTAACATTTCAAATGTAACCAGCATTTGATTCATTCAATCCGACTCAGCGTAATACTCCGAGCGGTTGCGGGGCGTTACATAACCAGTCTACCAAAAATAAATAAGGGGGTTTATATTGGGATAGATTTCAGTTGAAGATACAACCAGAAGATTGAAGCGATGGTAAAAATAGCTTAAGTCAATTGATGAGATTATGAGTCATAAATTTTTGAACATGACATCGCCTTTGAATTGTCGTGCCTCGGAAGGAAATAACATTCATATGAATTAACGACTATAAAACTAGCTTGTGAAGTTAAAGTATTGGCTCGTTCATATCAAATTCTTACAATACTGGAAGGGATAAAGGTGCCTCAGATCTACAAGATGCATCGGAACTTAGTCTGGGATGCGTGCTCGTATAAAAGGCGAATGTGATATCCTGTCCTTTGAGGCAGTGGAGGTAGCACAAATAACTATTTTATGCGCAACCTAGGAATTGTGGCGAGCGTGTCCACGTTAAAATTGGGGTAATACTATCCCTATGGCGTGACGACAAAATATTCGTGGATCACATGAACCTCAATATAGATGTTCACCCAGAGAGGTATTGAGATTGATGAAGAGGTATTTAGCTGAGCTGATCTAAGAGCATAGTACAATGTATGGATAAGTCGCCTAGCGGGGGTAGTATCAGTTGTGATGATCGTTTAGAGTAAGAGATGATAGTTGGAGATAGTGCATGCAGAACATTATGCGATTAGAGTCATGCTAGAGTTTAGTTGGTTGAGCTTGGACGATGCTAGTGTGAATTAAGAAATAGTTAGATGGATTGAGTTGAAATACGAACTGATTTGAGTCAAGTGGGAAGATCATCAGTAAAAAATTATCGTATTTGAGAATAATGCTTGTGCGAATGAGTTATGGACTGAACGACATGATTGGTTCAATCGGGAGTGAAACGAATAAATGCTTTGGACATAAAGATACCCTTGTAACTTGTCCAAATTCGTTATCACAAAGCTCGGCTTAATTGCATGTATTTTAGGGACGCCTTAAATATGTGTATGATCCAAACTATGCGATATGAGAAATTCGTATTGAGCTACAAGGAGGATGTAAAAATATGGAATTTGTGTGAGAGTTCAATGCGAGTGAGATGCTGAGTCTGGATCAGGAGAATATAAGTTGTATGTAGCAAAGTTATGAATTTGGCAAGCATCATTCGAGTAAGGAATGGATACTGGTTTGGTTCGAGGACGAACCTGATTCTAAGTGGTATATTATGTAATGGATCACAACCGCACAGTGCATTACGATGAGTCGGATTGAATGAGGTAATAGCTGGTTACATTTTAATTTATTGGATTTTGGAACAAGTATTGATTTGAGTTGGTTTCATGTGCAGATCATAAGGGGAGTTCGATAGAATCAGGTATTTGTTCAAAGCAGTAGTGAGATAGCTGGGTTAGAGCGATAATGTCGTCTTCCTTAGTCCGATCGGTCGGATGATTTGGAGAGCATAGCCTGCTCGCACGGTCATACCAATTGAGTAGATCGTGCGGCAAGGCAAATTGCTAGCGGAATCAGACTTGGTGAGTAGGCTCTGTCCCTTCTCCTCTTCTCCTTCATGCCTAATAATATGGAAGACACGTAATAAGGCTTAGACACTTGGACTAGAACATTGAAATTATCGTACTGTGACGTGCATAGAGTGTGCATCATTTGGTTGGATATAATTTGTGGCTTTGGTTGGTTTTGCGTTGGGCAGTTGGAGCTTGAGTGGATCATCTTGGTTGGAACATCGAGGCACTTCAGGCCAGCGAGCGTGCGTTGCACACGAGTATCAAGTTGGGCGCTTTGTCAAGCAAAACGTGCAGTTGTGGTTCGAAATCGGACAACTGTATCGGTGATGGCATTGTGCCACTGTTGGGGCATTATGCCACGGAGCTTTCGGAGTGAGGGGTGTTGCACCAATTAGAGCATTGTGTCGAAGCGGCATCGTGCCTATGGGGATAACTTGAGATGGTGCCTTGGGATATAAGTTGGAGAATGGTTATGGATAGTTGGTTGAATTGAGGCGAGTATCGTTTGGTGGGGTGAGAAGGCTCGATTCTCTCATCAAATCTACTTGGTGTTTGCATCGGTCACGGACAACCTGTTGCGCACATGGTTTGGTTTCTTCGAACGGGATATGCTCTGGGGCACCAGGACCGTCGGCCATGGATGAGACAAATGGCAACGTGCCTTGGGCACGGTGTCGGTAGTTCGATACGACCAGGCGGGCTAGCTACTCAGTGCTGGATCGTGTAGAACTGCAGTTGATTAGTCCTTTATGGCTTGGCCAGTGACTTCATATAGATAAGAGTTGGTTTGCTTTGGTTTGGTTTATGCTTTTCGTATAAGCAGCGATACCTTGCATCAGGCAAGAGTGTGAATATCGATGATTGGATTAGTAAGTCTTGAATTATGACATTGTTGAGGATGGATATTGAGGCTTGGATTGTGATTCGATAGGTTTACGCGTTGCTTGGGTTTAAGTAGAACAGTTTGCATGCTAGTTTACTTTGAGTTGGATACATCTACTTGTATATATATTTGCTTGAGTTGAATGCTTGCATGCTTAACCTGCTTTACAGTTTTTCTTAACATGTCATACCTCTGCCATGAAATGAATCTAGGATTCAAGTAGAAAAATTACCATATAACTGTTTGCATTCACTATCAACTTAGTATCGGTTTAGACGAGTGGGTTACCCCGCTCACCAGTATAGCTATGTATTGACCCACGTTTGTGGACAATATTTCAGGTACACTGGTGTAGTGGCTCTGCTGGATATACGGGACATAATATATGGAACGGTAGGTACCTTTGTGGACAAGAGAAAGAACAAGAGTGTTGCATCGCCTTTGAGGCAATTTCCTTCGTCTCATTTTTATTTGGACCCTATCGAGAGCTTCGTTGCGTATACTCTGATGTGTGCTTGGTACACAATACTTGACTTTTGCTGCAACTTGGTCATTTCGATGATAACTATGATGTTTGATATCATCGTCTTGTGCGAGCGCAGCTCCAGGCTCGCACGATATCACGTCCTGTTGAAAATAATTATCCTGCGGGAGCACTACAATATGGTGATTCACGTTCAGCGAGGATGATCGAGCTTGCAGAAGATTGGGACATGATAGTTAGGGTCCCTTGTCACGCCCCAGTCCCAAAATACCGAGGGACTGGACACGTGGCAATGGCCAGCAGCACGCACCGATGGATAAACCCAATTTAATGGATCCATTAGGGCATGCTTAAGCTGTAGTCTAACAATAAATAGATCAAGTATTATAAGTCACCTTCTATTCTAATCTCATCCACAGCAGATAATCATAGATCAAAGCCAGAATAAATACAAATAAATATAATCTAACATGTCTCAATAAAAGTGTCTCGGGGAACAATCCGAGAACAAGTCTGATACACTGTCAAGATACAAGAATAAAGATAACCACAGCAAATACTGAGTATGGACAAAGTATATACTCAGAAGATACCCGTAGAGGTCACTCGTCTACTAGATCTGGTACTGCTCCAGTGTCTGCTCCTGCTCCTGCTAATGCTCCTGTCCTGTATACCTCGGGGTAGATCTCACATCATCAACTCCAAACAGGCTCCACAATGGTCTATGCTGCAAAACTGGCAGGGGACCAGGTCCTCAGAGGGACGTAACAAGGTACAAGAAACAACATGCCAAGATAAATGCAGTATAATAGTAAAAGAAATAATAGGGTAATCTATGTAACCAGCTAAGTGATATGCAATATGAGAGCATCACTAGAACTCAGGCTGAAACTACCACAAGCTCTGTGTCGGGGAGCCGGTAGCAGTGATATCATGTGGTTTGTCTAGCTCAAAGGGAGACTACGACGCCGACATAATATAATCAACATGTAGCCTGTGTGTCTCTCCCCACCCAATGTAATCATACGTCTCATGTCCACAATGTCTCATGTCCATGCCACGCAGGATCAAGTCTAATGCAGCAAGTCATAATAAGCTCTAAGCATATATGTAAAGAATATGTCATGAACCTGTATCCTATACAGAATTACCATGAATGTCTCAGGAAGATTCTGTCTCATGAATAGTGTCAAGTGTCCTGGGTTCTGATGTACTTGATAAGACAAGCACGAGAAATATCGGGTCTCGGTATCCATGTCTATGTGACGTTACACAACTCCGCGTACAGGGTTAGCACCCGACTATTAATCGGACGCTAAGTAAAGTCACTTGGTCTTGGGTTGAACATTTATATCAAGATTATATATGAAATCTACAAGAACTCAACAAAGTACTATAACAGGAATCACTGCGAGTTGGCAAGGTACACTTGCCTGTGGTTCTGGCTCCAACTGTAGCTCTGGTATTCGTGAAATCTCCAGAAATGTCTCCGGATGCTGAAACAAATATTACCACCAGATTCAGAAAATATCAAATAGCTAGAAATGTCTGTCCTTGAGTCCAATTTGGAGACAAGAGAAAAATGACAATTTCGGGTCAAAGCGGGGTCCACAGGTGGCCCGCTTCGCACCGAAAAATGTGTCAGGGTCAAAGGTCTCCAATTTTGTCCATCTTAGTGTCAACAAGTCAGGAACGATGATACGGACCCAACGAAACTTCCAGAATTGGATTCCGATGAGCGGATCACAAAATCGTCCGTCGAGTGGAGCCGGTGGGGCCCACGATACGCGATTTTGTCAACGTTCTCAGAATCGAACCAAACTTGGGTCACAGGACCAGCGTATCGCTACGAGTCCGATGGAGCAAGTTTCGTTTCGATCCGACATGTGTACACAAAGTTACGACGTATTCCAGAACTGACGGATACGGGACGGTGTCCGCGGATACGCGTTGATTCCGGTGTGCACGCACATCCAAATCAACTTCTGTGAAATCTCGCACGTCCGTATCGACGGCGCGCACGTATCGGTGAAGACCGCACGCAACCAAGTCGTCCCGTTTGGCGGGGCGTACTCAGTTCCAGGGTGAAACAGGGCATTTTTTCCTGTTTTTGGATCGCGGTTCGCGATCGCCACAGGACGCGATGCACCGAGCGGGTTACACGGGCACCGAGAGGGTCATGCAGGGTCCGCGATGCAACAGACGAAATCGAAAACGGGTAAACGAGGAGAGAGAAACGGGTACCTGAACAGGGCTCGAGAAACCGAAGTTTCTCATGTCCGACACGACACAAAGTGGGCCGTGTCCGAGTCGAATCCAACCCTAGGGTTAGGGTTTTCGAGCTGCTGGTCGGGGCTGCGGAGGGGGAGGCCGGCCGGAGGGAGCTGGGGCGGCGCAGGCGGCGCTGGCCGGAGCCGGCGGCTCGTGGCAGGCGGCCGGAGGCGGTGTCGTGGGGCTGAGCGGCGGGATCGGGCGGCTGAGGGGAAGGAAGAGGAGAGGGAAGGAGGAGGGAGGCAGGCCGGGGGCGGAGCTGGGCAGGGTGGTCAGAGTCGGGGGAGAGAGGGATATTAAATAGGGCCGAGGAGGGAGGTCGTGGTGCCGGGCGGAGCGGAGGAGGGGACCGACGTGGCCGCGGGGGTGGAGCTCGAGGGGGAATGTGTCGGGCGGAGCGGGCGGCACGCGGCCGGGCGGGGCGGCGGACGAATCGGGCTCGGGCGGGGGAATCATGTGAACTGGGAAGAAGCGTCGGGTACGGGCGGGTGCGGGTTTGGTCGGGCGGGCCCGACCCGACCCGACCCGCTAGGGCGGTCGGTCCGGTCCGGTTCCGCTGGACCGGGTTCAGGCCGGTTTGAACCCGGTTCAGTCCGGTTTAAATTAATTTAATTTTCTTTAAAAATAGTTTTCTGGCTTTTAAAAATGTTTTCGGGGTCCAATAAATTCCCAGAAAATTATCCTAAGTCCAGTATTTTATTTTACACCCAAAAATACTATTTTTATAATATTTTAATATATTTTAAAAATATTTAATTTTATTTAATGCCAAAAATACCTTGTTTTTAATTAGTAATTTTTTTTCGAAAAATCCCAGAAAATTCTAAAAAATCCAATTTTAAAAATCTTGAAAAATCAGGGGGTTTACATCCCTAAAAGATAGATATGACACCAAAAGAAGTTATTCTACCAATAATGAGGAATGAACGGACCAATTTTTGTTACCATGACGTCAATATGATATCCGCATACAACTTGACAATATTGAACATTGCATCAAGGATTTAATTGTGTGAAAAGACGGTTACTCAAGAGCAAATGATCGACGAAATCCTCTCAACATTGCTTGCCACAAACGTATTGTTGCAGCAACGGTATAGAGAGAAAAATTATTCTAAAATTTATGAAATCACCTCTGTGCTGCTAGTTATTGAGAAAATAAACAAAATTCTCATGAGAAATCATAACTCTAGGCCTACCAGAATACTAGCATTCCCTAAAGCGAATGTCAATTATGGATATTCCAGAGAAAAAGACAGAGGACATTCTGGCAACTTCAACAGAGGTAGCTATAGAAGAAGAGGAAAGTGTGGTCAACCCGTAGTGGTCGACATTAGGAGAAGTAGAAAAAACAGAAGAAGAAGCATCAAACTTAAGATCAAGGAAAGGATCAACCCCCTTCAAATGACAAAGGACTAAGAGATATATGCTTCAATTGTGGACATAAAGGTTATTGGTCCTGCATATGCCGGACATCCAAGGAAGTGTTGGCCAAATATCATAAAATCCAGAAAGTTGAAGCAAATGTTATCTTTGACATGGACAATGATGACCTCCTTGGTGAAGAATTTAAACAAGAACACCAACTTGACATTAACATATTCAGTAGCTTAGTTTCATTTATTTAGAGTAGCATTATTTTTAGACTTTTATGTCATATGCACCATGTATTGCATTGACAAAAATGCTTTATTATTGCGCAAAATTCTTTTATTCATTAGGATTTCGTGATGCCCTAGCCTATACATAAGTTCCACTTTTAGTCATTGTCCAACGGTGTGAAAGTTTGTATAGTATGTTTATATATCATTATTTGAACTATAATCCTTGGAATTCGATAGAGCTAGACTATCACAACTAAAATAAAAAAAATTTGCAGTGTAACAATACTTGTCACAAATGATGTCGTATTTTAATTAAATTCACAACGAAACACAAATCTTAAGTAGCTTTACCTTATAAAACATTTTATACATGGTTTGGAATTGTTGCTAGCATAAGTAAAAATACATAGCTTACTTTCAAAGTTTCCAAAATTGCACTAAATTTTTAATTTTTTAACTAGTTATTGTTACCAAATAATTTTTATGTCTACTTTTTAAAAATATTAAATAAAAACAAAACCAACCGAGATAAAAAATTTCAGACTCGACCTTACTTTGTGACTTTTGTTGTTTTTTATAAATAACAAATGGTGTTATTAAATGCACCCATATTTTTGTTATGTTTATCTCTATCCTTATTTTTAGTAGTTTTGACAAACTTTACATTTTTTTCAAAAATTTAAACTATCAATTTACTTTGATAATTAGTTTTTTTAAAATAAATTAAACCTATAATTAAAAAATATTTTAAATTTTTTGATTAAATATCCAATCAACTTTCTCCTTTTAGAGGACTTTGGATGATTGTTTAAATTTTTTTTTTCCTTAAACAAAAAAAAATCAAAATATTCTCATAATTAGATTTCATGAGTGAAATTTTTAATAAAAAATAACATGTTAAAACGTTCTATCCCTAGTGAATATGAGGAGAGTCTCGAAGAAGATGGAACCAATGGTTATTAGAAGATTTGGAAGTTAAAAAATATAGAAGCATCATAGAAGAAGGTGGCGATGATAATTTTTTGTAAGTTGATATGGTAATAAAAATATTTAATTGATTTGAGAAATTAAGGAGTATATGGGGTAAAGAAAAAGAAGATAAATTTAAAAAAAAATTTACTAGGTAAAGTTAACAAAGGGGTAAAGTGAATAAAAATTGTCATGCATTTAACAACCACCATAACAAAAGCAGCTTGTGAAAGCAACTCTCACCTGCTAACGTTCTAAAATTAAAATTCTCAGAGCTAAATAAGCTGTGTTACCAAATAATTTTTCAAATTGTTTTAAAAAAAAATTAGAGAAAAACGTGATGCACAATCCCAAACCAGCCTCAGACATGATTTTGGATTGTTGTTGCTTCTTTAAAAGGTGATCTTCAATCTTTTGAAGCAAAAAAATAAAATTAGTTTTTCAAATAGTTTTGAATAAATTAATGTTGATAACTTATTGAGATTGTTTCTCGTAAACATAATAAGAAGCCAGATGATAGCACGGGAAATTTTCAATTACTCCCTACTCTTGACAAATCTTACAGATAACCCCCTAAATGGTCCACCACTGCACGCAGCTTCCCTCCACTCTTATCAAACTTTTATTTCCCTCTTCTTCCCTCGTTTTCTGCTCTCCGCTTTTTTAAGTTAACCCCCTCCCACTCTCTCTCTCCCTCTCTCTAAAAATCCCCAAATCACAAAACCCTAATGGAAACCCTAGCCCGAAAACCCTAGAGGAACCCTAGAGAGATCTCCGCCGATTCCCCGCTCCTCTCGAAGCGCCCGTCCGAATCCGACCGGAATCGGCCCGAACGCCGTGTCCGGCTCCGATCGCCGCTCCTCTCGCCGGATTCCTCCATGTCCCGACCAGGAGACCAGTTCCTGAGGCGGAACCCGCCGTTCGTGTCGCCAGACGAGTACCACCGCTTCTCCGCCGCCGGAGGCGAGGCGGCGTCCGCCGCCGCTCCGGCGGAGGCGATCGTCGTCAGGACACCGGTGAGTTCGAGTTCCTTCTTTATACTGTGTCTGTTGTTGTTTTCGGAATGAAATCGAAGTGGGATGGAACGGAAACGTTCTCTGATGCTCGTGAGGTCTTGATTTTGTAGTTTTTGAGTGTAGATTGTGTAGATCTGTGTTGTTTGTTGCTGATTTTGTGCATCGAATGGAATAGTTTGCCAAGTTGTATACTTCGTGCTGTACTGTACCGTACTGGAATGATTTGATCCGTCATCTGGGGTTTTGTTATTTACAGATTCGAACTATGAAATGAAGTACTCTTTACTTGAGCTAATATCCCTAAGATTCCTTCCAATTTCATCCTCATTGGACTTTGCTGGGAAGTTCTGAACTATTTGCTAAGACACAAACACGGGTAGGGCACTGATTTTGGTGTTTCTAGACAAGACACCTGTTTGGTGTTTCCAGGTATATTCTGGCATGCCCATGCCGTGTCCAGTATGTGTCTGACAGGATACAATATGGTCGGGGCACTGATTTTTGGAGTGTCCAACCTTCCTAGGTCCTGAATCGAGTGAAATTCATAGGATATGGCCAGAAGTTGACCGAGCCTAAGTGTTTCTGCGGCTCCAGCTCGATCATTCCAGGTCATCGGGCATTTTAGGAACTTGGACTTGAACTGGTCAAGTAGTGAAATTGAGGTACTATGGTCGCAGTGAAATTGGTTTTTTTAAGTACCTTGTGTTTCTCACCATGACAATAAAATGAAGCGACATTGGGTCTCTTGATATTCTCATTGTGTGCATTATAAATTTATAATGTACTTTGCAAGTACAGTTTATTGATCATGATTGAGTTCCTTAAATCATCTAACAGTTCCATATCTTTCTGTATCTTTCTGTTTTATGGGTTCTATTGTCTTTTTATTAAGCTCTTTACTCTAAATCAAAGATTTTTCACTTTATGTACTCATCCTTGTTTGCGTGTTCTTCTTCATTTACATCCCCACCTGCCATCAGTGTCAACAGATAGTAGGAATTCCCGACCAGTTTGACCAGAAATCATGAACCACCTGTGTGAAAGCTAAGAAACAAGGACACTCCAAAATTTATGTCGTGTCCGTGTCGTTGTCCCACGTATCGGACAGTCCGAAATACCCTAGGACACAAAAATAGGTGCCGAATCCGTGTTGTATCTGTGCCTGAAACGTGTCGCATCAGATCCGTGTCTGTACAACATAGATTTTAAGCCTTTCCATCAATGCATAAGTGAACAATAGGTATCTTTCCTTTTCCAAAAGCACAGCTATTGTGATATATATTATACCATTCTTTAACTATCTGTGTCATAGTCGAGCGCTCTCATGCGACAACAACTCAATCGAGCGCCCTCGTGCGCTGAGAACTCTCAGTCCCAGTCGACCACCCTCAAGCACCAATTACTCTCTTTTTTGAGCGTCTTCGTGCACCATCAACTCTATTTTGAGTCATGTGTCTACCTACGTTGCTCGACTTTGTTCGATGTTGCTTGTTCTATTAGGAAGTGTAGCTTCTCTAATGTGTGTGGGTGGGTTTATTTTGACTATATAGTAGAAACAAGCAACATCGAACAACGTAGAGCATTAATTTTTATGTAGCAAGCTGGAAGTGTTAGAGATATGGTGTGTGGGTTTATTTTGTCTCTATATATGTGTTCAAAGGGCTGAATGAAAATTACCTCCCTATTTCCAATATAGTCTTTCACTACACTTGTCTTGTAAGCATCTGTTATCATAGACAAATCTGAGTTTGTGCCCGCATCCTATCTATCTTCCTCTTAAGGCTTACAGGAACTATGTAAATCTTTCAGTGCAGACTTTCCTCTTCTATTGCCCAAATCATTGACATCTGGTTTGTATTAGGTTTGCAAAAGCCAATACTTTTATCTTTTGAGGCAGGTAGCCTCATAGAAAGAATTGAAAAAGATGCAGCTGGGCCCTCAGCGTATAAACTGTACATAAAGTCATAAACTAGGTTGCTAGCCATTTAGTCAAGGGCATTTCATCTGTATCTCTTCAACTCTTAGCTGTTTTCCCACTCAGTTATCTCAGACTAAGGAAGAAAGTAATGCACCACGAAACTGCTTGTACATTGTACTTCAAAAAATAATATCTATCTAGACAACCAGCTAACAGATGATTAGTTATCCAATGCATTCGTCTAGTACCACATGATTTATCATTAGTGGAAGATCTATAATAAGCTTTAGCAGTATTATAAAGGAGAATAAAATAGGATATGAAACAAAGGCATTTTTGGGAACATGGAGGTGCTGCTAATTGAGGATGAGAGAATATCACCTTATGGGCTGGACATCTATGGAGACCACTATACAAACCATATAGGACTGTATACTATAGGATCTTAGTTAAAGGATGTGCTAGAACTAAGGATCTGCCTAAGCGGACTTGAATTGAGGTTGTGAAAAGGATATTTGCTAATGTTAGCAAGGCGCCCTTAATAGAGCATAATGGACGTAAAAGGTTCATGAAGCCAAACTCAATAGTTTGGATATAAAGGCTTTGTTGATGTTGGAATTCTAAATTTATTTTTGCTCAACAAAGGGGTAAATCATATTGATATTTTCTTGATTCCCAAGAAGGAAAGAGAAGAAAAGAAAGAAGCAAAGAGTAATTTTTGTAATAGATAGTGTTAAGTTTTAACTCTAAAATGATTGACTGGCTTGTATCTTATCCCTAACAAGTGAAGGAATAATTGGTTTACCAGGCCTCTCGTGCGTTCAACAATGACCACTACATGAATTTTTTTTAACTACAGTACCAAGATTCCAAGTTAAATGTCAATTGGCATTAAATGTACCCTCATAATGGTCTAGCTGACAAACTGACCAAGTCAGCAATGCTGATACACTATGTTGTTTTGGGTGCTAGGTTAGGCGAGGAGACAGGCCTTCCGCGCCGCCCATGAACTTGGGTACATCACTGATGTGCATTTAGATATTTGACCCTAGGCGACCGCCTAGGCGCGCCTAGGCAACCTTCGCCACAGCCATGTAAAAATTCAGGTCGAGGCGGTAGGTTTTTTACGTGCACTAGGCGCGCCTAGGCGTTCCTGTGACAACATAGCTGATGCAAGCCCAGTCAAGTTGTTCAGAGACTTGATCAGGCTACTAAAAGTTATTACTTTGGATTGCTGAGGCCCCCAAGTTTGTATTTTCCCACATGCCCCATCATTATACATTTATTGCTTTCTTTACATCTATCTTTAGTCTTCTCACTTGAAATAAAGCACTTCTGAGAGGTCACTCTAAAAAAGTAGTTACAAGAGGTAAGTCGAGTCTTGTGAGTTGTTACTTTCTCCTAGATTTGTATGAAAGATGTACCGAAGCATGATGCTTTAAGGGTTGCAATGCCTTGTTAAAAATTTGTCAAATCCTTTATGAAGCTTTCTTATGCTCCATAGCAAACCCCATTCATGGAAAAATGCTTGCATGATGACGATACTGATTGTTATAATGCTTCCTTGTTGTAATTTATGTTGCAATGACACAAATACAACATATCAAAATTCAAGCATAGTGATGTTTTCACAAACACTACAGCATTTTGGTGTGCCCTAGTGAATTTTAGAGAGTGCTCCTGTTGTGTTCACACTTGCACTACAATTTTTGAATGTCCTTGCTTCCTACTTTGTTATACATTCGTGCTTTTATTTGACGAAAGAGGTGATGTACAGATAACTGAGATGGTATGGTACATCCCTGGAAAGTAGGGATGCTTTAGTTCCTGTTTGATAGATTAAACAAATGCTAAAGGCGACAAGATTGATAGATGTTGTAGTAAAGACTGAAAATACTTGGTGGGACAGTGTATGATGTCCTTCAAAAGGTATGAATGGTGGAGACTCAAGAAGGATATGTGAGATCAACCTTGTAATTCTTGACTCCAGATTGTAACTTTGTGGTTTAGCGTCAAAGTTCAAATATGGAAGGATTTAAAGTTAGCCATTGATAAGGAGCTCATATTCTTCTCTCGTAATAGGGATTGACATGCTAAAGCATGAGCCACTATTCTGTCTGGCAATGAAGCTTGGTTGTAAATCTAATTACATCAGATGATTAGGCTTTTGGTACTACCTAAATGAGGAGCCTATATAAGTACCAGCCATATTTAAGTAGTCTAATTATAATCTAACATTAACTCTGTAAGGCTATTTTCTTTAAATTTGTTAAGAATTAGCTCACAATTATAGGACTTTCAAGTAGTTCGGGCCAGCCATGTTAGTGATTGGAATGTTGACATTCTGATGGCATAACTTATCTAATTGATAGAATGCTAGAGTTAACCCTTTTACCAATCTGTATCAATGCCACTTTGATGGTAGGCTTTGTTTTGTGGACACGGAAAGTGGTGTCAGTATCTGTATCATATCAGTATTCGTGCAGCATAGGTGATTACTTGTTCATATTTGAAAATGTCCATATCACTTGGCTGTATTGGGTCCTTATCTGTATCTTGTCCATATTCGTGCAAGATAGATGGTAGACATAGCCTACAAAAATAAGAAAGATGTTTCAGTGTATTACTCAACAACTAATTCTTAGCACTATTCTGTTATGATTTTTGCTGATTGTAAATTAAGAAAAAAAAAGCTAAACATAGTTTTCTATCATTACCACGTCTTAGCATATGACCTGATTCTTCAATCTACTGTATTTTACTGTTACATTTTTGCCCCGTTATGTTATTTATACAATTTATATTTAAGTTGGTGAATTCGGTCTTCTGAAAACAGTATGCTATTTGTAGTTGAAGCGAAAGCCTCAACATGAAGACCGTGAAGCTGCAGAATCAAGTGAATGGGCAACGAGCCCTGGATATGCTGAAGCGGCTACCAATACTCTGGTCACCCCACTGTCAGGGAAAGGTGGTAGGGCTTATGGCAAGTCCAAGGCTGCAAAGTACAATAAGTCTGTAACTCTAACCCCTATGTCAAATGTTGGTGAGATGGATTCTCCTTTCAATTGCATCATTAATTCCTATTCATGACATGCTCTCTTGAATGAATCCTCAGTCCTCACACACTTCCGTGTCCTTTATTATCCATATAATGGACTGCGTTGGTTTTATTCCTTCTCAATTTGATTTTTTTATTTATTTCTCTAATGTACATTTAATTGATGTTTGAAGTGATTAAGTGTTATATGGTATTCTGCAGGTTCCCCTTCTAACAATGCTCTCACACCAGCTGGTACATGCCGTTATGACAGCTCTCTAGGTAACCAGTCTTGGATTAATTTGTATAAGTAGACATGGAACTATAGATATATCACTGATTGAATTTAGTGCATCAGAAAAACTAATCTGGAATTTGACCTATCGAAGAAAAAGACAATAAAGATGACAAAATGTTGCTATATTATGCTACTGACATGATCTGTTACTTGTCAGGACTCTTAACAAAGAAATTCATCAGTTTACTAAAAAATGCTAAGGATGGCATTCTTGATCTGAACCAGGCTGCTGAAACTTTGGAGGTGAGCACCCATTTACTCTTATCATTTGTGAAATGGTTGTATATTTTACAAGGAAGAAGACCCATAGTTTACATGAATTGATAGACCATTTTTTTATGGTATAGGTACAGAAAAGGCGTATATATGACATTACAAATGTTCTGGAAGGAATTGGGTTGATAGAAAAGAAATTAAAAAACAGAATCCGTTGGAAGTAATTATTCTGTTACTGTAACATAGTTGATTTGTTACGTCAACGTTTCTTTTGAATTGTTAAAAAAATTTCAAAGCTTTATGAATTGAAGAATGAAACTTGTAACAGGGGGCTTGATGATCTGCGACCAGTAGGAGGTCTCGATGATGATGTTTCAAATTTGCAGGTATTGCAGTAAAACTCTATTCTCTCATTCTCTGTATGGTCATGTGTCATCTTAAACTCAGAAGTATCTTAAACCTGCAATGTGTATTGTGTGTTGTATCATGATTCAATCTGATCTTGAGTCCCTTGTCAGTTTGATGTTGAGAAACTTACCTTGAAGGAGAGCAGATTAGATGATTGCATAAGGTTGGTTGGTTTTCAATCTTCAAACTGTGCTTGTCTATTGATTTTGAACAAACATTCATGAAAGTCTTTTATTTCTTTCAGCGAAATGCGAGAAAGACTAAGGGAACTTAGCGAAGACCAGAACAATCAAAAGTATAATTCTTCTTTCTTATACATGTGAGCATACTAGATTTCTATTTAGTCACATTGCTCAGCTATTTATTTTTTCATTCCCTCCCACTTACTGGTAGGTGGCTTTATGTGACTGAAGATGACATCAAGGGCCTTCCCTGCTTTAAGGTGCATTGCCAATTTGCTACTATCGAATTACATACATCAAGATGTCCAGTTTGCTTCTATCTTGTTTTTCAGTACTATTTCCTTTTTCTGTTTGCAGAATGAAACCCTTATTGCAATTAAAGCTCCCCATGGCACTACACTAGAAGTTCCAGATCCAGAGGAGGTGGGAAAAAATAACCAAGTAATCTAAAGCTAAATTTAATTGAAATGCCACACTTTCCTGAGTAATTATTTTTTTTGCTCTCTTTTACTTCAGGCTGGTGACTGTCCCCAGAGGAGATATAGAATTGTTTTGAGGAGCACCATGGGTCCAATAGATGTTTACCTTGTCAGGTACTGCTCCCTTGTGTGCAGTCGACGTGTTATGCAAATGTGAACCATGTCGTAAATATTATTTGACATATATTGCAAGGTTTAATTGTTTATTCTGGTTTTATTGAACTCAGTCAATTTGAGGAGAAGTTTGAGGAGATGAGGGGTGTTGAGACACCACCTAGATGTGCACCTACTTCAAGTTCTGGGTCTGTTCAAAATTCTGGAGTACAAATAGGTAGAGAAGATAATAGAGGGAAGGAGATGGTGGAATTTGGGCTTCAAGATAGTAGGATGGGCTCAGATATAAATGCCTCACAGGATCTTGCTGGTAGGATGACGAAGATTGTTCCTTTAGAAGCTGATGTAAGTGCATAATACAGCAGCAGATAAACTTATTCCTTTTTACTCTTGTGAACATGGCAATCTTTCGATATCTTGTGCTATACAGAAAAAAAAACTCTTTGATCTAAAACAAGCTTTTTCATTTACAGGCTAGATTTTATTGGTAGAGTTTTCCTACCAATTCCTAGTCTCTGTCAAGTCTTTCAGCAGTGAACTTTTTGAAAGTTAGGGTATAGGCTGTTGAAACTACCTACTCAACTGTGTAGTGTGTACATGTAATCATTGCTATTTCATAAGCATATCTATGGTACATCTAGGATTAAGTGCATAATACAGCAGCAGATAAACTTATTCCTTTTTACTCTTGTGAACATGGCAATCTTTCGATATCTTGTGCTATACAGAAAAAAAAACTCTTTGATCTAAAACAAGCTTTTTCATTTACAGGCTAGATTTTATTGGTAGAGTTTTCCTACCAATTCCTAGTCTCTGTCAAGTCTTTCAGCAGTGAACTTTTTGAAAGTTAGGGTATAGGCTGTTGAAACTACCTACTCAACTGTGTAGTGTGTACATGTAATCATTGCTATTTCATAAGCATATCTATGGTACATCTAGGATTAAGACAAACGCAAGCACACACACTAGTAAATGCTATCAAAGGTGATAATATCATAATGGTCTTCCAACAAAAAAACAGTTACATTTGCTTTCTTTGTATTGCTTGTGAAGTCCTCCATGGTGCAATAGTTCTAGTTTGATGGTATATTAGCTGCCAATATTGATTCTCTTTTGATATATAATGTTAACCCATTGTGCAGTCCCAATATATTCTATCTGACCTCACCTGTGAAACATTGTAGAAGCAGTCCCAATATGTTCTATCTGACCTCACCTGTGAAACATTGTAGAATTTTGTATTACAACTTCACTAGAACATGAAGATTGAGGAATTATTGCTGCCTGTATACCTATAAATAGGACCTTAATACTTAAAAGTGGAATGTGATATTGACCCTGTTTCTGGTTTCTGTAAAGTTACCTGGTCACTTTCTTATGGCAAAGTTTTGTGAATAACAGTGCTATCAGTTTCTAGTGAACCACTGTTATTTGCCAAGATCTAGCTTTAGATAAAAAGCACAGAGGTAGCAAGGAAAATACTCCATTTTACCTTCCTGTTACTTTTAAATCATCAATCCTTTTGTCACTTGCTCTATTCATCGTCTATTTTTTTATTTTTTATGTTTTGATTGCAAGACTTGTTACCAGTTCAATGTTTAATGATTACACAAATATATTAGACATGGATTTACCAATATGTTACTCTTCCATTTTGCAGACTGATGCTGACTACTGGCTTCTATCCGATGCTGAAGTTAGCATTACAGATATGTGGAAGACAGCACGTATCCTCTTTATAAGATTGTTCACTCTTATTTTTTTAACTGTGTACACTAGCACATTTTGTATAAAACTAATCTGTATTCCTTGATTCAATCTAAAGCCGAGGTTCAATGGGATGGTATAGGCAGAATCAACCCAGATGATTTCCTTGCTAGCACGCCGCATCCCCAAACTCCAACATCTGGTGCCATAGAAGATCCATCCAATGCTAATACCCCCCAGAGACGAATAGATTGATGGAAAGTGAAACCGAGAATTTCCAAGTTCCCAAATTTTGGATTGGAGGTGTTCTTGATCTCTGCAGCTTGTCAGTAATGACACTGACCCAGGAACCTCTTCATTTTTTGGTGGGCAGCTAAGGTTGTGTTTAAAGGTCTTGCGGAAATCATTTTGTTCTTGGATGAAATTCTTCAGCGAAGCATTGATCGGAGAAGCTGCAGTAAGTGGAAACTTTTATGCTCCGGTTCTGGCTAAGAATATAGCTATTCCGGTGTACAAGTCACATTTTGTCCATATATCGGCATAAATTACAAAATTCAGAGATGTAAACAATATTCTACTGTTGGAATCCGAAAGCAAGATGCGGTGTAACACCCTTATGGTGAACCAAGTATGTGAAGGACTCGTTTTATAGCGGTGCAATTTTGGTGACTGATTGGGGATTTATGTACTGGCCAATATTCAATGATATCAACTAACGTCCTCTGAATTATATACTAGTACACATTTATATTCCAGCAAGTATCAGAGTCTCTTTCTCCAGTCCATCTTTGGTATGTATGAATAGTTGAGGTGAGGACGAGGATTGGGAGGTTATCTCTGTTTCATTCTCCCAAGTAAAAGGAATGGAATTTGGTCATGTGGGACCCTGAGTGGAGCTGGGGGGCACTTGGTTTGAGAAAGTGATTTCTTGGCTTTGGCTTTGGTATTGGTATTGGTATTGGGGGCTGTTTGGTTTGGGAAAAAAATTGATCGGAAGTGTGGTTTTAGTATTACTATAGCGAACTCCTCGGAGTTTCGAAGAGTTCCTGCGTTTGGTAGGGGTGGAGAAGTGGACGTTGGAACTTTCTTGAATTGACGGCCGCACTTCTGTTCTTTACAAATTTTTTTCATATCACATTTGTTTTTATTTTGTGAAGAAGTGGGTTTTGGAACTACTTTGAGAGAGAGAGATGAGATGAGATGAGATGAGGTAACCTAAAGTAGTGTCCATGGCCGGTGGGGGGTCGAGCTCACGGGAGGCCGGCGGGGGGTCGAGCTCACAAGAGGCCGAGATTGCGGGAGGCCGGCGGGGGTTGTCTCTGCAAACGAGGGATTGGGGGGGGGGGGGAGGGAGGGTTATAATAATAACGGAAAATTTCGCTCAGAGCATTAGAATATGACATATTTTCAATAAAAGCATTAAATTTATAAAAATTACAATCAGAGCATCAAAATGTCCTTTTCAAGGACGTTTTATGTTTTTCGTTAACTCTCCGTCTCCGTTAACGGAGAAGAAGAAAGAAAAAAAAAATATTATAACAGGAAAATGTCTTTTGGAAGGACGTTTTTTCTAGAAAAAACGTCATTCCTAGGGACGTTTTTCCCTCTCTCTCCTCCTCTCTTTCCCGCTCCCCTCGTCTCCTCTCCTCTCCGCTCTCCTGCTCTCCCCCCCCCCCCCCCCCCCCCCCCCCCCTCTCTCTCTCTCTCTCTCTCTCTCTCTCTTCTCCTCTCTGTCCTCTCCTCTCCCTTTCCTCCGCTCTCCTCTCCTCTCTCCTCCTCTCCCGCTCCCCTCTCTCTCTCTCTCTCTCTCCTCTCCTCTCCTCTCCTCTCCTCTCTCTCTCTCTCCTCTCCTCTCCTCTCCTCTCTCTTCTCTGTTCCCGTGCCAACTTTCTTCTTTCCTTTCCTCTTTTCCCTCTTTTTCTTTTGTCATATTCCTGCTCGTGACCACATCCCATTCTCCTCTCTCTCTCTCTCTCTCTCTCTCTCTCTCTTCTATGTTCCCGTGCCAACTTTCTTCTTTACTTTCCTCTTTTCCATCTTTTTCTTTTGTCATATTCCTGCTCGTGACCACATCTCAAGTTCTTTTTATCTTTTTCTGTTGTCCTCTTCTATCCCTCTCACAAATATTCTGACACTTGTCATCTTCTCTCCATGACTCTCCCTCCCTAACCCGTGACTCTCCCTCTCTCTAACCCTTCTCTCCATGAGCCCGTGACTCTCCTTCTTTCTAACCCGTGAACATTCTCCTCATCTATAAGAATGAGAAATCCTTTGTGAGAGTTTCTACTTGTTTCATGATCCCATATTTTAAAATTATTATTATTAAAACGCAATAACTGAAAATGGTGTGACTCTCGCCTAATACGTGCTATAGTGTTCACCATCCTTGGACAAAACTCTGTTTCCATCTTTTCAGCATTTGTTCGATGCTTGTCGTGAAGTGCTATTATTTTTGCTCTAATACCATCAAGCAATGTTGATATAGGTTTGTCACGCAAACTTTTAATCAAATTGTTAAAACATTCAGCAATGTTCGAAGTGTTAATATCTAATCGTGGGCACGGTGCATAAGCTGTTATCCAGTGTGAAAAATCACGATTTTCATCGCTTGACCCTACAATCCAATTGAAAATATTTACATCTGCAGATTTTATTGTTTCCAACCAACCATTTGCATCAACCTCATTATAAGATCGAGCAAGTTTGTCTAACCATTGTAGATATGTCGGTGTACGAGGATACTTATTTTTTAAATTTTGTTTAAAATATTGAATACAAAAAAAATGGGAAGAGTTTGGAAAAACTGTTCGCATTCCATGAATTAATCCTTTCTGTTTATCAGATATAAATGAAATACTATCCCAACGTTCAAAATAAGCTTCGAAAGACATTTTCAAACAGTTTAAAAACCATGTCCATGACTCAGTATTTTCATTCTCAGCAACACAATAAGCAATAGGATATAGTTGATAGTTTGGATCGTGAGCACAATCAACAAATAAATTACCTTGGAATCTAGATGTAAGAAAAATAGCATCAATACTAATAACAGGTAAACAATCACTTAAGAAACCATCCATACAAGCCTTGAAACAAATAAATATTCTTTGAAAGACATTATTTTCTACTGTTTTTAAAAACAATTGCTACCGAAATTTGTTTCCATAATTGTAAAACAATATTTCTCAAGACTACCATACGCATAAACGTAACTGCCGTTAATATCAGATAATGCAAGTTCCCTAGCTCTCCAAGCTTTGGAATATGTAATATGTATCCGATGTTCTCTAAGTATATCGTGTACAATGTGTGCCGGACTATACGAGTTGTTATCTCTAATTTTACCAATTATTTTATTTCTTACCCATGCAGTGGTGGCTAGTGGATGATGCCCTCCTGTAAATTCACCTAAACATGAATGTCTACCTTCAAATGTACGAATTTCAAATGTACTACCATCACCATTAGCTTTAGCGTATACTCTCCAACAACAGTTTGGAGAATCACAAGTATACACAATTCTTTGATGATTGTTATGTTTAGATGAACAACTAAATTTATATGTAATTGCTAGGTCGCTAATAAAATTACGAAAATCCTTAGGAGAATCAAAATGTCTGCCAACAAATAATCCGGGAATGCAACCAGTTACATTTGCATCATTATCATCTAAATAGTAATCTAAATTTTCGACCAAATCATCACTGTTTTCATCGTCAACATCATTGTTTTCTGTATCAGAGTTACTTTCAGTGTGATTTATACAACTAGGACCAACATTGAAATCTTGGTTATCATAAAAATGTTCACTACTTGATATGATAGTTGTGTCGATATTTACTTGTGATGGGATGATGTAAATTTTAATACAAGCTGAAACTAAATTACTTTGAACAATAAAATTCCATGTTTCTTCACAATCTACTATTATCAACGCATCTTCATAAAACCACCTTATTGTAAATTCATAACTTATGCAAAAACGATTAGAAATAATACTACGCAAACTAGCTAAAGTAATATTTTGATAAGTGGTTATAAGATGAGTATTACCCCCATGGTAAGATAATCCATCTAGTATACCTCCATGGTAGCAAATTATTACTAAATTTTGATCCATAGTTAAAAACTTTCGTCTGAATTGAGACTTACAGAAGTATATCAGGAAAAAGCTGAGACCAAAATGGTAGAAGATAAGGGATGAAAGTATCTTCTGACTTCAATTTAATTTCTTAATTCACCGATTGTAAGTATGAGATAAATATGGTAAAGAGAAACTAGATGAGATATACAAAACAACATATGAGTCATATATATCGAAACTAAATTTAACCGTTAAAATATAAACGTTAAAAATCGAACGTTATAAATTTAACGTTATAAAGTGAACGTTACCTATTGTACAACTAGTACCATCTACTTTCCTAGCATACAGAAAATTTTGATAGTTTCATAAAATAAAGTGAAGGACAGAAAAGTATAGTTTCATAAAATAAAGTGAAGGACAGAAAAGAGAGACATGAGAGTGTTCAGAAAATAAAGTGAAGGAGAGAGAAGAGAGACATGAGAGTGATAAAAGAGATTAATAAAAGAGAGAGATAATCTGTTATGTGTGTTATGGAGTGAGAGTAAATGTTAGGAAAAGAGAGAGTGTGTGTGGAAGGTGAGAGCAAATGTTAGGAAGAGAGAGAGAGAGAGAGAGTGGGAGTAAAAAATCAGAGTGTGTGTATA
>JAYESA010000019.1:60972967-61017967 GCA_036927795.1 Iris macrosiphon
ACAAGCAATCACATTATCCTAATGCGCTTTTTGAAAGTATTTAGATTTATTGTTGGAATATTTCGTTTGAGGCATTGAGAGAGAGCGCGCACATAACCCACGAACGAGCTTTCAAAACTGAGATAATCGAAAATAAAGTCCAAAGGCGTATAAGCCAGGCTCTGATACCAATCTGTCACGTCCCGATCTTCCGTAGGCAAATTGGCCGTCCCCGCTAGACGAGAATGACCGCGCCAGCGCTCCCGCGGAACGATCGCTTTAACCCATCCGGGCGTGATGTCACACGAGCGTGAGCCACGCCCGTGCAAGGCCATGGTTCATTGGCTGGCGATAAGAGTTCTAAGCCACAGAGTCGCACAGATTGTCCGAGTGCAGCGGAATTATAATGCATAGGTGATTTGGTAACAGGTTCACTGAGTCAACAATATAGCGGAAGCATTGAATAACACAAGTATAAGTAAAGCAACTCTTTATTGATATAAACATGTGTTACAGGTGGCGCATAGCCAAGATTATAAGTCGCTCAAGCCTCTCTCTCTGAAACAATAAAAGCGTGCCAAGTGGCTACAATTGTGGAATGATTGTACAGGTGATGTTCAGGCAATGTTCCAACATTATGTCTTGTATATGTGCTTCAGTTTCGGATGCAGCGCTGCTTCGGAGTGATCTCCACGCCTTAGTACGCACGAAGGAGGCATCCGTACCGAACGAGTACAGAAGATGTTCAAGTGTTTAAATATGTACAAATGTGTTATACTCATATCCGTTAGTGTTACTTGATTGTGGCATAAATTCGTATGGCAAGCATTAAAACGAAGCAAAGAGTACAAACTACAGTTTAAGAAGGCAAGCATGCATTTATATAAAAAATAAGCATTTACGTTGGAACGGTCTAAGGGGTAGTACGAGGAGTGCAACCGTATAGGGACATATCGAGCCACATAAAATATAGGGCGTGCAGTATAAACAAGTAAAATAGTGCATTACGAAGGGTCCATAATGATCTACTCGAGGCATAACGGGGTCTACTTGCATGAAGCAAAGTTAGCATGCAAGGGTCCATATAATCTAATTTTTATTTCCATGTTCTAACACAAGCAATATAAGATGGGATTATTCTCTTATCTAGGTGCGTTGTATTCTTTATTAGTATGTAGGGGGGTGATTCACCTAGTGACTAGCATGTATCGTCCATATTTTAAGTGTGCTGGCTAAGCAAAGACAAGTTCATTGTAGCCACCCACCTTAGCGATAATTTGCCTCGGTCGAGCGATACTTCGAGCGAGCCTTTAAAAGTCTAAGTCTGAACTCCTGAAGGGACAAGTCTGGAATCATTTGCCTCAACGAGTCACCTTTGCTGAGCAAAGTGGGTCGGGTCGTTGCACTTGTACCGTTTGAATCGGTTGTCCGCTTGAATGGAACGGATCGTTAAACCAGCCAAGAGTTGTCATCGCAGGCGAGGTTCATAACTACCGTATCACCTACAATGATCAGATCACATCCATGTGTCGAGGTCGTCACTGTAGTGTTCTCGTCTTGATTCCCCTTGTCGTCCTTCTTCTCTTTCTTCCAAGAGAAACACTTTCGCTTGATGTATCATTTCTTGCCACAATGGTAACACTCTGAGTCCTCTTATCGACCCCTGGACCTTCTCCTGCATTTGTCTCTGCCACCGCCTGGACTCCTGCTTTTACCCCTTCTGTGGCTCTATAAAATAAGTGCCTGTGAATAGGATGTGGATGAAGTGGCCTGAGAACGTCTATGCATCTCTTCATTCAGTACTCCGCTCTTGGCAAACTCCAAACTGACCACGCCTTCTAGAGCAGAAGCGATCATAGACACTCGTACGGTCTCCCACAAGTTTGGCAATGTACACATCAGCCATAGTCCCTGAACCTCATCATCGAACTTGACTCACATCGAGAATAGCTAGTGAACCACGCCCTAGAACTCACTCAAATGATCCGTAATTAATGTCCCATCTTTGTACCGCAGACCCATCATCATCTGGATCAGAAAAAATTTATTTACCTCGGTCTTCTTTGCATACAAAGATTCTATCTTATCCGACAGTGTCTTCGTATGCGCAATACTGATAACGTGGTTGTACACGTTCTCGTCAATGAACTACCTGATGTACCCAAACACATGTATATGCTTGAACTTCCAATCCTCTTCGAATTTATCACTGGGCCTCTCGGAAGAAAATACCGGCAAATGCAGCTTCTCGACAAAGAGCAGATCCTTCATCTTGCTCCTCCAGTGGTGATAGTTGGTACCGTTCAGGTTTACCATGTGCACCGGCTTCGCGTCCATATTTTCTCCCTGGATTGCCTGTCAACTCCTAACACCCTTCTGAAATTTCAGAACCTGACTTTAATACCACATTGTTCGGAACGAAATGCGAAAATCGTTCCCCAAACCAGACAGTACCTGCGAGAGAACCGAGCAAAACAAACAAATCAAAAAATACCAAAAATAAATCGCAGACACGAAAAATTTTACGTGGAAAACTCAGATGGAAAAAACTATGGGACAATCGGAGTCTAACCCTGAAGAACCTCCACTAATGGAATAAAGAGATTACACCCTCTACAAGCTCCTCACCGATCCAACACAGATCACCGCAACTCTTTGGAATAAAAAATAGATTACAACCACGAAGAAAAAAGATAATGATAAATACCCCAAATTGATCTCTTTCTCCGAAATGACCTCAAATTCTTCTTTCTCCTCTCCAAAGTTGCAATGGCACTCTTGCCACATTTTTTCCTTTCTCTTATTTTTTCTCTTTGTTGTATATTACATGAGTCTTTTTATAAACCCTTGCATGAATTAGGGTTTTCATATGAAAATCTATATATGGAAGCCAAAAATATTTATGGAAATTCAATTACATTCAATCATATATTTAATGAAAATCAAATCATAAATTAGCTTACCATAAATTGGATATACAATTATATGGAAAGTTAATATACGAAAAATTCAATCATAAATATATAATTAAAGTCAAAGATGAAAATCCAATATAATATTTACTTACCATAAATGTTCCAATACACGGCGCTCGATGTACTTTCCGAGCTTTTTTGAGGGCGTTCGTCGCACTCCGGAATATTCTCAACATAGGTTGGGAACCCCACCCACTCCAACAGAACTAAAGGAGCTATTAGAACTAGGTGTAGCTATTAGAACTAATTATAGATTGGTCAAACTGGTCCAAATTTTGATATGGTGTGGTTCTCTACACTGCTTTTTGAAATGAGAAGGATCAAAAATAATTTCCTATAAAGACCAAATAAACAAGTTAGTTTTAGTTTTGAAGCTCTACGCTTCAATTTCAGGGTTCAGAACCATAAGATGGTTCTTGTGGTATTAACTGAAGGATCCTACATTTACCAGATAGAGTTGGACTCTCTTGACGCTTATGTCGGCCAGTCTTACTCTGTCATCTTCACAACTAACTATCGGATCACTATATCACACTTAAACCACTGCATATATAAACCATCTAACGTACTTTTGAAGAATCTATAGTTATGATATATATCTGCAATAGTTATTAATGAAATAATTCTAAATTTAGCTACTTGGTATGTATGGTGACAACCCTACAGATTCAAGGGTAACTTACAACCTATTCGACCCAGTAGTGCAGTCGACTGTTGAGGTTATATGATCTCATCTCTTGCCACTCTCGGTATTTAAAGACCGATGTCAAAATAATAAATTTTAATTCATATATTCAGGTGTATCTCGGGGAATCAAGTACGGTTTATGTGATACCTAGATAACCCTGACATGTGGAACTTGCGATCGCAACTCCTAGACAACCAAATATCTCTCATATACATTCTGACAGGAAACGATATTAACCAATATTAACTAAACCAAAGCTTAAGGTTCTCTTCTACTGCCATTTTATCATGTTCGTGCCCAGCCTATCGTGTCTGTCTCCAGTACCCAAATCTAAAATACAACACCCAAATTCCAAATACAAAATTCAAAACCAAAGAGGGTTAGGGTTTACCGAAGGTGGAGGAGGAGGGAGATCGAGGAGTGGTCGTCGGAGAGGTATAACCTGAGATGTGCCGGAGAGGTATGACTTGAGATGTGCCGGAGAAGAGGGGCACGTCGGGCCGGAGAGGGGATCCGTAGAGGGAGGCCAGAAAGGGGGGGGGGGGGGGGGTCACCAAATGGGTTCGCATGAGAGGAAAGGAGAGGCTGCGAGGAGAAGGGGGTCGCCAGAGAAAGGGGTCGCAGGAAAGGGGGGTCGATCGTAGAAGAAAGAAAGGGAGATGAATTTTTGGGAAATGAAAATGAGAATAGTCGGGTCTACTGGATTTAAATGATTTGATAGCGACGGAACTGGTTCGTCGCTAGTCCGTTGCTACGAAAATACTAAAGCTTCTACGATGAACTAGTGATAGGAATATAGACATGTGTTTCATATAAATATTTTCTTCGCTAGTCAATCTCCTATCCATCGCTACCTCAGCAACGGTTCGGGTTCCATCGCTGAAGTTATTCGCTATTTTATAGTATTTTTGTAGTAGTAGTAGTATAGGTAGCTAGGTAGAAATTTAAAGCTCAAGTAGTAGGAATAAATAAGGACATTCAATTCCTTTTATAACCCAATAACTAGACTGCTCAAAATATTATTGAAACGGTATATTATCGATATACCATCACAATAGTATTTAAATATACATACTACAGACAACTGTTAGAATTTATAGAGGTGGCGGTATAATGGCAATATACTTGCAATGTAATGTGGGAACAAGGAATTTTCTTCTAGAGTTGCAGAATGAAATAGAGGTATAATAGTTTGTACACTTGCAGTATCCCATAGTGTACTGCGTGACAAATTTGAGAGCAAATGAAGTTACTGGTGATTGAAATGGCTATAAGGCAATGTACCACCATTGTACTAGCCAAGAAAATTTTGTCCAGAGATGGTTTTGGATGAAAGAAAATGATCAAGGTATTTTGTCAAGGAACAAAAGGTACTCGTTATCCCCTTTCTCATTTTCTTTCGTGTTCTCGTTTCTTGTCAGCCTATTGTTCCTTTTTATCTAACATCACAGGTCACACCAAACCCCCATTCATATGCTCAAGTTATTCTTGATTCACATTGGCAATAGGCTATAAAAATTGAATTAGAAGAATTAGACAAGAACACCACCTTGAGTACGGTGCCTCTTACTTCATGACATAAACCTATTGGCTGCAAATGAGTTTACAAGATCAAGTATCGTTCGGATGGTACCATTGAACGTTACAATGCTCGTCTTGTTGCTAAGGATTATTGTCACGCCCCAGTCCCAAAATACACGGGACTAGGCCACGTGGCAATAGCCAGCCATCTATCCAAGTGGACTCCTGTCCAACTAGAATATGTATAAGTTGTCATAGATTCGTGTAGTTATTTCTATATCATATTTATATCTCAATCCACAGGACAAGAACATAAAGAAAGGAAATATGAGTACTAGTCTGCAATCTAATAATCATACTTGTCCGAATAGACTCGAAGGAAATAAATGAGTCTATAAATACTACGCAATCAAGCAGATATGAAATACTGAAATGAAATAATATATACTACGGAAAAGTAAATACCTGAAATAATGTGGGTACGCATCAACAATCCAGCAAAATTCTTTGTAACCAACTCAACAAGCCTGAAAAGGAATCAGGTTCTCAAAGGGACATAACAAGATATATAGAAACATCCACTAATGATACAAAAATACTACAATAAATAAGGGTGTACCGAGTCAAGTGTAAATGCAATAAGAACCACGTTCGACGCATGAGCTGTAGGCTAAATGGGATCGGTATAATTTTCTGGGGGAAACAGAGGCCTAAATATAACATAGCGTCGTAGACACCAGAGGCTATATCTCTCTCATAATAATAAATCCATGGTCGTCACACCCGTTACTCCGGTTGAAATGACAGGTTACAAAGGGAAGTGTAAACATAGCCCATACATCTGGTGAGTGTTCTCCCCACACAATTTTGTTGTATATGTCGTGTACCACGACATGTCCAGCTCCTACTCCTGTGTCAAGATCTTAATATCTATATGTTGTCGTCACGCATCTCGATTATACCAGTGATCAGTCAATACAAGAGTTTACGTTCACACATGAAACTCTCCGTGTCATAAATGTGTCATGGTCATACGAGAAATTGGAGCATCTCTCAAGTAAGGGGATTGGCTACTAAAACTAAGTCACGCGTAATAGCCAATACCGACTTGCACCCAAGTTATCCTTAGACGCACAAAATCGCTCAATCCAAAATAATGTAAATACATTTGCAGTATTTAAAGAAATATAAACAAGAGTGACAAGGTATACTTGCTTGGACCCGAGGGATGAAAGGAGGTAGCTGGTTCACTACTAGAAAAAGCGGTCTTAGCGACGTATTTTAGCGACGTCAAAAGAAACGTCGCTAATAATATATAAATTAGCGACTCCTTATTAAAACGTCGCTAGACGTCGCTAAATGGCGACATTTAGCGACGTTTAGCGACTTTTATTAAGATTTTAAAAGATAAGTCGCAATAAGTTCAGTTTAGGTCGCTAAACGTCGCTAATATGTCTAATTTAGCGACGTTTAGCGACGTATATAGCGACCTTAATATTGAAAATATTTAGCAACGTGTTTAGCGACGCATTGACGTCGCTAAAATTTAAATTAGCGACGTTTTTCTTGGACGTCGCTAAACGTCGCTAAAATTTGGTTAATTAGGGATCGGTTTCATTTTTCCCCATCTGCTGAAATTTCGAAAAATTCTCCCCCCCCCCCCCGCGCTCCGTCGACCCGCTCTCCACCGCGACAACTCGGGTAAACCCTACTCTCTCTCTCTCTCTCTCTCTCTCTCACACACACACACAGGACATATGTGACATTGACACAAACACGACACACACACAGACCCTGACACAGACACAGACACGGCACACACACACTGACACAGACCCTGATCAGGACCTAGGGTTAGGGTTAGGGTTAGGTTTGTTGACATGGGATTAGGGTTAGGGTTAGGGTTAGGGCCGACTGGCCCAAGTCGACGAGAGAGGTAACAGCAGCAGTGAGCACTGCTTACTAGCAGTGAGCAGGGGGAGACATGAGTGTGTGGCTCAGGAAGATTGGGTATTCATAGTGATACTATAGTGCTACTACATGAACTGTTAACTTATGATTGGGTATTCATAGTGATACTATAGTGCACACATGAGTGTGTGGCTATAACAGTTTTGATATAACACCAACATCTGAGAGAAGATTGGGTATTCATAGTGATACTATAGTGCACACATGAGTGTGTGGCTCGGGATAAGGGGTAATCAAATATTGAGAAAGAAGGTAAGCAGTAGCAGTGGGTGATTGATTTAAAGAGGTGTATTAGTCAGGTATTTGAGTGAATATATGTGTTGAAGAGAATAAGTAATAGGTGTGAAGGTTGAGCATTCATATAGGTGTATCCCAGATCTGGGAGTATAGATGGAGTGTTTATATGAGTATACCAGTGTTTATATGAAGTATAGAATTTAGAGTACTTAATAGGTGTTGTTGGTACCAGGTGAGTTTTGATTACAGAATTCTTAAGAGTGTATGTGTGTATCAGTGTGCCAGTTTGGGGGGTTAGGTTTTTTTACTAAAGGGAGTGCAGTAATCTGCCGGTAAATGTGAGTGAGTACAGCCACAATGCATGGGGTTATCCATTTCATAGAGCAATAGCCCGTGTACTTGGGAAACTTTTGATGCAAAAATTATTCAAGCACCAGGTGCCTTAGTGCAATGCCATGACTGCTTTTCCCATAACGGACACTGACCTAGGAGTGTGGTTGGGGGCAGCTGCAGTTCTATAGTATGACACACTATTTGTAGTGTTGACTACACACTTATAGTGCAGTTCATAGTACTATGAGGTTGGGGGCAGCTGCAGTTTTGATAAATGAAAATATGTATTATATCAGTTATGATTTTTATAGTACGGTTAATTTTGCATGTAATGATTTATATGATACATACTGTCAATTTTGCAGAAGTTTCTAGAAATGGATATGAATTACTATCTGCGTCATCGTTCGTGGATGTACAACCGTCATCCTGATGACATGTGCGGTGTGCAAGATGAATTCATTGAGGGTGTACAGCAGTTTCTGCAGTTCGCAAAGGCGTTCCCTCAATACATGGACGGTACCAAAATTAAGTGTCCGTGTGTGAGATGTCGCAACAGGAAATATCATCCTGAAGTGGAAGTTACATATCATTTATACTCGAAGGGCTTTACGCCGAATTACTATCAGTGGACCGCGCACGGAGAACTTGTATCTCTAGCATCAGAGTCGGAGCCCTATGTGGAGCCGTATATGGATGTCCAAGACCACGATGCTTATGACGACGGGTTGGTGAACATGGTTTATGATGCGGCGGGGCCTAATTTCAATCCTGACAATTATGATGCGGCGGGACCTAGTTTCAATCCGGACAATTATGATGCAGCTGAGGAGGCACCGAATGCCGATGCTGCAAAGTTTATGGAGTTGCTTGAGAATGCAAGGACTCCACTATATCCTGGTTGTGAGGATCATTCACCGTTGGAGGTGGTTACAAGATTATTGAGCATCAAGTCCGATTTTAACATGTCGCAAGAATGCTATAATCGACTGCTCGATTTGATTATAGAGATCTTGCCCGAGGGTGCAAAGTTGCCTAAAGACTTCTATCGATCTAAGAGGATGGTGAGATCGCTTTGGATGGAATACAAGAAAATCGATACATGTCGCAACGGGTGCATGTTGTACTACAAAGACGACAAGGATGAAGATGCGTGCAGATTCTGTGGTGCTGATCGCTACAAGGCCACTGTTAGAGAAAAGTCTGTCGGTGCAAGGAAGCCTACCGATTCGATGCACTACTTACCTTTGACGCCGCGGTTGCAGCGATTGTTTATGGTTAAGGAGACTGCAGAAAACATGAGTTGGCACAGGCGAAAACAGATCGAAGGAGTATTGGATCATCCATCCGATAGAGAAGCATGGAAGCACTTTGATCGAGAGTATCCATATTTTGCCGAGGAAGCGCGTAATGTCAGATTGGGGCTCTGCTCTGACAGTTTTACCCCATTCGGACTTTCGGGCTCCCAGTATTCGTGTTGGCCTGTGATCGTCACTCCGTACAATCTACCGCCTTGGATGTGCATGAAGACTCCGTATATGTTCCTAACCGTTATTATCCCGGGTCTGAACAATCCGAAGAGGAACATCGATGTGTATTTACAGCCTTTGATAGATAAGTTGAATCAGATGTGGGAAGTCGGTGCCAACACGTACGATGTTTCTAGAAAGCAGAATTTTTAGATGAGGGCAGCACTTATGTGGACCATCAACGACTTTCCGGCCTATGGAATGTTATCGGGATGGACCACCCATGGTCGTCTCTCATGTCCGTATTGCATGGACCGTTCTCAGGCTTTCCGTTTGAAACACGGAGGCAAACCGTGCTTCTTCGAATGTCATCGACAATTTTTGCCGAAGGATCATCCGTACCGGAGGAATCGGAATGCTTTTCGTGCGGGAGTTGTGGAGAAGGCTAATCCACCGCCAAGGTGGCCCGGATGCACGATATGGGAAGAGGTAAAAGATTTACCAAGTGCTATCCAAGAGCCTGCTAAGGGGTACAAGTGTGACGGATTTGGTCGCACCCATAACTGGACGAAGAGGAGTATATTCTGGGATCTGCCATATTGGAGCACCAATCTGATCAGACATAACCTTGATATTTGAATGACGATGAGCTAAGGGCTGCTCAATTGTATATATTACTCAATTGCGACGAGGATGAAGTGGAGAAGCTAGAGGGATAAGTAATTAATACGTCCACGTTTACATCATCTCAATGTAATAGTATAAGATACTATTATGCTACTAATCAGCAGTTGCTTCATTGTTTTTTAGCACATATAATGATGAGTTGAGGTCGGTTAGACCCTACATAACAGACGAAGAAGTAGAACAAGATATGAGATGCCATTTTTCTTCTTGGTTGAGCGCATATGTAAGATGCTTGGTAATTACTTTTTATTTCTGCACTTGCAAAACAAATAACTTACTATCGCTACTTTGGTATTTAGGTCGATCGTCTAATATCACCCAAGACTGAATCTATTAGGACTCTAGCCAAGGGACCAATTACTGCCGTAAAAATATGGCCAAGTTTCTGTGTGAATGGGTTCAGGTTCAAGTCAACAAATGCTCCTATCAGAGACAGCTTTCTGGATCTTGATTCCACGAAAAATAGTGGTTTGTGTATCAAATCTACAAACTACAAAGACGTCAATCCGGGCAATGATTTTTTTGGCATCTTACGAGAGATTGTGGAGTTGACATATAATTATGGCCCAGAACCTGCTAATATCGTGCTATTCAGGTGTGAATGGTTCGATCCGATTCAAGATCAAGGTTGGAAAATTGACAAGCATGGCCTTGTGGATATAAACTACAAGCGTAGATATCAAGGCTACGAACCATTTGTCCTATCAAGTCAGGCTCAGCTCGTGTACTTCACAACTTATCCTAGACGGGGGACAGCGAGGTCGGATTGGTGGGCAGTATGCAAGACTAAAGCTAGAAATACCTTTGACATTGACGAAATAGCTTATCAGGAGGACGATCTACCTCTTGTAACAAATATTGTAGATGTGGACTCAACGGAAGTTACTCATTACACGAGTAATAATGTAGAAGATGTAGAATTATCCGAAGAGGACGACGAAGTAGATGAAAGTGAAGACGAGGAAGAGGAAGAGCAGGACGAGGAAGGCGAACAAGATGAATTTTCTGAAGATGATTGAAAATATAAAATATTCCATGTAGAATGTAACTGTATTTGGACTGTAAATATTGCATGTAGAAGTAGATGTTGACATTAACGAATATATGTATTATATTTTGACTGTATAATGCTTTGAGATATGTATCACATTTCGACTGTAGAATGTAGTATATATTTGTGTTTCTCTATATTCATCATATGTTGTTATCAGATATGACAGGACGACGCGGAGGATTCGGCAGGTCCCGAGGTAGACAGAGTGCCACTCCGGTACTGCCTACTGTTGGTTCCGGATCATCGTCGCCCAGTACTCCAATATATCGACCAGTCACATCTCCGACTGCGACGACGTTGCGTGGCATCACTCCTGGGACGAGTAGTTCCAGGCGTGATAGTACTCCCTCGTCCAGCGTTCCTCCTGCTGACGGAACCATGGAGACAGATGAGCATGTAGAGAAGGTCGTGCCGACGTTGTCCCAGCATCAGCAAGATCCTCCATGCGCACCATCGGAGGAGACGAGGACAGAGATTTGGGCCGACGGTACAAAGTAAGTCAATTAGATGGTTTAGTATATATTTGTGTTCCTCTTTATTCATCGTATATTGACTTTTTCAGTAATCTAAATTATTATTTCTGTATAGATATCGTCCATCGTCGGTTCAGAGACGCCTGGGCCAATTTCTGAGGAACAACTACGGTGGCCCTTGGATCAACTACTCTGAGGCTCCGGAGGAGAGGAAGGCGTTCTGGTTTGCGCACTTCCAGATAAAAGTATATTAAATAAATCCTCTAATTTATGCATATTCGTGATGCTAACTTAATGAATTATTTATTGTAGCAAACGTATTTTTATCCTCCGCACCGGGCCGAGTTGATCGAGCGGCTCTTTCCTACCGTTGCCGCCAAGCTTATCCGAGATGCTCTGGATGACCAGAAGGCTCGTGATCGTGCTGGAAAACCGATCCAAGGTTGGATCACGCCTGAGCAGTGGACTGCGATGAGGGCTAGATTCGACGATCCGAGCTACAAGGAAAGGTCTAAGAAGGCCAAGGCGGCTAGGCAGAATGCTGCAAAGTGGTGTGGTGGCTCGATTCCGATGACGGAACATTTCCGTCGTTTGGTATGTTTTTTCTTTTAAAATATATTATTTTAATATAAGTACCATAAAATGGTACTTGGAAAAAATATTTAAGTTTAGTAATAAAAAATATATTTTTAACAGGTCCAGAGGGGTGAGGATGCAAACATGGTGACCGTCTTCTTGGCCACCCATCGCAAGGACGGAAATCTCCTTGATGAGAGGGCCTCATAGACCTATGTAAGTATTACTTTACTTTGTGTTTATTTTAATATAACTTAGGCAATTATTGAGTTTCCAAACCTTTTCTAGGCCGAGTATCTTAGGCTTCGTGAGCGGGCGACTGCTAGTGCACCTACACCTGGAGAGGCTGGTGCTTCGTCGCAGCCCGGTCCATCTCCGTCGGCGGATGACCTGTGGGTGACCGCAGCTGGTGGTCTCCAGAGGGGTACGTACTACGGTACGGGCTCCTATGGCGCCCTGGTTGCGACGCAGTCATCTAGGGCCTCCCCACAGCTGTGCATTTCACACACCCCTCGCAGTCGCAGCCCTCGCAGTCGTCGGCCAGAGTCCAGGAGGCCGTCCAGGAGGCCGTTGACCGTCAGATTGCGTCTCTCCGTGACGACTTGCTGCGAAGTATGGAGGACCAGTCCCGGTCCCAGCTGCAGGCGGACGATCCGATGCTCATCGTACGATTGGATATGCTCGACCGCAGCATGACGGAGCTACGAGAATTGACAAATGATATTAGAGCCTCCAATGATCGCAACATCATGGAGCTGCAGGCGTCACAGCTATAGATGGGCGAGAAGCTGACGAGGATGCATGCGTCACAGCTATCGATGGGCGAGAACCTGACGAGGATGCAGGATTCAATGGGTGATAGCAGTACGAGGCTGTTATCTACCCTGGATTCTTACAACCAGCGACTCGCAGACTTGGAGCGGGCACGGCCTCCACCGACGTCATTGCCTTCTCCATCGACATCGGTGTCGATTCCACGGGACGAGTATGAGGAGTTGTTATCCTTCAAGCGCGCCGCTGGTCAGCCTCCTGCAGATCCGTAGTAGTATAGTTATTTTTATTATTATTTATGAATTATTGATACTTCAACAATAGACATGATGTATGATGCTTCTTGTGGTCTTTAATTTTTTAGTTAATTTAATTGGATTATATAGTTATCCACATTTAATTGGATTGATACTTCTTGTGGTCTTTAATTTAATTGGATTATATAGTTAACTAGATTGAATCATGTTGGTGTGTATGATGAAGATGATGTAAAACTGCAGGGAATCACCAATGTTTGCTTCTGCACATTATTTTTTTTATTTTTTTTTAAAAATTAGCGACGTTATTAGCGACGTTTAGCGACGTTTAGCGACGTTAATTTACGTCGCTAATTACGTCGCTACTTAGCGACGCTGTAAAATGTCGCTAAAGACGTCGCTAATTACGTCGCTAAACGTCGCCAATTGCTGACATGGCAGTATAGCCAGGTCATTAAAGACGTCGGTGTAACGTCGCGATAGATGTCGCTAATCAGCGACGTTTAGCGACGTTTCTAAACGTCGCTTTTTAGTGACTTGGCGTCGCAAAACGTCGCTAAAGTTAGCGACACATTAAAGTCGCTAAAAAACGTCGGCATAGCGACGTTTTTTGTTTTAGCGACTTGGTGTTTTCCAACTGCTTTGAAACGTCGCTAATTACGTCGCTAAACCTAATTAGCGACGATTTTTGGTTATTTAGCGACGTTTTTAGACGTCGCTAATTTGCCTTTTTCTGGTAGTGGTTTAGAGTCCTATTCTCAAAAATCCAAAGAAACTACAAAATTAATTTGGAATATATTAATTTAGGCTCTCTTAGTTATTTATTAAAACTATGAAAGATATAAAATTAATAAGGCACACACTAAGCTTATCGCACCCAAAAATGTCCCATTCCTTAACCATTATTCACATGAACACATTTATATCAACAACCACAAAGCTTGCATATTCCAATCATCCAAGTCAAACACATATTGTTCTCATGTCCACAATTTCATTTTCCTACCAATTATACACGTGCACACCCATTCACATATTTTGTTATTCTCCACTACACACGCATTCTCTCATTTCATTCTTATCCATACTTGCTTTATTTTCAATAAGAACATACGAAACAGTGGATACAACCCTCATTACTTCACACATAATCAAAACCCTCACATATATGTTTATTTGTAATCTATTCTCCAACCTCCTATACATGCTCCTATATCTTGGGTTCACTTTTAACTATCATCTCTTTCTAATACTTTGCAACACACACTACATGCATGAAAGATTTCCATGCAATGGTTATCTATTGAGAAATATAAGCACTCAGGTATTTAAATTAAATGAATAAGTAAAAGAAGTAGATGGAGAAGAAGATTAAGCAGGGAATTACCGAGGGGTGGTCGGCTGAAGGTGGAGGAGGAATGGTGATGGTGGTGCGGTGGTTGCTACTATTGATGGTGGTGTGGCTACTATTGTCATTGGTGGTGTTGCTGCTGTGTGCAGCTGGAGGGAGGTGATGGTGGTTCTGTTAGCTTTGTTTGAGCAAAAGCTCAACTTCCTTCTTTTTTTTAGTCCCACGTCGGATGGGCCAACCCCTCCTTGTGTGTATATATTAGTTCCTCTTCATTGCTTTCTTAAAGATGTTGTGTGGGGAACCCCTTGGGCCACACGCGCACGCCGTCGCCGCCGCCCGGCGCCGCCCACCCCTTAAGCCCATAAGTAAAGTCACCAGCAGTGGCAACCGAACCGAGTCTGACTGGAGATCCCAAGAAGCCGGTTCAATGGGTAGGAACAAGCTGGACTTAGGTGACTTTTATGGAACACTGACCCGAGATTAAAATCTTATTCTATATTGCCCAAGTGGTTGTACATGCGTACAATGATTCCCCATCCCTATGGTGATAGTATTCTTGAGTGATATGGTTAGGATAAGTTTTAAAACTCTTAATAGGTTCAAGCTGATATGCGGGGTTGAAATCTATCACCAACCCTTAAGGACTTACCTATATGAGAGGTCGTGAAGGCCGCGACTATGGGACAGGGCGATCCCAGACAACTCTCAAAAATTTGGAATTAGTGCGCATGGCCAACCAAAAGCGCCACCCGTTAGACCCAGAACCTCTAGCGTACTATGTGTGCTATTTTTTTGAATCTGGTGAAAGAAGTATGATTCAAGGCATAGTCCATCAAGCACTTCTTCAGACAAAGACAATAGTCACTAAGTGAGATTCAAGGCTGTAGTCCATCTCATCTATGCATAGTATATACCTGCCCAGAAACTCTATCTTTCTTAATTTCTTTGTCACTTCTATTTCGGAACTTGACCTTTTGGGTGGGGGGTTAGCTTTGTTTGAGCAAAAGCTCAACTTTCTTCTTTCCTTTAGTCCCACATCGAATGGGCCAACCCCTCCTTGTGTGTATATATTAGTTCATCTTCATTGCTTTCTTAAAGATGTTGTGTGGGAAACACCTTGGGCCACACGCGCGCGCCACCGCCGCCGCCCGGCCCAGCTCGGTTCGGCGCACGTAACGGGTGCGGGTACGTGCCCACACCTGCGGGCGCCGAATGCCGATCCAATTTGCTCTTCGGGTTCGAGCTGGGATCCAAAAATCTTTTTGCTGCTCTTTATTTTTTGAACTAATTTGGCTTATTCAAATTTTGAACGTTGAGACTATATGTCCAGGTTCATTGAACCTAGTGACAGCTTCTGTAACAGCTCATTTGACAGCTTTCCTCCACGTTTCTTTCCTTTCTTGAAATTGTTCCTTAATGACCTGTTTATGAGACTTTACTGTCCTGTCCCGTGGCTGTGTCTTGGGACTGCCTATCTACTATGGTCTCTTCCTTCTTCATTTTTTAACAGAAAACTCCCCTGCGTGAAACCTCTCTCTCTCTCTCTCAAACCATTATGTTCTCTAAATCCTTGCTCTGGGCAGAGCTAAGTTCGGTCTCTCTCTCCGAGTTGTGTGCAACAAAGAGAACCCGGTAGTCAGGGGGTTTTACCACTAGGAGCTTCCGAGATACGTCTGCACATAGACCTCGGATCAACTCTTAGGGCAGTGCTTCGTGCACGACTTCCCCGGAGGCCGGTAACAATTTTCTTTTGTTTCTTTGTTATCTTATAAGTCTCTGGAAAGTAATATATTTATATTATAAGTATTCTTCCAACAATCTAAGAATTGATCTAAACAAATATTCTATGAGCATATATAATTTTGTAGCAATTTTACTACTGGATTCTGATTTTTGTCACCAATATATATTTGTCACCACTAAAAAAATTATGTAGCAAACAAATATTTTTCTAATTGCTTACCAAACAAAGGTTTTGTTTTCTTAACGAATATTTATTGTATCAAACTTGTAGTTCACTGTTCATTTAGCAAATTTGTTTAACAAGTATTACTGCTTACATACCAAACTGTAACATAGGTTTTTAATTGTTTTAGATCATATATTAATAAATAATTGGTATTAGAAAATTATTATTCTAAGTACTATTTTGTTAATAAATAAATTGAATAATAAAAAAATTGTATTTGTAGTAATTGTAACGAATATTTCTATTAGAAAATTCGGGAACTGTCTTTAATATTTGTAACGAATATTTCTAATTTTTTGTTGAATATTTGCCAGCACATATAATCTTGTGATTCAATTTAACTACTATAATTTAGTATTTGTAGCACATAAAATCTTGCTTAATATATATATACCACCATTGGTATTCATTATTATTATTATTATTATTATTAGCACTACATTTACTTATTGTTAACTACAAAATTATTTAATACAAACAACATCAAGACAATAATAGGAAAGTATAATTGCAAATCTCTTTGAGTCTGGAGTCTAAAAGTAAAGATCAATTTGGGAATAAGCCGAAAGGGTCCTTCTGTCAACCGGGTGTAAATAGCCCTAAGCGATACGATATTTAAGTGTCTTCGGACCACCGCTAGCTGGGAACCGGCCCCTACAGCTAACCCAAATCAATATGCACTTGATAGACTCAAGATTTTAAGATTGGTTAGCAAAATCATTTGAACTATTATTATAAATCATTGGACATTGTTATTGGGTAACTTCGTATCTTTCAGAATTTTCTCATTTGCAACCATAACTGGGAAGGATGAGAATTTTACTGCTAAACCTACAAAATTCAATGGGACTTTCTTTAAGATATGACAAAGCCAGATGAACTTTTGGCTCACTACCTTAGGATTAATCTCAGCCATTAATGGTTCAACACCAATCATAAATGACTCTAATGACACTGAGTCTGACATAGGTGTATCCAAGTCCTCTGGTTCTTCTAGACCCAAGCCCCTAAGGAAATAGACTACTATTGCTTCCATAGAATTCTAAGCGCTTTGTCTGAATCACTATATGACATATTCTTTGAATACAAAAGTGCAAAAGAACTTTGGGATGCTCTGGAAGATGAATATAGATGTGATGATGCTGGAATTGAAAGATTCAATTCCTCCTCATTCAACAGATACTTTATGGTAGATAACAAACCTATAAATGACCAAATACATGAATTCCAAGAATACCTTAGGCATATTCAAGCCAAAGGCACTTTCTTCTCTACTGAGTATAAAATAACCTGCTTAATATATAAGCTTCCTCCTTCTTGGTCTGATGTCAAGAAAGACCTCATTCACACTCAGGGTGACCTTACTTTTGCTCAAGTCCTAAAGAAAATTAGAACAGAAGAATAAATTAGGCTAAGGTCTAACCCTAAGTCTGAGTCTAAAGCTAAGGTAAACCTATTAGAATTCCAAGGCAAACCCAAGCCTCATCATCACCACAAACCCAAAAGGAACCTCTTCAAGAAGAAGCAGAACCCTCAGCCTCACCACCAAAACCATCACCAAAATAAACCAAGAAACTTCGGTCAAACTCAAGATCAGAAGAGATTTTGCTTTGTGTGTGGTAAAATAAACCATATAGCCACCAAATGATATAACCAATTTCTGTAAAAAACATGGAATAATCCATGAGGTAACTGCTCTATATTTACCATAGTCCAATAGAGTTGCTGAAAGAAAGAATCGCACTCTGTTAGACATGGTAAATGCCATGCTCCTCAGCTCAGGTGCTCCCAATAATTTATGGGGAGAAGCATTATTATCGTCCTGTTACATCCTTAATAGAATTTCTAGTAAGTCTAATAATAAGACTCCCTATGAATTATGGAAAGGTAGAGCTCCCAGGATCCACTATCTCAAAGTTTGGGGATGTTTGGCTAAAGTAAGAATTCCTGAACCTAAAAAGAGGAAGATTGGACATAAGACTGTAGTTGTTGTATTCATAGGATATGCCCTAGATAGCAATGCCAATAGATTTTTTGTTACTCACTCAGAAGTAAATGAAATCTCTAACAATACTATTATAGAAGCAAGAAATGCTGTTTACTTTGAGAATATATATCCCTTTAAAGATAGAATTTCTTTCTCTCCCTCCAATCTCTCTCTTACTCCGTCCACCAACTCTCATGTTCAAATATCTAGTTCACAACCCGAACAAAATATAGAACCTAGAAGGAGTAAAAGAAAAAGAATTGAAAAGAACTTAGGAGAAGGTTTCTTCACCTTTCTAATAGAGGGTGATCCATCAACTTATGAAGAAGCAATATCTTCTCCTGATGCCCCATTTTAGAAAGAAGCCATTAACAGTGAGTATAACTCCACCATGGAGAACTATACTTGGTTTTTAGCAGACCTACCTTTAGGTAGTAAATCCATAGGTTGTAAGTGGATATTCAAAAAGAAACTTAGAGCCGATGGTACCATAGAGAAATACAAGGCTAGATTAGTAGCCAAAGGTTTTATCCAGAAAAATGAATTAGATTATTTTGATACCTACTCACCTGTAGCTAGGATCACCTCTATCAGAACCCTTCTAGCCTTGGCATCCATTCATAATATGCTAATCCATCAAATGGATGTAAAGACATCATTTCTAAATGGGGACCTAGAGGAAGAAATCTACATGGAGCAACATGAAGGTTTTATTACTAAAGGTCAAGAATATAAAGTTTGTAGATTAGTTAAATTCCTTTATGGTCTAAAGCAGGCTCCCAAACAATGGCACAACAAATTTGACATAATTATCTTAGAATATGGTTTCTTGCCAAATGAGTATGACAAATATATATACTCCAAAATTTTAGATGAAAGTTGTGTCATCCTATGTTTGTATGTAGATGACATCCTTATTTTTGGATCATCACTAGAATTGATTACTAATACCAAGGACTATTTATCCAGCCAGTTTGATATGAAAGATCTAGGTGAAGCCAACTTGATTCTAGGCATGCAACTGTCCAAATACAATGAGGGTTATACTCTATCCTTAGCACACTCTATCGAGAAAATGCTAAAAAAATTTGAGTTTTTTGACAAGAAACCTGCCCTTACTCCTTATGACAGTAGTGTTATTCTCAAGAAGAATGAGGGTTCTCCCATGGAACAATACAGATATTCTCAGATGATAGGTTTCTCTCATGTATATATCAAACAGGACCAGACCTGACATTTAATTTGCTATTGGGAGACTAAGTAGATATACTAGTAACCCAAATCAATTACACTAGACAGCATTAGAAAGAGTTTTCAGATATGTTAGGGGTACTCTAGATTATATGTTGCACTATACTAGACACCATGATATCATAGAAGGTTATTAAGATGCAAACTGGATAACTGACTCACATGATGTAAAATCTACTACTGGATATATTTTTACTCTAGGAGGAGCTGCAATCTCCTGGGGCTCATGTAAATAAACTATCATTGCAAGGAGTACAATGGACTCTGAAATGATAGCCTTAGACACTACATGTACAGAAGCCGAATGGCTAAGAAACCTTATTATGCATATACATATTTCAATTAATGTTGTTCCTGCAATTTCTATAAACTGTGATAATAAATCTGTTATGGAACTACTAAATCAAGATTCTGTGAATGTTAAGATGAACAGGCACCTGCAGCTGCGCTTCAAGTCTATAAAGAGACTATTGGAAAAATATGTGGTTCTTGACTATATAAAGTCAAAAAAGAATCTTGCAGACCACTTGACGAAGAGTCTGTCTAGGACCCTGATCCTAGAATCATCGAGGGGGATGGGGTTAAGCCCATAAATAAAGTCACCAGCAGTGGCAACCCAACCGAGCCTGACTGGAGATCCCAAGAAGCCGGTTAAATAGGTAGGAACAAGCTGGACTTAGGTGACTTTTATGGAATACTGACCCGAGATTAAAATCTTATTCTATATTGCCCAAGTGGCTGTACGTGCATACAATGATTCCCCATCCCTAAGGTGACAGTGTTCTTGAGTGATATGGTTAGGATGAGTTTTAAAACTCTTAATAGGTCCAAGCTGATATGCGGGGTTAAAACCTATCACCAATCCTTAAAGACTTACCTATATGAGAGGTCCTGAATGCCGTGACTATGGGACAGGGCGATCCCAGACAACTCTCAAAAATTTGGAATTAGAGCGCATGGCCAACAAAAAGCGCCACCCGTTAGACCCAGAACCTCTAGCATACTATGTGTGCTATTTTTCTAAATCTGGTAAAAGAAGTCTCATTCAAGGCATAGTCCATCAAGTACTTCTTCAGACAAAGACAATGGTCACTAAGTGAGATTCAAGGTTGTAGTCCATCTCATCTATGCATAGTATATACCTGCCCAGAAACTCTACCTTTCTTAATTTCTTTGTCACTTCTATTTCGAAACTTGACCTTTTGGGGGGGGGGATTGTTAGCTTTGTTTGAGCAAAAGCTCAACTTCCTTCTTTCCTTTAGTCCCACATCGGATGGGCCAACCCCTCCTTGTGTGTATATATTAGTTCCTCTTCATTGCTTTCTTAAAGATGTTGTGTGGGAAACCCCTTGGGCCATACGCGTGCGTCGTCGCTGCCGCCCGGCCCGGCTCAGTTCGGTTCAGCGCGCGTAATGGGTGCGGGTACGTTCCCACACCTGCTGGCGCCGAATGCTGATCCAATTTGCTCTTCGGGTTCGGGCTGGGAATCAAAAATCTTTTTGCTGCTCTTTATTTTTTAAACCCATTTGGTTTATTCAAATTTTGAACGTTGAGACTATATGTCAAGGTTCATTGAACCTAGTGACAGCTTATTTGACAGCTTTCCTCCACATTTCTTTCCTTTCTTGAAATTGTTCCTTAATGACCTGTTTATGATACTTTACTGTCATATCCCGTGGCTGTGTCTTGGGACTGCCTATATACTGTGGTCTCTTCCTTCTTCATTTTTTAACAGAAAACTCTCCTACGTGAAACCTCTCTCTCTCTCTCTCTCTCTCTCTCTCTCTCTCTCTCTCAAACCATTCTGTTCTCTAAATCCTTGCTCTGGGCAGAGCTAAGTTCAGTCTCTCTCTCCAAGTTGTGTGCAACAAAGAGAACCCGGTAGTCAGGAAATTTTACCACTAGGAGCTTCCGAGATACGTCTGCACATAGACCTCGGATCAACTCTTAGGGCAGTACTTCGTGCACGACTTCCCCGGAGGCCGGTATCAATTTCCTTTTGTTTCTTTGTTATCTTATAAATCTCTGGAAAGTAATATATTTGTATTATAAGTATTCTTCCAACAATCTAAGAGTTGATCTAAACAAATATTCTGTGAGTATTTATAATTTTGTAGCAATTTTACTACTAGATTCTGATTTTTGTCACCAATATATATTTGTCACCACTAAAACAAATTCTGTAGCAAACAAATATTTTTCTAATTTCTTACCAAACAAAGGTTTTGTTTTCTTAACGAATATTTATTGTAGCAAACTTGTAGTTCACTCTTCATTTAGCAAATTTGTTTAACAAGTATTACTTCTTAATACCAAACTACAACATAGATTTTTAATTGTTTTAGATCATATATTAATTAAGAATTAGTATTAGAAAATTATTATTCTAAGTACTATTCTGTTAATAAATAAATTGAATAATAAAAAATTTGTATTTGTAGTAATTGTAACGAATATTTATATTAGAAAATTTGTGAACTGTCTTGAATATTTGTAATGAATATTTCTAATTTTTTGTTGAATATTTACCAGCACATATAATCTTGTGATTCAATTTAACTATTATAATTTAGTATTTGTAGCACATAAAATCTTGCTTAATATATATATACCATCATTGGTATTCATTATTATTATTAGCTCTACATTTACTTATTGTTAACTACAATATTGTTTAATACAAACGACATCAAGATAATAATAGTAAAGTATAATTGCAAATCTCTTTGAGTCTGGAGTCTAAAAGTAAAGATCAAATTGGGAACAAGTCGAAAGGGTCCTTCTGTCAACCGGGTGTAAATAGCCCTAAGCGACACCGTATTTAAGTGTCTACGGACCACCGCTAGCTGGGAACCGGCTCCTACGGCTAACCCAAATCAATCTACACTTGATAGACTCAAGATTTTAAGATTGATTAGCAAAATCACTTAAACTATTATTGTAAATCATTGGACATTGTTATTGAGTAATTTTGTATCTTTTAGAATTTCCTCATTTGCAACCATGACTGGCAAGGATGAAATTTTTACTGCTAAACCTGCAAAATTCAATGGGACTTTCTTTAAGAGATGGCAAAGTCAGATGAACTTTTGGCTAACTACCTTAGGATTAATCTCAGCCATTGATAGTTCCACACAAATCACAAATGACTCTGATGACACTGAGTCCAACGTAGGTGTATCCAAGTCCTTTGGTTCTTCTAGACCCAAGACCCCTAAGGAAATAGACTACCATTGCTTCTATAGAATTCTAAGCACTTTGTCTGAATCACTATATGACATATTCTTTGAATACAAAAGTGCAAAAGAACTTTGGGATGCTTTGGAAGATGAATATAGTTATGATGATGCTGGAATTGAAAGATTCAATTCATCATCATTCAACAAATATTTTATAGTAGATAACAAACCTATAAATGACCAAATACATGAATTCCAAGAATACCTTAGGCATATTCAAGCCAAAGGCACTTTCTTCTCTACTGATTATAAAATAACCTGTTCAAAGATAAGCTTCCTCCTTCTTGGTCTGATGTCAAGAAAGACCTCATTCACACTCAGGGTGACCTTACCTTTGCTTATGTCCTAAAGAAAATTAGAATAGAAGAACAAATTAGGCTAAGGTCTAACCCTAAGTCAGAGACTAAAGCTAAGGTAAACCTAGTAGAATCCCAAGGCAAACCCAAGACTCATCATCACCACAAATCCAAAAGAAACCTCTTCAAGAAGAAGCAGAACCCTCAGCCTCACCACCAAAACCATCACCAAAATAAACCAAGAAACTTCGGTCAAACTCAGGATCAGAACAGATTTTGCTTTGTGTGGTAAAACAAACCATATAGCCACCAAATGATATGACCAATTTCTGTGAAGAACACGGAATAATCCATGAGGTAACTGCTCCATATTCACCACAGTCCAACGAAGTTGCTGAAAGAAAGAATCGCACTCTATTAGACATGGTGAATGCCATGCTCCTCAGCTCAGGTGCTCCCGATAATTTGTGGGGAAAAGCATTATTATCGGTATGTTACATCCTTAATAGAATTCCTAATAAGTCTAATGATAAGACTCTCTATGAATTATGGAAAGGTAGAGCTCCTAGGATCCATTATCTCAAAGTTTGGGGATGTCTGGCTAAAGTAGGAATTACTGAACCTAAAAAGAGGAAGATTGCACCTAAGATTGTAGATGGTATATTCATAGGATATGCCCTAGATAGCAATGCCAATAGATTTCTTGTTACTCACTCAGAAGTAAATGAAATCTCTAACAATACTATTATAGAAGCAAGAGATGCAGTTTACTTTGAGAATATATATCCCTTTAAAGATAGAATTTCTTCCTCTTCCTCCAATCTCTCTCTTACTCCGTCCACCAGCTCTCATGTTCAAATATCTAGTTCACAACCCGAACAAAATATAGAACCTAGAAGGAGTAAAAAAAAAGAATTGAAAAAAACTTAGGAGAAGGTTTCTTCACCTTTCTAATAGAGGGTGATCCCTCAACTTATGAAGAAGCAAAATCTTCTCCTGATGCCCCTTTCTGGAAAGAAGCCATTAACAGTGAGTATAACTCCATCATGGAAAACAATACTTGGTTTCTAGCAGACCTACCTTTAGGTAGTAAACCCATAGGTTGTAAGTGGATATTCAAAAAGAAACTTAGAGCCGATGGTACCATAGAGAAATACAAGGCTAGATTAGTAGCCAAAGATTTTACCCAGAAAAAGGGATTAGATTATTTTGATACCTACTCACCTGTAGCTAGGATCACCTCTATCAGAACCCTTCTAGCCTTGGCATCCATTCATAATTTGTCAATCCATCAAATGGATGTAAAGACATCATTTCTAAATGGGGACCTAGAGAAAGAAATCTACATAGAGCAACCTGAAGGTTTTATTACTAAAGGCCAAGAATATAAATTTTGCAGATTAGTTAAATCTCTTTATGGTCTAAAGCAGTCTCCCAAACAATGGCACAACAAATTTGACATAATTATCTTAGAATATGGTTTCGTGCCAAATAAGTATGACAAATGTATATACTCTAAAATTTTAGATAAAAGTTGTGTCATCCTATGTTTGTATGTAGATGACATCCTTATTTTTGGATCATCACTAGAATTGATTACTAATACCAAGGACTATTTATCCAGCCAGTTTGATATGAAAGATCTAAGTGAAGCCAACTTGATTCCAGGTATGCAACTGTCCAAATACAAGGAGGGTTATATTCTATCCTTAGCACACTCTATCGAGAAAATGCTAAGAAAATTTGAGTTTTTTGACAAGAAACCTGCCCTTACTCCTTATGACAGTAGTGTTGTTCTCAAAAAGAATGAGGGTTCTCCCATGAAACAACACAGATATTCTCAGATGATAGGTTCTCTCATGTATATATATCAAACAGGACCAGACCTGACATTGTATTTGCTATTGGGAGACTAAGTAGATATAATAGTAACCCAAATCAATTACACTGGACAGCATTAGAAAGAGTTTTCGGATATCTTAGGGTTACTCTAGATTATATGTTGCACTATACTAGACACCCTGATATCATAGAAGGTTATTCAGATAAAAACTGGGTAACTGACTCACATGATGTAGAATCCACTAATGGATATGTTTTCACTCTAGGAGGAGCTGCAATCTCCTGGGGCTTATGTAAATAAACTATCATTTCTAGGAGTACAATGGACTCTGAAATGATAGCCTTGGACACTACATGCACAGAAACCGAATGGCTAAGAAACCTTATTATGCATATACATATTTCTATTAAACCTGTTCCTGCAATTTCTATAAACTGTGATAATAAATCTGTTATGGAACTACTAAAGCATGATTATGTGAATGCTAAGATGAACAAGCACCTGTAGCTACGCTTCAAGTCTATAAAGAGCCTATTGGGCAAATATGTGGTTCTTGACTATATAAAGTCAGAAAAGAATCTTGCAGACCACTTGACGAAGGGTCTGTCTAGGACTTTGATTCTAGAATCATCGAGGGGGGTGGGGTTAAGCCCATAAGTAAAGTCACCAGCAGTAGCAACCCAACCGAGTTTGACTGGAGATCCCAAGAAGCCGGTTCAATGGGTAGGAACAAGCTGGACATAGGTGACTTTTATATAACACTGACCCGAGATTAAAATCTCATTCTATATTGCCCAAGTGGCTGTACATGCGTACAATGATTCCCCATCCCTATGGTGACAGTGTTCTTGAGTGATATGGTTAGGGTGAGTTTTAAAACTCTTAATAGGTCCAAGCTGATATGCGGGGTTGAAACCTATCACCAACCCTTAAGGACTTACTTATATGAAAGGTCGTAAAGGTCGCTACTATGAAACAGGCGATCCCAGACAACTCTCAGGAATTTGGAATTAGTGTGCATGGCCAACCAAAAGTGCCACCCGTTGGGCCCAGAACCTCTAGCGTACTATGTATGCTATTTTTTTGAATTTGGTGAAAGAAGTCTGATTTAAGGCATAATCCATCAAGCACTTCTTCAGACAAAGACAATAGTCACTAAGTGAGATTCAAGGCTGTAGTCCATCTCATCTATGCACAGTATATACCTGCTTAGAAACTCTACCTTTCTTAATTTCTTTGTCACTTCTATTTTGGAACTTGACCTTTTTGGGGGGGATTGTTAGCTTTGTTTGAGCAAAAGCTCAACTTCTTTCTTTCCTTTAGTCCCACATCGGATGGGCCAACCCCTCCTTGTGTATATATATTAGTTCCTCTTCATTGCTTTCTTAAAGATGTTGTGTGGGGAACCCCTTGAGCCACACGCGCACGCCGCTGCCGCCGCCCGGCCCGTCTTGGCTCGGTTCGATTTGGTTTGGCGCGCATAACGGGTGCGGGTACGTGCCCACACCTGCGGGCGCAGAATGTCTTTGCTCTTCGGGTTCGGACTGGGATCCAAAAATCTTTTTGCTGCTCTTTATTTTTTGAACCCATTTGGCTTATTCAATTGAACGTTAAGACTATATGTCCAGGTTCATTGAACCTAGTGACAGCTTCTGTAATAGCTCATTTGACAGCTTTCCACCACGTTTCTTTCCTTTCTTGAAATTGTTCCTTAATGACCTATTTATGAGACTTTACTGTCATATCCCGTGGCTGTCTCTTGGGACTGCCTATATACTGTGGTCTCTTCCTTCTTCATTTTTTAACAGAAAACTCTCCTGCGTGAAACCTCTCTCTCTCTCTCTCTCAAACTATTTTGTTCTCTAAATATTTTCTCTAGGCAGAGCTAAGTTCGGTCTCTCTCTCCGAGTTGTGTGCAACAAAGAGAACCCGGTAGTCAGGAGATTTTACCACTGGGAGCTTCTGAGATACGTCTGCACAAAGACCTCAGATCAACTCTTAGGGCAGAGCTTCGTGCACGACTTCCCCGGAGGCTGGTAACAATTTTCTTTTGTTTCTTTGTTATCTTATAAATCTCTGGAAAGTAATATATTTATATTATAAGTATTCTTCCAACAATCTAAGAGTTGATCTAAACAAATATTCTGTGAGCATATATAATTTTATTGCAATTTTACTACTAGATTCTGATTTTTGTCACCAATATATATTTGTCACCACTAAAACAAATTTTGTAGCAAACAAATATTTTTCTAATTGCTTACCAAACAAAGGTTTTGTTTTCTTAACAAATATTTATTGTAGCAAATTTGTAGTTCACTCTTCATTTAGCAAATTTGTTTAACAAGTATTACTGCTAACATACCAAACTGTAACATAGATTTTTAATTATTTTAGATCATATATTAATTAAGAATTGGTATTAGAAAATTATTATTCTAAGTATTACTGCTAACATACCAAACTGCAACATAGATTTTTAATTGTTTTAGATCATATATTAATTAAGAATTGGTATTAGAAAATTATTATTCTAAGTACTATTCTGTTAATAAATAAATTGAATAATAAAAAAATTTTATTTGTAGTAATTATAATGAATATTTCTATTAGAAAATTTGTGAACTGTCTTGAATATTTATAACGAATATTTCTAATTTTTTGTTGAATATTTGCCAGCACATATAATCTTGTGATTCAATTTAACTACTATAATTTAGTATTTGTGGCACATAAAATCTTGCTTAATATATATATATATACCATCATTGGTATTCATTATTATTATTAGCTCTACATTTACTTATTGTTAACTACAATATTGTTTAATACAAACGACATTAAGACAATAATAGTAAAGTATAATTGCAAATCTCTTTGAGTCTGGAGTCTAAAAGTAAAGATCAATTTAGGAACAAGCCGAAAGGGTCCTTCTGTCAACCGGGTCTAAATAGCCCTAAACGATACGGTATTTAAGTGTCTTCGGACCACCCTAGCTGGGAACCGGCTCCTACAGCTAACCCAAATCAATTTACACTTGATAGACTCAAGATTTTCAGATTGGTTAGCAAAATCAATTGAACTATTATTGTAAATCATTGGACATTGTTATTGAGTAATTTCGTATCTTTCAGAATTTCCTCATTTGCAACCATGACTAGCAAGGATGAGACTTTTACTGCTAAACCTGCAAAATTCAACGGGACTTTCTTTAAGAGGTGGCAAAGTCAGATGAACTTTTGGCTCACTACCTTAGGATTAATCTCATCTAGTGATGGTTCCACACCAATCACAAATGACTCTGATGACACTGAGTCTGACGTAGGTGTATCCAAGTCCTATGGTTCTTCTAGACCCAAGACCCCTAAGGAAATAGACTACCATTAGTTTCATAGAATTCTAAGAGCTTTGTCTGAATCACTATATGACATATTCTTTGAATACAAAAGTGCAAAAGAACTTTGGATGCTCTGGAAGATGAATATAATGGTGATGATGCTGGAATTGAAATATTCAATTCCTCCTCATTCAACAGATACTTTATGGTAGATAAAAAACCTATAAATGACCAAATACATTAATTCCAAGAATACCTTAGGCATATTCAAGCCAAAGGCACTTTCTTCTCTATTGAGTATAAAATAGCCTACTTAATAGATAAGCTTCCTCCTTCTTGGTCTGATGTCAAGAAAGACCTCATTCACACTCAGGGTGGCCTTACCTTTGCTCAAGTCCTAAAAAAAAATTAGAACAGAAGAACAAATTAGGCTAAGGTCTAACCCTAAGTCTGAGTCTAAAGCTAAGGTAAACCTAGTAGAATCCCAAGGCAAACCTAAGCCTCATCATCACCACAAACCCAAAAGGAACCTCTTCAAGAAGAAGCAGAACCCTCAGCCTCACCCCCAAAACTATCACCAAAATAAACCAAGAAACTTCGGTCAAACTCAGGATCAGAAAAGATTTTACTTTGTGTGTGGTAAAATAAACCATATAGCCACCAACTATTTCCATAGGAAGAAGGAAGGTGTAAACCCCCTCGGCCAATTTAGGATTTATTTAATTTAAATTGAGAGACTAGGATTAGTTTGGATACAATTAGAATTAATATGCAACAATTATGTGACTTAATACACCTTACCGTTGCTTCGATGTTTGGAGCACTACACTAGTAGGTACTGTCACGCCCCAGTCCCAAAATACGTAGGACTAGGAACACGTAAGCATGCCAGCCGCATGGATATGGCAACTCCAATATATGGAAACCAAAATCCACACGTACGCTGTAATATGAAAATCAATCCACAAGTGGTATAAACATATGTCACAAGTCATAGGGTACAATCTAAATCTCATCCACAGAAAATCAATATAAATAATAACCAGCATCTATATAAATAGATGTCAACATAAATATCTAAGGATGATAGTTGGATGGAAATAAATCCACTACCAACTCGAATGTAAGAGCAAATATTAAAATAAGTACAACACAACAACACCATATAAGAACACCATCTAGCAATCACGGGCTCGAAGAGAGGACATCCACGAAACATATATAGCCATCCAATCTGTGCTCCTGCAAATACTCAAGAATAGATACACCTGGCAGAGGACCAGGTCCTCAGAGGGACGTAACAAGATACAGAAAATACGAGCCAATTTGAATACAGTAAACATGCATATTATTTGAAAATAGATAAGTACGCTGTATAGGACAATCTATATGAATGCAAATGAGGACAACTTTTCGACGTATGGGCAAGGGTAGGCTACTCGATCTAATCCTCATAACTCATACGCTCGTCAGTGAACATCATCAGCCGACATACCTCTGGGGTAGCGACCCTCGGACTCCATCAATCGACATATCTCTCGGGTAGCGACCATCGGACACGACCCACCATAGTGCGTGCTAGTGACTACGGTGTTACCAGAGTGGTTAAAAGCCCATACGCCTAATAATTGTCCTCTATGATACTAAGTGTCAAGTGTGTGTCAACATATCTAATATATAGTAATGACTGAAAGGAACTACACATGCAATAAATAAATAGAACTGAAATAAATATACAGAAATATACTAAGCATGCAAAATACTGTAAGCAATTTGGCAAGGTATCTTGCCTGGGGTCCTGCTGCTGGTATGAATCAGAGTCCAAGTCACAGTCCAAATAGCCTATGTATTACAAATTTATCACGTCAAAAGATAATTTATTTTAATTTATTTAACTCTGGAATAATTACTCTAAAATCCTATTTTAATCTTATTATTCTGATTTTTATGTTAATTCCTAATTTTTGTCCAAAGAAACAGAATTTTAACAACTCGAGACTCATGGCACGCAAATCGAGGCGATATGTTGACCGAAAAGTCAACCAACACAAACTCAACTTTCATGCATGATTTCCTGTAGATTTTAGCGTCAAAAATATGCTGGAATTTATGGCTTGTCCGAATTCAAATTCGTTTGGGAATTATGGCACATACAAATTTTGTATTGTGCACCGATGGTTAAATTATAACCTAGAAGTTTTACAGAATTAACAGTATATAAATACTTAGAATTAAATTCTGGGAAAAACATATGTCAATGATCTCGATATTAGCTTTCCAAAACTTTAAACGGTTCATGATTCTGATTAAGGGGTTCTCCCAGAATCGCAAAAATATTAAAACACGTCTATTTTCGGACATGATGTGCTCTACGAATTTTCGAGAATTTAATACTCATAATTTCATAAAATAAATTATATAATCAGAAAGCTAACCTCAATATCTTTCTAACGCAAGAAACTAGGCCTCGTTTGGAGTCCGGAGCTATGCGCAAATCTTTCTAGCGCAAGAAACTAGGCCTCGTTTGGAGTCCGGAGCTATGCGCAATGGCTTGTGGAAGATGAAGGAACCCTAGATGGCAATTCTCCAAAATCTCTCTCTCTCTCAAATAATAGGATAATTAGGGTTATAATAATATATATATATATATATATATATATATATAGGGATGTACCTGCGGATGAATGGATATTTATAGGCTGACACGTGTCAGAATCTGATTGGATGATTTTTGTTATATTATTTGTTTTTTATTTGCCTTTATCAAAACATTATTTAAGTCATTTTAAATCTAAATAACTCCAAATAAATATTAAAAATAATCATAAAAATTTGGAAAAATTATATAAAATATATTTTGAACCTATAAACCCTACAAAAATATTTGTGACAATTTTATATTCATAAGTTTACTACTATAATTAGGAGAAGCTCTAAACATTAGTTTTATCCATTTAACTAAAAATAAATACTAACATTATTCCAAAAATTCTAAAATAATTCAAGAAAATATATAATAATATTATAAATCCTAGAAAATAATGTGGGTTCATTCTATATTCCTGGGCTTGCACAATAAATTTTACAAGTCCTAAAAATTAGTTATTAGCCTAATTACTCCCAATAAATACTAAAAATACTCAAAAAATTCCCAAACAATTCTAGAAAATATATGTGACTATTTAGAACCTAAAATAAAATTTTAGAATATTTTTAGTTAAGTTTGAACATAAAATAAATTCTTCAAAGTCCTAGAAAATTAGTGTTACTAGTTTTTAATTAACTAAAAATTATGAAAAAATCTCAATAATCTAAAATAGCCTAAAAATAATTCTAAATAAATATTTATATAAGTAAATATACTAAAGAAATTTATTTTCTAATTAACTAAGAGAATACTCTAAATAAATTCAACATCTATAATAAATATAATAATATAAAATATACACAAAATATCTATTTTGGGTGAGGGAGTTTACAATCTACCCAACTTAAAACAATTTCGTCCTCGAAATTAAAATAAGGTATAATTTGTTAAATCCTTCACATTCGTACATAAGGTACGTCAATCGCAATCTCTTCCAAAAATTTAAATAATAAAATCTATTCAAATCTATCGCGATCACTTCAAAATTAAGATAACCACTGTTTAAATCAAAATTCAACCTGTCGTAATCTCTTCTTGATTTTTTTTATAATCAACATTCAAATATAACTCAAGTCTATATGACATCCCACATCAAAATTTATATCACCATTTCCAACTGTCACACCCCAGTCCCAAATACGTAGGACTAGAAATACGTAACACGCCAGCCGTATGTATACGAACTCCAATATATGGAAATCATATACACACGTACGCTGTACATGAATATCCAATCCACAGTGGTAAATATATGTCACAACAAGTCACACGCAGTTCTATATCTCATCCACAGCACAAATGATAGAATAAAGGAAATTAATAACTGAATATCAAAGAAGTAGTCTCAAATAGTAATCTCAAAGTGCAATAGTCGGGTGGAGACAAATCCACTGCAAATCGACTATAATAAAATACTAAAGAGAGAAGAGAATAAACCCTAATATAAGAATAAATGTCTAGAAAAGAATAGCAACTAAAATCTCTAAACAGCTGCAATGAATCACATATAATCAGAAGGTAAGATCTCCTCAGGCTGATAGGTAGCGTCAGGTCTAGGTCCATACTCCTGCGGGTACTCCTGCTCACCTATATCTAGAAGGGACCAGGTCCTCAGAGGGACGTAACAAGATACAAAAAGCATATGCCAATAAAGTACTGAAAATAAACATCCATTGGGGTCACCTAACCATCTAAGTGAATGCAGTTAAGAACACCTTTCCCCACAAGTGAGCTATCTGGCTGAAAACTGGGATTTGGTATGGTTCTCTATTGGAGATCCAGGGGCCTACAAAGGCATGACGACTTTAGAACGTCGGAGGCCCGCCTGATAATAATATAATATATAGTGGTCATCACCACCCGTATCTCCGGCGGAGAATCCGGTCGCACAATAGATAAAAGTGCAAAGGAGCTCAAATGCGGTACTTGTTGTTCTCCCCACCCAATGCTCTAAGCATGTCATGTCCATGACACGATAAACCTCTAATAACCGCCAGGTCTACTAGCATGCAAAGTTTTTATTGGCAGTTATCCTTATCCGTCGCACGACCTATACGTACCGGGGGCCAGCCGAGTACCCAAGTCCGTGTCCTACATGTGACTCACACTCGTGTAAGAATAGTGTCATGGCCAATGAAACATAAATGCCTCATGAAAATGGGGTAGTCTCATAAAGTAGGTCCAATGCATATACATAAATAAAAACATAGTACGACGACACCGTCGTTGCACCCAAGTTTCCTTGGACGTGCAGTTTATATAGCAGTTAAAATAAATGAACTAAATAAATAGAAAATAAACATGCATGCCTCATATGGAATGTAAAAACAGTACAATGGCAAGGTATACTTGCCTGGCAAGAAATCTGTAAAGTGTACGCGCCCAAATATCAAGGATACTGAACGTGGAACTAAGGACTCCGAACAAACATCTCCGGATGCTAAAATAGACATCACCAACGTTTCCGGAATGAGCAAAATAGCTAAAAAGCACATCCCTTTCATCCAATTTGGACACAGGGGCAAAACGGTAATTTTGGGTAAAAGTGGGATCCACGTGTGGCCCAATTTGCACCAAAAAATGTGCCAAGGGTAACAGTCTCTAAATGGGACAAACTATAGGTCAAACAACTCTAGATGTCAATACGAATCCAACGGTATGTCCAAATGTGGATTCCGATGGGCCGAACAGAATTTTGTCCAAAAAGTCAACTGTGGGGCCCGCCAATTGGCGATCTGGTCAACCGTCTCAGAATTGCGTGAAATTTGGGTACACTTGGCACACGGCGGGACGGTCCCGTTTGGCGGGGCGTGCTCCGTTTTCCAACTTTTGGAAAACCGGAAAAAATGGGTGTGCACAGTTTTGTGACGAATATAACTATGTCCACAGCGACTAATAGCACAGGGTTATTTAACAGAAATTAAACTAGGTTAGGTATTCTACAGGTATCAAAAAGAATCACCGAGTTCGGATCTCTGTGGTGGGAGATACGAACTCGGCAATACGGGTGGTCATTCTGAAATTCTGCGATTCCAGAATTCTGTCTGTCCGTCCATTTTGGACGCTGTTTTACACCTAGGGGCACACATTTTCCGAGGTTGTCTATAAAACGAATATTGGAGAGGGTTAAGGGATGATCATACCTATGAAAATGGAACAGCGTTTGGTCGAGCGAGTCGACGGAAAATCGCGCCGGAGCGAAGGTGCCTCGAGTGGGAAACTGCAGCGCGCGAGGTCGGAGTCGACGGGATGGTTGGATGGCTTGGGGGCTTCTCTGGCTGCGGTGATGGCTCTAGATGGGAAGAAAAGGTCTGGAGATTCTAGGTTAGCGTTTTTGGGAGAGAAATATATATATATATATATATTATATAGGAAGAAAGAGGGGGAGCGGATTGATGGTTGGCGGGTCGGGGTCTGTGGAGTTAATAAAGGGCTGAAGGGTGGACGTAGCAAATCACTAAGGGATGGTGGGCGGTACCAGGAGGAAATTCGCTGAATAAATGGTCTTGCAGCAAGTTTCTAAGGGGTGAAAGCAATTTGCTTAAGGGATAGTTTGGATTGTTATTATTTTATTATAAATAGTTACTTATTAAATAATTCTTTTACTTAATCCTTTTTTTTTAAATATATATATACACATATATATATTTGTATATATATATATGTATATGTATATATATATATATATATATATATATATATATATATATATATATATATTCACACATAAGAAAGTTTATAGATTAGGGTATTGCACAACATTAGGCTAGCAACTGCTTAAGGGGTCCCCTACATGGAATAAATTCCGAAAAATTCCTGATGGTCCCATAAGTCATCTAAGTGCCCGAACACCTAACATAAAAATTATTAAAAATCTATTTCTCCTATTTAGACCTAATTACTATAATTTAATTAATAATTAATAAATAGAAAGGGTATATACAATTTTCTAAGAAGGGGATTTTACATTCTACCCAACTTATAAAAATTTCGTCCTTGAAATTAAAATTAAGCCATGATAGAATGCAAGGATGGTATAAGATATAAATTAATAATGTAAATTCATACCTTGGTCTGCGAATAGGTTCGGAAAGCGCTTGCGCATGTCGTCCTCGCGCTCCCAAGTTGATTCTCCTGGCGCGCCATGCCTCCATGCTACGCGAACCAAGGGAATAGACTGGTTCCTCAATACCTTCTCTCGACGATCAAGGATTCCCACGGGTTGCTCTTGGTATGACAAGCTCGGCCCAATGGTGATCTCTGAATGGTCGAGAACATGACTACTGTCTGCCACGTATCGCCTGAGCTGCGACACATGGAATACGTCATGTACTCCCTCCAGTGAAGGTGGTAGCGCAAGTCGATATGCCACCTCTCCAACTCTCTCGAGCACGTCAAATGGTCCAATATACCTTAGACTCAACTTGTCGCGCCCTCCGAATCGGATGGTGCCTCTGGTCGGTGATATCCTCAAGAAGACGTGATCGCCCTCTTTGAACTCCAAGGGACGACGATGAAGGTCTGCCCACTGCTTCTGCCTGTCTTGCGCTGCTCGCAAGTGTCCCTGAATCTTCTTGACTGTCTCTACGGTGTTGACCACCAACTCGGGTCCCAAAATCTGACGTTCTCCCACGTCACTCCAACACACAGGAGACCTATATTTTCTTCCATACAATGCTTCAAACGGAGCCATCTGAATACTCGCTTGATAGCTATTGTTGTAAGAAAATTCCACAAGATGTAGGTGGTCCTTCCATGATCCTCCGAAGTCTAACATGCAAGCCCTCAACATGTCCTCCAAGGTCTGAATAGTATGCTCCGACTGCCCATCTGTCTGCGGGTGGTAAGATGTACTGAACTTCAGACGAGTACCAAGACTCTCTTGCATGCTCCTCCAAAAGTACGATGTGAAGCGCGAATCTCTGTCCGATACAATGCTGACTGGTATGCCGTGCAATCTCACGATCTTCCTCATATATAAGTCAGCTAAAGCTTCTGTCGACTGACCCACTCTAAAAGGTATAAAATGGGCTGACTTGGTGAGTCGGTCCACTATTACCCACACTGCATCTCTCCCACTTGGACTCTTAGGAAAACCCGTGACGAAGTCCATAGTGATGTGCTCCCACTTCCACTCTGAAATCAGAAGTGGTTGTAATAATCCCGCTGTCCTCTGGTGCTCCGCCTTCACTTGTTGACATACCAGACATTTAGCTACAAAGCGAGCTATCTCTCTCTTCATCCCATGCCACCAAAAATGCTGTCGTAAGTCGCGATACATCTTGGTGCCTCCAGGATGAATAGAATAGATCAAACTATGAGCCTCTGTCATCAGCTCCTGTCGAATCTCTCCATTTGGAACATAAAGACGATCACCACATCGTAATGTTCCATCCTCATGAATGCGCAATCCGGTCTGCTCTCCGGCCTCTGTCCTTTCCTTTAGTCTCCGAAATCTGGCATCTGTAGGCAAAGCTGCCTTAATCCTCTCTACCAATGATGATTGAACTTGTAAGTTGGCTAGTGTCCCATCTGCTCCGGGTAGTATCACTTCAATGCCAAGCTCTTGCAAGTCCTCCAATAGTTCCCTCTGTGCTGTCAAGAAGTAAGCTGCTGGCTTCCGGCTTAACGCGTCTGCTACCATGTTAGCCTTGCCTGGATGATAATGTAGCTCTATCTCGAAATATTTTATCAACTCGAGCCATCGACGTTGCCTCATATTTAACTCCTTCTGCGTGAAGACGTACTTGAGGCTTTTGTGGTCTGTATAGATTTCTACTCGTTCCCCATATAAGTAATATCTCCATAGCTTCAGGGCAAATACAACGGCTGCAAGTTCCAAGTCATGAGTCGGATAATTCTTTTCATGTACTCGTAACTGCCTAGATGCATATGCAATCACCTTGCCATGCTGCATCAATACGCATCCTAAGCCTTTTCCTGATGCGTCACTGTAGATCACATATCCTCCTGATCCTGACGAAATCGTCAATACTGGTGCTGTAGTCAGTCGCTTCTTCAACTCTTCAAAGGCCGCTTGACACTCGTCAGTCCATATAAATTCTTGATCCTTACAAGTCAGATGAGTCATAGGTGCCGCTATTCTTGAGAAGTTTTCCACGAACCGTCGGTAATATCCCGCAAGTCCAAGGAAACTCCTTACCTCTGCTGCTGATTTAGGAACAGGCCATGTCTCAACTGCTGAGATCTTCTCTGGGTCAACAGAAATACCATCTCCTGTAACAACATGTCCAAGAAATGAAACTCTGTCCAAGAAGAACTCACATTTGCTGAGTTTAGCATATAACTGCTCTCTCCTCAAAGTCTCTAGAACAATCCGCAGGTGCTCCTCGTGCTCCTCGTGGCTCTTCGAATAGACAAGTATATCGTCTATGAAGACGACCACGAACTGGTCCAAGTACTGGTGGAAGACTCGATTCATCAAGTCCATGAAGATCGCTGGAGCATTGGTCAATCCAAATGGCATGACCAAAAACTCGTAGTGTCCATATCTTGTTCTGAATGCGGTCTTCGGAATGTCCTACTTTCGTACCTTCACTTGGTGATAACCCGATCTCAGATCTATCTTCGAGAATACCTTAGCTCCACTGAGTTGATCAAACAGGTCATCAATGCGTGGCAATGGATATTTGTTCTTCACTGTTACTGCATTTAAGGCTCTGTAGTCAATGCACATACGCACTGACCCATCCTTCTTGGGTACAAACAACACTGGTGCTCCCCAGGGTGATGCACTCGGTCGGATGAAACCTTTCTCCTCTAGCTCTTTTAACTGTGCCTTCAGCTCGTCCATCTCCTTTTTCGCCAGTCTGTAAACATGCGATGCTATAAGTGCTGCTCCGGGTGCTAGTTTAATTGAAAACTCTACGTCTCTGTCTGGGGGTAGTCCTGACAAATCCTCTGGAAAGACGTCTAGAAATTCTAAAATAATAGGGTGATAGACAACATCGTCCATTGCGAGCTGCATACCATCAAGGATTTCTGTGGATCCTCGGGCAAACTCAAGTTCAGGCTGGCCTGGTACCTTAAAAAGAATGCTTCCTCCAAAGCAATCGAAGAAAGCGTGGTTCTTGCTCAGCCAGTCCATTCCAAGCACAATATCAAAAGACGGCATAGGAAGGACTAAGAGTTGGGCATTCATCTCCCTGCCACGAATCACTATAGGACCCGTTCTACAAACTCGACTAACTGGTACAACTCCTCCTCCGGTAAGTATTCTAACACAACTAGATAATGGTGTAGAAGCAATGTTGTGTATGGCAATAAAACTAGATGATATGAATGAGTGAGTGGCTCCCATATCAAATAATATCACCGCAGAAAAAGTAAAAGCAAGGGTAATACCTGCTATGACATCCATCTCATGATCCATGTCATCTACCTCCAATGCAAAAGCTCGCCCGTTCCTCTGTGGCTGTCCATGTCCGGTCCTCATATACTGCTCCTCCTGAGTGGGTAGCGGTGGTCCTCTCTAAAATCCTCCTGCTGCTGGGGGTCGAGGTGCTCCCGGTCCGGTCATCTGCTGGGCTGGCTTTGGTGCTGGAAGCGCTAGTCTCTGAACTGGTGGTGGGAGTGTCGATGTCTGCATTGGGCAGTCTCTCGCCATGTGTTGTCCGGAGCCACATCTCATACACTGACCCAAGCGAGTCCGATAATCCCTCGAAATATGTCCATTCCTCACACAATAATTGGGATAGGGCTTCCCCAGATTCTGGTACGGTGCTGCTCGGTGTTGCTGATGCTGTTGTGCTAAAGGACGTCTGATAGGTCCTCCCTGTTGTGTCCTGGCTGGTCCCTGCTGTATCCTTGCTGTTCCTTGTTGTGTCCTCAGCTGACCTCCTCTTCCTCTGCTAATGGTTTCCTAAAATCTGGCCTCTGTCAGTAGTTCAGCATAAGAGACTCGGGACTGCGAGCTTGTATAATGTTGAAGCTCCTGGGTCAGTCCTCGATGAAATCTCTTAGCCTTAGCCAAGTCATTTGGTATCAATGTAGCGCCATATTTGCTGAGTCGACTAAACTCGGCATCATACTCGTCCACGGTTCGGTTCCCTTGCTCCAAGTGAAGAAACTGATCATACAAGGTGTCCCTGACAGTGTCTGGGAAGTACTTTCCCTCAAAGTACTCCAAGAACTGCTCCCAAGTCTGGTAAGTACCCAACTGGCGCTCCATGGATTCCCACCAGTGATGAGCATTACCATCCAGAAGCGTCCATACACCCGTCATCCATAGGTCCGTGGGTAACTGCGATACCTCCAATAGCTTCTGCGTGTGAGTGATCCAGCTGGTGGTCTCCTCCGGGCTCTCAGTGCCCTTGTACTGCCTTGCACCCATCTGAACAAAATCCTTTACTGATCCAACCTTAGCTCGAGGTGCTGGAGCTAGTATTTGGGCTGGTACAGTAGCATGTGCAGCCATCCTTTCCAGTGCTGCCAAAAATTCTTGCCTCTGCTCGACTGCCTGCTGCCTCTGCTCGGCTGCCTGCTGCCTCTGTTCCTGTATCATCATCTGAAAGAATTGGAACATCTGCGCTTGGCCATCTTGCGGTACTGGGGCAGGTGGAAGGTTCCCAATAGGTGAAGCGGGAAGATCAGATGGAACTGGAGTGTGAGTCTGTCCATCTGGCCCCGGAAGCCTAGGAATCGTTGGGGTCCCTCCTTGAGGCTGACCATTGACTCCAGAAGTTGCGTCGCCATCGGCGGCAGTACGTCTATTCTGCAAATCCATCTCTCTGCAGTTGACGTACGAAACGATTAGAAAATTACAGGAATCAAACAGGATGCAAGTATTAAATAGAAAGGATGAATTTCAATCAAGCGTGAATGAGATCCTTATACTCTATTCCTATACGCAGGCTTGTTCGGTACAGTTACGTAACCGAGACAATATATTCTTGACCTACATGGGCCACCACAAAAACATGTCACACCCCAGTCCCAAATACGTAGGACTAAAAATACGTAACACGCCAGCCGTATGTATACGAACTCCAATATATGGAAACCATATACACACGTACGCTGTACATAAATATCCAATCCACAGTGGTAAATATATGTCACAACAAGTCACACGCAGTTCTATATCTCATCCACAGCACAAATGATAGAATAAAGAAAATTAATAACTGAATATCAAAGAAGTAGTCTCAAATAGTAATCTCAAAGTGCAATAGTCGGGTGGAGACAAATCCACTGCAAATCGACTATAATAAACTACTAAAGAGAGAAGAGAATAAACTCTAATATAAGAATAAATGTCTAGAAAAGAATAGCAACTAAAATCTCTAAACAGCTGCAATGAATCACATATAATCAGAAGGTAAGATCTCCTCAGGCTGATAGGTAGTGTCAGGTCCAGGTCCATACTCCTGCGGGTACTCCTGCTCACCTATATCTGGAAGGGACCAGGTCCTCAAAGGGACATAACAAGATACAAAAAGCACATGCCAATAAAGTACTGAAAATAAACATCCATTGGGGTCGCCTAACCATCTAAGTGAATGCAGTTAAGAACACCTTTCCCCACAAGTGAGCTATCTGGCTGAAAACTGGGATTTGGCATGGTTCTCTATTGGAGATCCAGGGGCCTACAAAGGCACGACGAATTTCGAATATCGGAGGCCCGCCTGATAATAATATAATATATAGTGGTCATCACCACCCGTATCTCCAGCGGAGAATCCGGGCGCACAATAGATAAAAGTGCAAAGGAGCTCAAATACGGTACTTGTTGTTCTCCCCACCCAATGCTCTAAGCGTGTCATGTCCATGACACGATAAACCTCTAATAACCGCCAGGTCTACTAGCATGCAAAGTTTCTATTGGCAGTTATCCCTATCCGTCGTACGACCTATACGTACCGGGGGCCAGCCGAGTACGCAAGTCTGTGTCCTACATGTGACTCACACTCGTGTAAGAATAGTGTCATGGCCAATGAAACATAAATGCCTCATGAAAATGGGGTAGTCTCATAAAGTAGGTCCAATGCATATACATAAATAAAAACATAGTACGACGACACCGTCGTTGCACCCAAGTTTCCTTGGACGCGCAGTTTATATAGCAGTTAAAATAAATGAACTAAATAAATAGAAAATAAACATGCATGCCTCATATGGAATGTAAAAACAGTACAATGGCAAGGTATACTTGCCTGGCAAGAAATCTGTAAAGTGTACGCGCCCAAATGTCAAAGATACTGAACCTGGAACTAAGGACTCCGAACAAACGTCTCCGGATGCAGAAATAAATATCACCAACATTTTCAGAATGAGCAAAATAGCTAAAAAGCACATCCCTTTCGTCCAATTTGGACACAGGGGCAAAACGGAAATTTTGGGTAAAAGTGGGATCCACGTGTGGCCCACTTTGCACCGAAAAATGTGCCAAGGGTAACAGTCTCTAAATGGGACAAACTATAGGTCAAACAACTCTAGATGTCAATACAAACCCAACGGTATGTCCAAATGTGGATTCCGATGGGCCGAACAGAATTTTGTCCAAAAAGTCAACTATGGGGCCCGCCAATTGGCGATCTGGTCAACCATCTCAGAATTGCGTGAAATTTGGGTCACAGGACCAGCGCATTACCACGAGTCCAGTGGCGCAAGTTTCGTCGCAATCTGACAAGCGTGCACAAAATACGTGCGAGTTCCACAAAAGTTGTGACATGACATGTGTCCGCGGATACGGCCTGATTCCGGCGCGTACACGCGTCCGAATCAGTCCCCACAAATTTTCACGTGTCCGGTTATGCTGCATGCACCATTGGGTACACTTGGCACACGGCGGGGCGGTCCCGTTTGGCGGGGCGCGCTCCGTTTTTCAACTTTTAGAAAACCAAAAAAAGTGGGTGTGCACAGTTTTGTGACGAATATAACTATGTCCACAGCGACTAATAGCACAGGGTTATTTAACAGAAATTAAACTAGGTCAGGTATTCTACAGGTATCAAAAAGAATCACCGAGTTCGGATCTCTGTGGTGGGAGATACGAACTTGGCAATACGGATGGTCATTCTGGAATTCTGCGATTCCAGAATTCTGTCTGTCCGTCCATTTTGGACGCTATTTTACACCTAGGTGCACACATTTTCCGAGGTTGGCTATAAAACGAATATTGGAGAGGGTTAAGGGATGATCATACCTATGAAAACGGAACAGCGTTTGGTCGAGCGAGTTGACGGAAAATCGTGCCGGAGCGAAGGTGCCTCGAGTGGGAAACTCCAGCGCGCGAGGTCGGAGTCGACGGGATGGTTGGATGGCTTGGGGGCTTCTCTGGCTGCGGTGATGGCTCTAGATGGGAAGAGAAGGTCTGGAGATTCTAGGTTAGGGTTTTTGGGAGAGAAATATATATATATATATATATATTATATAGGAAGAAAGAGGGGGAGCGGATTGATGGTTGGCGGGTCGGGGTCTGTGGAGTTAATAAAGGGCTGAAGGGTGGACGTAGCAAATCACTAAGGGATGGTGGGCGGTACCAGGAGGAAATTCGCTGAATAAATGGTCTTGCAGCAAGTTTCTAAGGGGTGAAAGCAATTTGCTTAAGGGATAGTTTGGATTGTTATTATTTTATTATAAATAGTTACTTATTAAATAATTCTTTTACTTAATCCTTTTTTTTAAATATATATATACACATATATATATTTGTATATATATATATATATATATATATGTATATAAATATATATATATATATATTCACACATAAGAAAGTTTATAGATTAGGGTATTGCACAACATTAGGCTAGCAACTGCTTAAGGGGTCCCCTACATGGAATAAATTCTGAAAAATTCCTGATGGTCCTATAAGTCATCTAAGTGCCCGAACACCTAACATAAAAATTATTAAAAATCTATTTCTCCTATTTAGACCTAATTACTACAATTTAATTAATAATTAATAAATAGAAAGGGTATATACGATTTTCTAAGAAGGGGATTTTACACCAACTATCATAATCTCCTCTAGACTTTGAACAATAAAGAATTCTAATCAAATCTTATTTCTATTCTCAAATTAAGAATTTTGTACTCTTCAAATATTTAAACTCAATTTACATCCTCAATATTTCAAATAGGTAGTCCAACCATTAAATTTTAATTCTTAATTTAAATCATCAAATTAAAAAATAATTTAAATGCAGTCCACCAATGTTCAAGTCTGAAATTATATATTTATCCTTCAAATTCAACTTGATGATTTTACCTTCAATACTCAAAAATTTAAATTATGTACTTAAGGTATAAATATTGAGTCCTCAATATCAAGATTTTTAAAATTCATTAATCCTCATCATCTTAGTCATTCTTCTAAAATTCTCAAAATTAAAATGGCTTGAACCTCTCCCAATCTAATCTTATTCGATCACAATCTAAAAGAAATTCCTCTCGAGTTGCCAATGCACTGTGTCACGACCCGCACCCGGAAAATCGGGCATGAGTCGTGGGTACGTCCAGCCTACGCCGCAGCATCGACGGTAGAACACTGTCTAGGTCAACTAACTAAATAATAATCTCACACAAAAATCGGCCATGACCTCTCCAAAAGGAGGGCAACCACACAAACAATATAAACCTGTCAAGATCTCAACTCCAAACGGAGGAGCAAATATCTCAATGATAATCAAGTACTCAATCACGAATCTAAGCACGATAAGATAACACAGAGATCTAACAACTATAAAGTCTAACCAACAACAACTACAACATCAAATAATAATACAACAATATCCAAAATAATATACAAACAAGGTCTCAATCTAAAACCGGAGACAAATCCGGTGCTAAAAGCTAATAAAAACAACAACAAAGTTCCAGTGATCCCGGCTACCAATCCGGAAATCACCCCTAAACTAGAGGGTCCCTGTCTGCACCATCGACAGGCTCAGGTCCATAAAACGTCGGACACCAATCCTCCGGATACTCTAAAAAATATGTCCAATCAGGACTGGAGCAAGTACATCTCTAACAGCAGTTCCATTTAAATGATAAAAACTATAAAACAGTTATAGCAAGTAGCAAGAAGAATAAAGCAAGTATGAAACAAAAAAATATATATAACTGGTGCATAAAGGTAAAGATGCATGGATATCAGAGCAAGATAGTAATAACTGCAAGATACAAGAAATCTACACTAAGAGTAAGTCTGTGCACATGAACGTGTAGTGAGTCCAGCATGAAAAATATGTAGTGAGTCAAGTCCAGGAACATGTAAGTGAGACAAGTCAAGAAATGCATGAGAGTCCAGACTATAAAGAATGAACTCGGTGTCTTTGAAATACTTGTTTCGACATGTAAACGACTAGGGGTAAGTACGGCTCACCGCGCACTGGGTGCGCGGCTGCTATCATTCCAGATTAGACCAGAGGGAGTGATTCCTGATGATGCCAAATAAGAATATTTACATGTATACTCGAGTATTTCCCCGCCCTGACTAATACAAGTGGATCCAAGACCCGACACGCAAATCAAGATGAGTCCAGCCTGAACATGAATGATGCCTGTAGGTGATGCCAGTAGTGATTCCAGAATAGAGGCCAAAAACATGAAATGTACGTATCGCAAGTAAATGAATCCAGAAATACCAGTCAGTGTCCCGTGTTGTGTCAGAATAATCAGATGATACTATACTAGAAGCTGAATCATAATAATCATCAAATAATGAAAACTATCAAAGAATGTACTCGCCTGACGTCCTGAGCAATTGGCGATCCGAACCGGTGTCGCAAGGACCTAATGCGAAAAGCAAGGTTAAACAGGGTTCTAATGAGTTAAACAGATATAAAATAACTAAAAATAGGCTTCTAGGGTCGTTCTAGGTCAAACGGGTCAAACCGGTAAAATCAGGGTCAAAAAGTCAACTCTGGGTCCAAAAAGTCAACTCTAGGTCAAAACTAGGTCAAAAGTTGACTTTGGCGGTCAACCGAGTCAACTACGGTCAAGTCTGGGTCAAACTAGGGTGCTCCTGAAATTCTAGGTCAAACCGAGGTCATTAAGCTAGAAAACTCACAAACTCGCCTCCTTGAGATACCGGGATACCCTCGGTATCCGATACCTCAAC
>JAYESA010000019.1:61020467-61022967 GCA_036927795.1 Iris macrosiphon
AGTAGTGGAGAAGAAGAAGAAGTGAAGAAGAAGAAGAAGAAGAAGGAGTGAAGCAAAAGAAGGGGAGAAGCTGCTGTGTTCTCACGGATGGGGGGTAGGTAGGGGCCGGCCATGACTAAAAATGGGTTTCACTAATTTCCAAATGCCCAAAACGCCCCTACTTGACTTGGTTTCGGGTTCCGGGTTCCAAAAGCACTCAAATTAGCTCCAAATCTCTCCCACTAACCTTCTAAAAATATAATAAATATTCTAAAATCCAAAATAAGTCTCACAGGGGTGTGGGCTAGGTCGGACATGGGTCCACTAGGGTCTGACATGGGTCCAGGCTAGCCAAAATCCTAAAACAAACAATAAAAATATAATACAATCAATAATTAATTATAAATACAATTAATTATAAATAATACACAATTAACTAAATTAAAAATAAAAAAATACCCGGCTCTGGAAATGGGGTGGTGACAAGCCTATCCTCCTTAGAAAATTTCGTCCTCGAAATTTAAAGTCAATCACACTCACTCTAGGTCAAACCCCCAACAATCACAGTCATGAAATTCTACCTAAACAACACACAAGATCAGGGTCCTACTGGTCGTGTTATCACAGTCTCAATCAGGGTTACTACACTATCTACCACAACACAAGAAAATCTAACAGGTACTAATGAAGCACACAAGGAATGGAAAAGGACAGGAAGAAGAAACAAGAGACAGACCTGCTAACCCGACATCCGTAGCATTGGCCTCCTCGACCGTCAACGCATAAGCCCTGCCCTGCTGGGGTGTATCTCTCTGCTGGTGCGGGGCATGATGCTGTGCCACAGATGGCCTAGCTCCAACTCTCTGATCCTGTGCTCCACCCAATGGAGGTGCAGTAGGGCAATCTCGCATCTGGTGAGCAGCAGATCCACAGAACAAACACACCTTCAGCCTCCTCCTACAAACATCCCAAGTGTGTCCTGCCTTCCTGCAGTAGGCACAAGTGGGCACCCTCTGATCCTGACCCTGCTGCGCTGCCTTCTGCACATAGGGACGCTTAGCTGGTCCCACACTACCACTGGCACTGCCTGAATCATCCCTGCCTCTCTTGGACTTGAGCTCCAAGTCATCCTCTGCTCTCTGAGCATCTCCTACTATCTACTCAAAAGTTGCCTAGCGATCGCTCCTGGTCAAAGACTTGACCGCCATAACCAAGCCCTTACGAAACTTCCTCGCCTTAGCTGCCTCACTCAAGCCATCCACAAATCTGCCCAGACGGCAGAACTCCGCTGCCTACTCGTCCACCGTCATGCTCCCTTGGACGAGTGCCTCGAACTGGCTCTCCAAAGCACTGAGCGCCACATCTGGGAAAAACTTTTCCTTAAAAAGCCTCTTGAAAGCCTCCCAAGTAAGCCCTGGCGCTGCGATCCTCGTATCTATGCGATACCACGTCAAAGCGAGGTCGAACATCTGACTGCCCGCTGCCTCTATCTGCATGCTGTCTGGAATCTGCGCTAGCCTGAAGATACCCTCAATCTGCTCTATCCAGTCATCCGCGTACAGAATTCCTTCTGTACCACGGAACTCCTTGGGCCGCATCCTCTGGAAGTCGATGATACTACCCGGCCTTGGATGCTGAATCTCATCTGCCTGTGGCTGAATCTGTGCCACCCTATCCACTGCCGTCATGGCCACCTGGTGGGCGTTCTCAATGCCCAGCCTCATCACATCCACCTGACGGTGCTGTGCGTCCATCATCTCCCTGAAGAACGTAAACAACTGCGCGGCATCTACTGGAGCAGGAAGTGGTGGAGGAACCACCGGAACGACTGGGGTAGTCCTCGGATCGACAGGTGAAGGAGGATCCCGAAAGAAGCAGATGCTCCCTCAACCGCAGGAGTGGTGAGTGGAGAGGTAGTAGCTGCCTGAATACGAGCTGGACGAGAGGTAGCAGACCTCTCCGAGGCAACTACTGGAACGGTACGATGGGATCGTGTCTTCGGAGGCATCCTGAACACAGATCAAAAGAAGTCAATACGGCGCACGATACGATATCATCAAAGAAGGACAGTAATATTTCAAAAGCAATTTCAGAATAATTAGATTAGAATTGTTCCTAGTCGTGATTGAGTACACTCTCATCCTAGATCCTAGATCCTAGAGCAGGCTCGTAGCAGTACAACTAAGTTGTTGTACCACCACGACAGCACACTAATTGCGAATCGAGACCTGCATGGGGCCGCCACCAAAAATGTGTCACGACCCGCACCCGGAAAATCGGGCATGAGTCGTGGGTACGTCCAGCCTACGCCGCAGCATCGGCGGTAGAACGCTGTCTAGGTCAACTAACTAAATAATAATCTCACACAAAAATCGGCCATGACCTCTCCAAAAGGAGGACAACCACACAAACAATATAAACCTGTCAAGATCTCAACTCCAAACGGAGGAGCAAATATCTCAATGATAATCAAGTACTCAATCACGAATCTAAGCACGATAAGATAACACAGAGATCTAAC
>JAYESA010000019.1:62300467-62530467 GCA_036927795.1 Iris macrosiphon
TTAAAACAAGATCCCGGAAAGATAACAAGTTAAACTAGACAACTTCTAGGTCAATAACTCAATTCTAAGACAAAAGTCAACTATGGTCAACTCTAAAGTCCACTAAGGTCAAACATGGTCAAACCCAAAGTCAACCTCACAAAACATCCATATAATAATATAAAGATAAAATACAACAATTTAGGAATTAAATTAGATTCCAAAAGAATCACACAAAAGTATATTAATAATACAATTAATATATATACCTTAAAAATATATATATACAACCCAATATATATACAAATAATATAATATATTATAACAAATATTATTCCTCACAAAAACACATATATATACATATAAATATATACAAACATAATATATAATATATACATTAAATCTGTCAAAGCGTCACTGAAAACAGTGAGCTAAGAAAACTATTTAAATTAAACAGCCTATAGTGACAGTTCCAACTGTCGCAGCAAAAACTGTCGCCAATACTGCTGTGAATTAAATCCACTGCCACTTAAATAGTGACAGTTAACGACTGTCACAGAAAACTGTCATTAAACCGCTGCTCATTCCCGCCGCCACTGCTGTGCTTTTAATGACAGAATCTGTCATTAATGGCTTCAGCGGCTGCTGCTGCTGCCCGAGGCTATTAATGACAGGATCTGTCATTATTAGCTGCTGTCGCTAAAACATTTAATATATATACTCTATATATAATATATATAAAAATCAATATATTATTTATATAAAACAAATAAATAAATAAATAAATAAATACTTATGTATATATAATCTTATACATATAAACAAATATTAAAAGCTACAATACACATCCAAGTACTAATGTACATATTTTAACATGGCTAGAAGCACATCTAAAATATATACATTAATATCCAAATAATTACATAATAATTATAAATAATATAATTACACAATTAAACATACAATATATTTTACAATTTATATTATTAACAAGTAGTACATATATATTTGCATGTAAGAAATCTATATATATATTATATTGTACATAATATTAGCACACACAAAATATAGATCCATGCTACAATAATTACCATAATAAATACACAAAAATAAATATATATTATCTATATATATTTACTAATTATGAAATAAGAATTGAACCACAATTAATTAGATCTATGCAAAAATACACACAATTGGAGAGTATCTCACCGTATCCCACTAGATCTAGGATACGCATGCGACACGAGTCCAACACACAACCAATTGTACCCCGAAGGACACAAACAAATCACAAATAATATTTATGAATAATTCAAAGTGTCAAAAGTAGATCTATGTGTCCGTGTCAAAATACGACATGTTCAAAGCCCCGTGTCGGAGGAAAACCCCCAAATGACACGTATCACCAAATAGTTGGGATACGAACCACAAGTATCCCAATATGGACACGACACTAGCTCCAAACACAAATCTCATTGTCCAATTGATCTATAGGATCAATTGACACACACAACAAAATGTAAATTCGGAATTCCAACAAAATTGACACAAAAAGCACCATAAATTTCTCCATGGGTCTCCTATGAACACAAAACAAAGTCCTATGGGTAGTACATACATATAGGTTGATTTTACATGATTAAATCTCAGATTTAGAAGCTATTTAAATGGGAAAATCTGAATTATACCTATTGGGAGATGGATTTCCAATAAAACTTCCAATTGAGATGAACTTGCTTCCAAATTGTAGATCCTTGCTCCTCTTTGTAGATCCTTGTTTCCTTCTTCTAGATTCTTGCTTTCTTCTTCTCTAATGGTGAATTGGGAAGAATTTGGAATGAATTTGGTAGGGAATTGGATTGGGAATGGAGGGAATTTGGTAGTGGAAAAATTCTAGATCTATATTTGGAATAAAATGGGAGGAGAGAGAAATTTCCCTCCTCCTATATAGGCCGGCCATAGCCCCTCCCCCAAGCAATTGTAAAATGTCTAATGTACCCCTTGGGGCCTCTCATGAAGAAATAATTAAGGAAGGAAGCTTCTAGTCTAATCATTTAATTAATTTAATCCATCTCCTTAACTATGGGCTTTCTAAATAGGCCAAGTCTAACTAATTAATTCATGTTGGTCCATGGGTCCAAACTAAACTAGTTGGGTCCACTAAAATAAGTCCAAAATAATTTAATAACATCCAACAATAATTAAATAATACAACAAAAATTATTTACCATGCACAATATTTATTTAAATAGAAAATTACTAAAATACCCTTTTTCCTAAAATGTGGTAGTGACAAGTATCATCTAATTTTCTGGCACAACACGGGACACGGACTGGTATTTCTGGATTTATTTACTTGCGACACGTATATTTTATGTTTCTGGCCTCTATTCTAGAATCACTAATGGCATCACCTACAGGCATCACTACAGACATCACTCATATTTCAGGCTGGACTCATACTTGATTTATGTGTCGGGTCTTGGATTCACTTGTACTAGTCGGGACGGAGAAATACTCGAGTAGACATGTAAACATTCACATCTGGAATCATCAGGAATCACCCCCTCTGGTCTAATCTGGAATGATAGCAGCCGCGCACCCAGTGCGAGGTGAGCCGTACTTACCCCTAGCAGTTTACATATCGAAACAGGTATTTCAAAGACACCAAGTTCATTTTTTATAGTCTAGAATCTCTTGTATTTTTTGTTGGTCTCACTTATAGTTTCTAGACTTGACTCATTACATGTATTTCATGCTGGACTCACTACAAGTTCATGTGCACAGACTTACTCTTAGTTTAGATTTCTTGCATCTTACAGTTATTACTATCTTGCTTCTGATATTCATGCATCTTTACCTTTATGCACCAGTGACATGTATATTTCTTGTTTCATACTTTATTTCCTTCACCTTGCTACTTGCTATAACTATTTTATAGTTTTTATCATTTAATTGGAACTGCTGTTAGAGGTGTACTTGCTCCAGTCCTGACGAACATATTTTTTCCAGAGTATCCGGAGGATTGGTGTCCGACGTTTTATGGACCTCAGCCTGTCGATGGTGCAGACAGAGACCCTCTAGTTTAGGAGTGATTTCCGGGTTGGTAGCCGGGATCACTAAGACCTTGTTATTATTTTTATTAGCTTGGTACCGGATTTGTCTTCGGTTTTGGATTGAGACCTTGCTTTGTATATAATTTTGGATGATATATTATTATTATTATTGATGTTGTGGTTGTTTTTAGTAGCAGTTGTTTAGACTTGGTAGTTGTTAGTTTTCTGTGTTATCTTATCGTGCTTAGATTCATGATTGAGTATATTATGATTATCATTATGATATTGCTCCTCCGTTTGGAGTTGAGATCTTGACAGGTTTATATATTGATTGCATGAGATTGTTAGCTAGATAGTAGACCTAGACAGCGTTCTACCGCCGATGCTGCGGCGTAGGCTGGACGTACCCACGACTCATGCCCAATTTTTTGGGTACGGGTCGTGACAGATAGCCAGCCTTCCTGTATGAGGGTAATACCCTATTATTTATAGTGGTTCAGTGGTCGCATAGATTTTGGGCCGTATGGACGTTGGGAGTTTCCATGTATCTTCTCCTAACAGAAAGGGGTTACAACTGTGCACAAAAATTTGGGCTTCAGCTGTCACATGGACATTTAATAAAATTTTATTGTTATTGAATATCTGGATAGTTTTTATCTGTTGTAGGCGCGACTTGGTCAAATGGACATGTGGTCGTTATTTGGTTGGAGAGAATCACTCAGTTGTAACAGCAAGATTTGGTTGATGTGGAATCTGGGACACGTGTGGCCAAAGACGCACAAGACGCATGGAGTCTGGAACGCATGGGGCCAGAGAAGCATGGGCCACATGGAGTCTGGAATGCATGGGACAGAGCCGCATAGGCCGCATGGAGTCTGGGATGCATGGGCCAGAGCCACATGGGATCTTTTGTCATATTGTACACATGACTCTGTAATATCCTTGGGACTTCTGCCTCTTAGTGTATTCTCGTCCTTCGAGGCGATCAGGAAAATTATTTTTGTCAGGATTTTGTATCAGGTGCCATCTTTGTTGTCAGAACGTTATGTCAGGTTGACCTACGGCCATTTGTCAGAACGCTCGTTTGGACTGCATGAGTGTCCCTTTTCTGGGTCGCATGGTGTCCATGCAGTCCAACATCTGTTGAGTTTTATTTTGGAGCGCATGGATGTCGGGCACATGGATGTACATTTTCCATGCTTCTGAAGATCGTTCATTTCCCTATGCTACAAACAAAATAATACAATCACAACCAAGTCTAATTTATAAAATTAGCCAATCACTTGTATGACTTGATATTTGTGGCTATCTCAGAATAATGCATAATAGGTATTCTCAGATCATGCCATTGCCGAACATGAGATAACCGAGCCAATAAATAATTATACAGGCACTTCCCAAATTATACCAATTTTCAGTAGGGCTACTGTGCTAGATCACGGTATAAGAGGTTCCAATGTTCCTATAGTGAAACAGTAGCTCAACTTTATTTATAATAGGTTAGATACTGCACTCCACTAAGGCAGATGATATACAGTGTATGTGGTGGCCAACCCACAGCGCACTTAGAATGAATATCTGTGGGAAGGTTCATTATCAAGATCTCGAGATACCATTTTCTTCCAATGTTACTACCACTTTTAGTTGCTTAATTAACCCTAAATTATTTTTGAAATCTCAATACGTGGCCACATGAGAATTTCCCTTAAAATATCGGACAAAGTAAGGGCACGCTAGATATGAATCCATAGAAGTTCAATCTGGATTCACCCGAGCATGTATGCAATATTCAATAAATTAATATCTTAGCCACGCTTTGGTACTTGACTCGCAAATTATGCCCGTGCTGGTGGAAAATTATAATTATAGTATCACGCGCTCAGGAATTTGGAGGCATTCTCGATGCACAACCCAAATATAAATCACTTAACCCGTATCACGGTATGTCGTACCTCATTGCACATTGGATCATGAATAATATCAAGCAATAATTGTATTAGCACGGATATAGGATTCGAGTCCAATTACAAATTATTCATTGGGTCACATGAATCTTGATCACATTATAACATGAAGCTTATGTCATGCACATTGCTAGTTAGTCACTTATTACTTAGTCTGGTCCACACAGAAATTTTAGTCCAACACATATTTATGCCATGTACATGGCCAAACTTAACACATGGACGTGTCTAGCACGAGGTCTAGTTACTAAGTCCATTCTTCATTAGAATCAAGGTACAAGCATTACTAGAATCAACTATATAGAATAAGAAATATTCCAAATAAAATATGATCCGAACAAGAAAGTACTACGTGTACACAGGGAGTCACTAAGGATAATACGTGTCTAAGTCGTGCACAAGAAGGTCAAGCCGCATGAAACAACCCAGCCGCATATTCTAACCTGGATGCATGCTCCTCCAGGCTGCATGCTCGGGCAAAAGTCCACTACTTGGGACAAGTGCCGAAGTGATGTGCAATAAATGAAGTGTCAGGGAAGTGACATAAAGGTGATTGATGTGACAAAGCATAAGTATCAGAAAGAAAATACAAATGGACATAAAGTCGTATAGAGACACAAAAGTCGTGTATAGGCATGCACCCAAAAAGAAGAGACGCATGGCTCGTGGCCGCATAATCTCCTGGACGCATGGAGTCAGTCTTTAGTAAATTTTTATATGTTCGAGGTACTATGTATCCGACTTTAGAAAGTAAGCACAAAGAAGACATGCGTCCAACAAAATAAGTGCATACTGGAGGAGGCGCATGTTGTTAGGCCGCATGGTACTCCATCGTCCCAGAACAGCACGTTCGGCCATGAAAAAACTCCAAAAATCCAAAAAACTAGTTCTGCCATAAAATCCTTATCTCAACTCCAAATTAAGTGATTCAAAAACCAAATTGCTCAAAATAAAGTGCTCCAGCACATAGATTAATTTGTTTTTTAAATAACAAGTTTTTGAAGATCAAAACCAAAAAAAAACTCAAGAATATCTATGCTCATAACAATTTAGATCTATATTATTCCATCGACCAAATCTGAAAATACCAAGTTCTAAACATGCTTAAAATCACACAATAAATATAATAGACTAATAATATTGAGGGTTTCTCCATTTCTTATGCAAGATATACCTGCCTAAGGGTGGAGGGTGAGAAACCTAAGAGAGAGAAATAAAAGAAGGAATGAAGAAAGAGAATAAGAGATTTGGGTTATATACATTGAGGGTTTAGGTTCACTTGACCCAAGCTTCATGTCATGACCAAGCCCTAACCTCAAAATAGATTGAACCAACCATCCACCAAAGAATGGGTCTAGTCTTAAGCAATAAAATAAACATGCAGCAAGAAATAATATGTTCCAATACGTATATTGGGAATGGGGAGTGACATCTCTATCCACCTTAAAAAAATTGTCCTCAAAATTTGAATCCAAGTAAGGCTAGAGAAGTTAGGACAAGCACGATACAAATCTAGTAGCAAATCTATACATGCTAGCAATAATATCATAACACATAGGTGATCACCTGATCACGAAATCCAAGATATGAAGGCATAAGGTAGAATATACCTTCCGAATTGAACATGTGTGGGTACCGAGATGGTATATCGTCTTTGTGCTCCCATGTCGATTCTCCAAAAGTGTAATAGCCCAAGCAACTCAGACAAGAGAAATAGTTAGGTTCTTGAGTGCCTTCTTCCTTTGGTCCAAAATGGATACGGGTTGCTCCTCGTAAGATAAGTCGGATATGACTCGGATCCGAGATATACCTATGCAACTAAGATACATGAAATATATCGTGCACCTCACGTAGCGAAGGTGGAAGGGCAAGACGATAAGCTACATCGCCTACCCGATCGAGAACATCAAATGGCCCAACGTATCACGGACTAAGCTTCCCGCGGACCCCGAATATAATAATTCTACGGGTTGGCAAAATTCGCAAGAACACGTGGTCGCCGATACAAAACTCTAAAGACCTACGGTGATGGTCTATCCAGTGACGATGCCGATCCTGCACAACCTGACGTCGCTCTCTGATCTTCCAAACAACTTATATTGTCTGCGTAATCACTTCCGGGCCTAATATCTTTCGCTCACCAATGCCATCCCATGCCAATGGTGATCTATACTTTTTGCCGTATAGTGCCTCGAAATGTGTCATCTGAATACTGGCCTGATAACTGTTGTTATACGAGAATTCCACTAAGTGAGGGTGATTCTACCAAGATCCACCAAAGTCTAGGGTACAGGATCGTAACATATCTTCCAAGGTCTGGATGGTCCTCTCTGATTGTCCGATCTGTCTGGGGGGTGGTACGCAGTACTGAATCTTAACTTGGTACCCAATCTCTCGTACAAGATTCTCCAGAAATGAGAAGTGAATCTTGTATCTCGGTCGGACACTATGCTTACCAGTACGCCATGTTGTCTCACAATTCGTCGCATATACAAATCGGTCAACTGCTCTATAGACTGTCCTACTCTGAAGGGGAGAAAATGTGACACTTTTGTGAGTCGATCCACTATCACCCAAACTGTATTCTCGACCAGTCGGGGATCTAGGTAAAATGGTCATAAAGTCCATGGTGATGTGTTCTCACTTCCACTCTGTAATAGGAAGCGGCTGCAATAATCTTGCCGGTCTTTGTTGTTCTGCCTTCACTTGTTCACATATCAGATATCGCGATACGAAGCGTGCTATTTTTTTATTCATTTTGTTCCACCAAAAGTGTTGCTTGATAGCTTGGTACATCTTTGTACCTCTCGGATGAATAAAGTATTGGAAATTATGTACTTTCATCATAACTTCTTGCTAATATCCTCGCTTGGTATACATAGACGGTTTTCAAACCTTAGCGTTCCATCCGCATGAATCGTCAACTCTTTCCGAAGATCGGACTCACATTTTTTCGTAGCTTCTGAATCTTCGGGTCCTCTACCTGAGCTATCTTGATTCTATCCACCAAAGTTGACTGGATCTGTAGGCTAGCCAGAACTCATATATCTTGTGGAAGTACTATCTCGATTTCCATTTTTCATAATTCTTCTAAAATGTGCTTCTGAGTGGTCAACATGAATTCTCTACCACTTCTACTAAGTGCATCAGCTACTATATTTGCCTTGCCTGGATGGTATTAAAGTTCTACATCATAGTATTTCAACAACTATAGCCACCTCATTTGTCTCATGTTTAAGTCCTTATGCGTGAATACATACTTCAAAATCTTATGATCTATGAAGATCTCCACCCGATCACCATATAAGAAGTGTCTCCATAACTTAAGTGCAAACACTATTATTGCTAACTCCAAATCGTGAGTTGGATAGTTCTTCTCGTGATCCCTGAGCTACCGAGAAGCATACATTATCACCCTCCCATGCTGCATAAAAATACATCCAAGCCCCTTGCCTGATGCATCATAATACAATATGAATCCCCCGGAGCCTGCTGAAAGAGTAAGGATTGGTGCAAAGATTAACTTCTTCTTCAACTCTTCAAAGGTTATCTGGCACTTTGCTGACCACACAAATTTAACTTTCTTGCGTGTTAACTGAGTCAAAGGTGCCAAGATCTTAGCAAAGTCTAACACAAATTTTTTGTAGTATCCTGCCAAGTCCAGGAAACTACGCACCTCTGCCATGGTCTTCTGAACTGGCCAGTTCTCTACTTCATCTACCTTCATGGGATCAACTGACACTCATACTCCAGAAATAATGTACCCAAAAAAGGATATGTGATCCAGCCAAAACTCATACTTATTAAGCTTCGTATATAACTGGTGTTCCCTCAAAGTCTGCAGTACTATCCTGAGATGTTCTTCATGCTCCTCCTCATTATGAGAATACACAAGGATGTCATCAATAAATACTACCACAAATTGGTCTAAGTATGGCATAAAAATATGGTTCATCAAATCCATGAATACCGCTAGATCATTAGTTAGTCCGAATGTCATAACTAAGAATTCATAATGCCCATATCGTGACCTAAATGGTGTCTTCGGTATATCCTGATACCGAACTCGTACCTGATGATATTATGATCGCAGATCTATCTTGGAGAAGACTCTTTCTCCACTTAATTGGTCAAACAAGTCATCAATCATGTGAAATGGATAATTGTTCTTCATTGTCACCGTATTCAATCGCATATAATATATACACAACCGCGTTGATCCATCTTTCTTCTTCACTAATACCGCTGGTGCTCCCCACGGTGATCCACTGGTCCGAATAAACTTCTTTGCCTTTAGTCCTTCCACGTGTCGATATAACTAATTAAGCTCTAATGGTGATATTGAGTATACCTTCTGGAATACTGGTTGTGCTCTTGGCATCAACTCTATATAGAACTCTACTTCTCTAACATGGGGTAATCTGGGAAGCTCGTCGAGAAAGACGTCCATGAATTCTTCAACTATTTTGGGTATCGGGTCCTCTTCCGTTGATACTGTTGCAATTCTTTCATTATGATGGCCTTCTGCTATTCTGCTAAGAACAAACTCTTCTAGACCAGGGACTCTAAACAATAATCTACCCTCAAGACAGTCTATCGTCGCATGAATATCTCTCAACAAGTCCATGCCTAATGTCACGTCCCGATCTTTCACAAGAATTGGTCGTCCCCACTAGACGCGAATTATCGCGCCAGCGCTCCCGCAGGACGATCTTTTCCATTTGGATGTGATGTCGCACGAGCGCAATATGCGCCCGTGCAAGGCCATGAATCCAAACAGGCGATAATATGACAAAGCCACAAAGTCGCACAGATAGTCCGAATACACCGGAATAAGAACGAACAGGCGATTAATAACAAGTTCACAGAGTCGCTATAGCGGAAGCATTGAATAACACAAGTATGGAAGTAAAATAAGTACTTTATTGATATAGAATCAGTATTACAAGCGACGCTAGACCGAGCTTACAAGTCGCTCAAGTCCTCTCTCTCGAGACAATAAAAGCGTGCCAAGTGGCTACAATTATAGAATAATACATAGGCAATGTTCCAACATTGTGTCTTGTATATGTGATTCAGCACCAAACGTAACGCTCCAAGGCTCCAGAGCGAACTCTATGCCTTATCACGCACGAAGGGGCTTTCTGTACCGAACGAGGTTCTCCCGTACCCTGCAAGCAATCTGGTGGGTTATCAGCACATGAATGCACTAGTACGGAGGATTATCGCCCGCTCGACAAATCCTAACATGTCATATAGGTTTCGTGTACCATCTATTAAGTTATCTTTCTAGTCTTGCCTTAGGAACAGTTTAATTGCATAATATAAAGCCTAACTAGTGTGGCAGTGGGACGTGCGATATATGAGTAATACGGCGATACTTACCAACTTACCATTCTTCCTTCCCTGTCTAAGGTAAACCAAGTTAAACCAAGCTCGAATGTATATATATGAAATCCAATTCAAATTACATAAGCAAACATGAGTGTTACGAGCAGGGTTCTGACTCAGGTGCATGAGTTACACGGATACTCAGGTGTATTGCAGAAGATGTTCAAGTGTTCAATTATGTACAAGTGTACACAAATGTCTAATACTCATATCCGTCCAGGTGTTACAAATTATTCGATGTGATGCAATGACTCACACGCGGATTACCGCTAAGCGAGGATGACTTATCTATACGAACATGAATCACTGGCATAACCATAAAGGATGAGTTATAGTCATTAACGAGGATGGTATGCAACGAAAGTACATGGTGCGCTACAAGTCATCCCGTCCAGCATATAGACTATCAGCCTTTGATCGAGAATGGCGCGGCGTGAGCGGAGATGCCATCATGCCCGCACATGAAAGGCTGCTGCGTGAGTTCCATCAGGATCAGATCGGCCCCGGTGCCCCGGAGACCGTAAGTGGAATAAGATTCGATAATCTCCCTTGATCAACAATTTGTTCGCGACATGCAAGTCTTAGGTCTTCCAGATTCACAACATGATATGATAATCCTTGATTCTTGTTCTAAACAAGTATTGCTCCACGAGCTGTGATTCTTGCTTTACTTGACATGATTCTCGTTCAGAGTTCAACTTGACTTGATGTATTCTCCTAGTTCGTAAACTACCTTGGTGACCTAACGGTCCAGAATACTTGCAGGTTCATATTGCACAGAAGGACTATTTGATAGTCTTCTAGCTAACTATATTCATGCACGATATGGATAGTATTACAGGATCGCGACATAAAATTATGCGATAAGCATTGAAACGAGGCAAATGAGTACAAGTTACAATGTAAGCAGGCAAGCATGCATGCATTTGTTGAAAACATAAGCATAAGGAACATATTGTATAGTCTACCTTAGAACATAAGCCTTATGTTAGCACGGGTCTAAGGGGTAGTGCGAGGAGTGAAATCGTACAGGGGCATATCGGGCGACTTAATCTATAAGGCGAGTAGTGTAAATAAGTGAAGCAGTGTACTACCAAGAGTATGCAATATTCTACTCGAACCATTAGCGGAGTCTACTTGAACAAAGCTAAGGTAGCATGCGAGGGTCCAATTATAAGCTAAGTTTTATTTCCATTTTCTAATACAAGCAATACAAGATGGGATTATTTTCTTCGCTAGGTATGTTGTATTCCTTATTAGCATGCAAGGGATGATTCACCTAGCGACTAGTATGTATCGTCCATATTTTTAAGTGTACAGGCTAAGCAAAGACAGGTTCATCATCGCCACCCACCTTAGCGATGTTTCACCTCGGTCGAGCGATACACTGAGCAAGTGTCACTACCACATTTCTAGATGAGGGTATTTTAGAAAATTTGCATATAATTAGCTTTTTGAGATTAAAATTTATTTATATTGTACTAATAATTAATATTGGTGGTTGTGCTATTTATTCATTAATTAGTGGACTAGCCTATTAGTAAGACTTGACACTAGTGAACCCAACTCGGACCCAAGCCCATTAGCCTTTCCTACTTATTAATTAGGGAGAATTAGTCTAATTAAAATTAATTAGAGGCTTTTCAAAATTGTCCAACCTTAATCCTATTCATAATTGGATGGAGAAGGATGTATTGGACATTATCACTTACTTGGAGGAGGGGAGAGGGGGCCGGCAACCATAAGAGGGGACTCTCTTCTCTCTCTCCTCTCATTTGCATTCATTTTAGATCTAAATTTAGATCACCAAATTTTTATATTCCCTCCATTGAATTCTCACTTAATTCATCTTCATTTCTCTCCCATTCTCATTCCACAAGGAGCTTGGAGGTTGGAGAAGCAATGAGCACAAGGAGGAGGAGTCGTAGTGGAGAGATCATGTCCGGGTCGTGCCTACTATTTCATTGGGAATCCATCTCCCAATTGGTAATTTATGAATTCATGCTCGTTGTAGCTCATAAATCATGTATTTGACTACTAGAAATCACCCCATGCCATAGGACTACCTATAGGAACAATTTTTAGGCTATTTGGTAGTATATTGTGTCCTCTACATAGTTTTTTGTATGAATTTTAGGGGAATTACGAGATTGACACACCAAGTGTGTGTCATAACACCAATTTAGTCATATTGGACTTAGATCAGGGTTGGGATACTAGCTACGTGTCCATAATTGGATACGAGTAGGCTGTATCGCGATACGATGTGATATGGGGCTCATTTTGTGTAATTTGTGCGATTACTCTTTAATTTCTATTCTAGCAAGTTGTATTAGTTATATTATTGTGTATTTGATATGTCTATATGAATATTAGTGGAGGAATTAGATTTTGGCATTCCATGGGATGAGTATCATAAGTATTTCAGGTGTGTACTCTAAGTGTATGAGGAAATACCTCTTGTGTGTTTTTATACATATGTGTGAAGTAAGGACTGGAGCAGCACTGTAGTCCAGTTGGACAGTCAGGTATAGGCATGTATTAGAAGTTAACATGGTGTGCAGGGGTTAAGTGAATGTATGTGTGGTGTGCTCAGGTAGGGAGGGGGTTACCTAAGATATAACCCGAGCTTTACTGCAGCAAGAGATGTTGGGGTTGGGGGCTCGGTCTACAAAGACAGTTGCAGCAACAACAACTTGAGGATAGTCCATATATCAGTCGGTTGGGATAGGAGCCTTAGTTTAGAATCAGGCATTGGGGTTTCAGATGAGGCCAGAATGGGAAAAGCTTTATTGCATAACTGAGTATGATCCTTGAGTAGTGGTGTGGTCAGGAAACTGCTAATGCAGTATAGTTTAGATGGATGGTTTGATACCTGTTGGTCAATGCATAAGGGTATCAGATGGATAAGAGGTAGAGGTATGCACCAAATACATACATGTGTATAGGCGTAAGTTTCAGTGCACACTGTAGGAAGTCACACTGAGCAGTCAGTTGGGGGGATCGAAGGCAATTAAGGGATTGTGCTCAGATCACATAAGAATTAAACTCAAGTATAACTGATGTGTATTAGTTCACAGAACTTGGAGGGAGTTCAGTCACTGACTGAAGAGACCAATTTTGTGTGTGTTTGTTGCTGTGTTATGTGTGTTGTTAAAACTGCAGTAACAGGAAAGAGGGGGAAAGTAAAGGGTAATAACAACAGTATGAAGTGAAGTGGTTTCAGAGATTTTGGTTCACTGCATTAGCGATGAACTCAAGCAACATATGTTAAGATATTAAGGTTATAACAGTTAGGAAGGGGTGTAGAATAGTTACCTGGGTTAAATTGAAGTTAAGGAAAATGGTGCCATGAGTATCAGGTTGCAGAACCTCAGTTCCTGAGAACCTATGGGGTGTATCAATTAACAGGGTGAACAAGTAAGAGGGGCCATGTCTGCATAGATAAGTAGGCAGTGGTAGTGGCCATGGGAGGTATCAGGTTTGAGCATGAGGGGTGTTAGTTAGTATTAGTACTAGTAAGTCAGTTATTGAGCTACCTACCTATATCATTAGCTAGATGTCAGTCGGTGCCTAGTTGGAAGTTAGTGTTTGATCTTAGATGTCAGTTAATAACTGTCAGTTACTAGCAGATAGTATATAGTTTTAGAGGTTAGTTATTAGTGCCAGTTAGTTAGTTATATAATATATATATATATATATATGCACTAACAAACTAACCAACTAACCACTTAACTGATACACTAACATATATATTATATACACTAACATATATATATATATATATATATATATATATATATATATACTAGTATATATGCACGTGCTTTGCACGTATATTGGAGTGAATGATGTTGATGAGTTAGTTTATTTCTACTGCTTTTAATTATATAGGTTAATGGTTCAACCCTTCAAATTCTTTGGTAACAATTTAAAAGACTTAGCAAGTAGCATGAACCCTTTGATTTTCGTAAATGGTTGTCATTATTGCATCTTTTAAATGGTTGTCAGTGGAATTTATTGTAGGTATTCTTTTTAATTACTAAATATGTCGAAGGGTATTTTTGGAACGAAAATTTTTCACGGTGAAGCCTAGTTTTGGCATTATATAGTAGAATATATATATATATATATATATATATATATATATATATATATATATATATATATATATATATATATATATATCAGTTAGCTTTATACATATATTAGCTTATATCAGTTAGGTATTAGTTGATAGCTAGTTAGTAGCAGCTAGTATGATATATGTATCAGTGAGTTAGTAGATTAATTAGGTAATATAAGTAGTTAAGTAGTGTGCCAGTAACAGTTAGTAGTAGTTATACTTATTTATGAGTAGTACAAACCCAATACCTTAGTGGGAACCTAAAAATGGCCTAGAAGAGCATGTAATAGTGCATTGTAACTTATTTCTCTTTATTACACCCCTTTTGACATGATATTCATATATAGGTGTGTGTGACACCAGCTCGGACACCGAGTGATATCACTTTCTCAGGACAGAGGCGAGTACATTCTCTGATAGTTTTCTTATTTGATAGCATCTATGTTTTATGTATTTAGTATTGAGATATTTGATTTCTGACACGATGGTCACACGGATTAGTATACGTGGATCTTGGTCATAAGATGTTATTATTGTGATGACTCAGTGATCATCGTATCGTACTTCATGATTACTCAGTGATTATCGTGATACCTTCATGATTATATAGACCATGATCATAATACATGATATTATAGACCGTGCAGTATGATATACGTGTTATAACGTATCGTGATTTGGATTCGTGTACTAGTTGGGGATGGAGGAATATTAGTAAATATGTGATCATATCTTATAGCTTATGATATAGTGTAGCCCATTTTAGCTAGCAGATCATGCAACTCACGTGTGGTCACACTAGCTCACATTTTATATATAGCCCGTGTTACGCCAAACCCGATCACATATTTTGCTAATATTTTAAGGCATATTTATTATTATTATTTATTTTATTCCAGTTTATTATATCAGTGTTCTTTACCATATTATGTTTATATCTTGTCATTATTTACCATGATGCTATTTCTCGTGATATATGCTTGTTCAGTTATTTTTTTATTTATTTTTATTGCTATTGTTGATTCATAATTTTGGTCAATTATTGGAACTGCTATTGGATTATACTTCTTTCCAATCCAGACTAGATATATTTTTTAGATAATTTATTAGAGGACTAGTATCCTACGTATTACGGACAGCGGGATGGTGAGGCAGTTGAGCCAGTACTCATAGAGCCTCTTGAGATAGTACCACCAGCTGGAGAGACTTAGACTTTTCTTTATGAGTTGTATTTAACTTTTTTAGTAGATTTGTGGCATGTATTATTCTTTTAGGTTTTATGTGAAGATTGGACTTGTATGGAGACTCTTGCATTTCTTTTACTTCTATTCCATATCGTGTTATTCCTCCTCTAGTTGTTTTTGTGATTGAGTATCGTTTATCATTACCATATTATCTTTTTGTCCTCCATTTAGAGTTGAGATAGCATGACAGGTACCTTATATATATATATATATATATATATATATATATATATATATATATATATATATATATATATATATATATATATATATATATATACATATTGTGAGATGTGTGGATAGTTATGTTGACCCAAACAGCGTTCTACCGTCGATGATGCAGCGTAGGCTGGACGTAGTTCACCACTTGTGCCCTTATTCCAGGTACGGGTCGTGACAGCAAGCCTTTGAAAGTCTAATTCTGAACTCCTGGAGGGTCAAGTCTGGAAATCCTTTGTCTCAAATGAGTCTTCTTACTGAGAAAGGAGAGTCGGGTCATTGCACTTGCGTCGTTTGTATCGGTTGTCCGCTTGAGCGAAACGGGTCGTTACACCTAAGATAACATCAAAGTTGTCCATAGAAAACTCGATCAACTTCGCAGGTAATAAATGCCCACATACTATGACTGGACACGCTAAGCACACTCTTCTAACTCCTACGATCCCATTGCTAGTGAGTATATTCAGCCTCTCTGGCAATGCCTCAAACTTCAATCCAATACGTGTCACATATTGTGCAGGTATAAATAAGTGCAAAGCTCCAAAATCAAATAATGCGATGGCAGGAAAGGTTATAACAGAAATATTACCAGTCACTACGTCGCCTGATGCCATATCTTCTTCCAGAGATAAGGTGAACGTGTACCATTGGCTAAATCATTAGATCTTTCTCTTATATTGAAATCACGGGCCTTGTCCCGCTCCCTGCTCCTGACTTTTCTGGTGTCGTTGTTGCAGTCTCTATTGATCCTGATGTTGTTATTGTCGGTACAATTGAGCATGTGTCTGCAATGGACGCTGAGCTATAGGCCGTACCGCTACTGCTGGTCCTCCTTGTTGTACTTTTCTTGGAGCTGGCAATACATAAAATTATTGTACTGGCCCTCCTGGCCTTTGTATCAATGGACAAGTGTCAATCTTATTATCGGGGCTTCCACACCTCAAGTATAGTACATTAGCTGCCCGACAAACATCCCGGGTATGACCTCCCTTGCCACAATACGTACAACCCGTCGTCGCTCCCCTTCGTTGTTGTTGTTGTTGTTGTTGTTGTTGTTGTTGTAGTTGCTACCGAGTAGTTGCTATCACATTCGAGTTCACTGGCCTCCTATTTGTTACGTCATGGATGTGAATATCGGGGGATAGTGCTGACATTCACGGTACTGGTCCTCCCCTGATGCTTTGTCCATAAGGCCTCTTTCGGTCTACTCTTCTTGATACCATCCCCTGAAAGGTAAGCTCAACCCTCTTGGCCGCTATCAATATTGTCTTGAAGGTCTGGTAGTCATGCAACTCTACCATATGTAAGATATTTAAGTAAAGTCCCTGCTGGAACCTTATCGCTCTTTGCAACTCTGTTGCCACCATAGTTGGAGTCGGCAAAACTCTACCGTATAGCCATCTACTATCCTTTCATCCTGCTTGAGGTTTGTAAACCTTTATTGTAACTCGCACTGATCCACAATCCCAAAGTACTTTATCCTAAATCAGGTTCTAAAATCATTCCATTAAATATGACGCCTAAATCCTACCTTTATCATAGCCCACCAATCTCTTGCAAGATCCTGGAGCTGCAAGCGAACCGGGTCAACCTGTTACTCAGCCGAAACTTTAGTTGCTGCCATAATGGTCTCAATATCCTAGAGCCAATCATCTGCCGTAATGGCATCCTCTGTGCCATCAAAATATCTGGAATTCAGTCTACAAAATATAACAGATGTCCCAGAATCTACTCTCCCGCCTCGTTCCAGGGCCATCTAAAACCCTTGGTTCAATAGGACATTCTGTTCTTTCTGTTGAAGTTGTTGAAGTTGTTGTTCCAGATGTTGTTGCTTTTGAACCACCATCTGATGTTGTTGGACAGCCAACATTCCCCGGATAATCTCAATCAATGCTGGGGTATCTAGTACTGCCGGTATTGCTGGAGGTATGGGAACATCTGGAGCATATTACTCTATCGTATTTATTGTGGGCTAAACTTGGATCCCTGGCTGGGGTTCTACAGGACCTCGTTCCACTAGTAAATATGCCTCTCTTCTTGCTACAATATCTGGAGGAGGAGAAAACCTAAAGAAAATCACGAGAAGGAACAAGGAAGCAACCAATCTAGAAAATTTAAGCTGAGTATCGAAGAGGACTAATTCAGAATTTCAAAAAGGATCATATTTAATTGAGACTCCTATGACCATGACATCCCACAAGTCTGTAGAACAGACCTGCATGGGCCACCACTAAACATTGTCACATCTCAGTACTAGAATACGGAGACGGACACGGCCAGCTATCCCGCACAAGGTATTATACGTCGTGATCACGGCTGTAACTAGACAAGGGGGTGCATGCTACAATCAGGCCACTTAGGGTCACACGAACATTTATGTCTCAATCAATCAAATAAGAAACAGTAATCATAGAGCATATATGATAAAGAATAAGACATCCTAAACGCTTTCTCAAGATATTTTGGAAACCAGCTGTACAAAATAAGAAGCTGGTAGAATAACAAAAGTACATGACAGTATTAAAACTGCAGTCTGATTTATATGCAGTCATAAAAAGGAAACTAAATGTCCAAACATGCCGGCTAAAAGGTACCGATAGCTAAATGCCCAAAAGAGTAAAATGCACAATGACGAACGGGGAATAAGAAAATCTACTCGTTATCCTCAGCGGCTATGTTCCTGGTACGCGCCATGAGTCGAAGGAAAGTATGATGGATCCTCGGGTGTTGGCTCGAAACCTGGTCATGCAAAACCTGTAGGATTAGACCATAAATAGCAAGTACCACAAAGGAAGCACGAAATAGAGAAACAAAAACCCAACTAATAAATTTATAATAATATAGGTTTTGTGTTGTAACTTAGGTCCATGGCATATCCTAGCACAAAGTCCCAGCCCTACAACCAAACAAGGACAAGGGTTGAATCTATCACACTATAATAGTCCATTTCCCTAGGCTACTAATAGAATAATACAATCACAACCAAGTTTAATTTATAAAATTAGCCAATCACTTATACGACTTGCTATTTGTGGAGTCTGAGTTTATCTCAGAATAATGTATAATAGGTATCCTCAGATCACGCCATTGCCGAACATGTCACTACCACATTCCAGAATAGGGGTATTTTCATCTTTTTCATTAATTTAATTTAATATGTTAATATTGCATGACATTTAATTATATTTAATTATTGTTATTTTATTTATTTGTTGTGCCTTACCGTTGCTTCGATATTTGGAGCGCTACCCTAGCTTTTGCCTTCCAATAAATTTTACAACCTTGTCTTAGACGTGCCCGTCTTCCATTCTGACCTTTGTGTAACTTATTATTATGCCCTCTTGTGCTTCATTTTAGTCGCACAATATTCGTCGCGGACGTTTATTTTAAATTCCAAATATATCCAACTTTGTATCTTTGTGCGTTCCAATTGAAATTGGAGACACAATCTCGACCCATTTTGTACAAGCCAAATTATGGCAATATTCTATTCTGAGTCTTCTATGTCCATGATATTTGTGTCCCACCTAATTTTAGCCCTATGTACTTCTATTTAATTTTAGAACACCAATTACATTTATTTTAATTAAATTAAACCATAAACCTAATTTTGTGAAATTTTCTAATTGTTGGACACTTTTATGCAAAAGTGCATTAAGGTGCCCACCCCATTAGCCACAACACATGAAGAAACCTATTTCTCCTTCATGTAAATTTTTTTATAATTTTTGGGAGTGTGTAACTCAACATCAACCTCCTCAAACCATAGCCCTCCAAACTTTAAACCAAATGCAATCATAGTCATCCATTTTGAATTATTGAATCCTAGCCCTTAAAATACCTACATGACAAGCCAAGGCCCAATCCCAAGGGGGATGTTGACCAAGCCCAATTTTCTAGGTCAACCCAACACCTTGCATATGTATAAATATTCCTTTTCTTTACTTTTTTTCCTTTTTTCTTTTCTAAACCTAATATACTCACAGTCGACATACACCCCCCCCCCATCTTCTTCTTCTTCTTCCCACCGACCCTTCACCGGAGAGCCGCTGCCGCCGAACGACCCAGACCCGCCTCGCCATCCTCGCCACCGACTGCACCGAAGCCCACACCCATCTCCTCCTCCCTGTCGAACCACCCACCGGAGTTCAACCGGACCGACCGCCTCGCCACCCATCTCTCGTTCAACTAGACTGAAGTCGCCTGAAGCACGGCCCCGACCCGCTATTGTTCCTGCCTCCCATGAACGCTGCACATCCAGGCCACCCCGTCGATGACTCGCCAGAGCACGAGAACGCCTGAACCCGCTGTCCCGAGCACCATCGACCCCGAGTACTGCTAAAGTCGCTGACCGCCAGTACTCGGCCGGAGAAGCCTCGCTGCCACTTGCCAGAACTTGCCTGAAGCCGGAGAACCCGTTGCACCACGCCGGAGCCGCTAGCATCTCAATCCCGCTGAGCCACTGTACCCGACATCGAGCCGACCACCACGCTGAACCGCTGAACCTTTTCCCCCCAACATCCCTTCGACTCGACCGCAGAACCCGATCAAAGTAGCCCCTCTCGACTGGACGCTGCCATCGCAGACCCCTTCGACTCGACGATGCAACGGCACGCTGAACCAGACCGAGCTCGCCTGAACAGTAGCAGCAGGAGCAGCCCTCACCTCGACGTCGAATGCCTCGTTCCCACGTGCACAGGTTCGAGACACTCCTTCTTGTTGCATAAACGTACACGTACGCGTATACGCGTATTGTTCATTGGTATATATTTAGTATATGTTTAATATGTATAATTGGTATATATATATACATATATATAGTATATATATACATATATATATGTATAGTATATGTATTCCATTAGTATATGTTTAATATATATATAATTGGTATATATATATACATATATATATAGTATATGAATTCAATTAGTATATATATATATATATATATATATATATATATATATATATATATATATATATATATATATATATGTGTGTGTGTGTGTGTGTGTGTGTGTGTGTGTGTGTGTGTGTGTGTGTGTGTGTATAGTATATGTATTCCATTAGTATATATTTAATATATATATAATTGGTATATATATACATATATATATAATATGAATTTAATTAGTATATCTATACATATATATATTATATATGTATTTAAATGGTATACATGTAATTATTGGTTGTTATATACATATATAAATATATGGTATGTATATATATATTGTAAGTAATTAAATGTTATGCTAGTTATGACTATATATATGTATTTATGCGGTGTGGCCATAAATGTTAGTAGTAGGTATCCCGTGTCTATATTTGACTGCATATATATATACTATATGACCCTAGTGTTAATTACGGATATCCGTAATTGCTTTGACCTTGTGACCCTGAGTATTATGAGTTGACTGCCATATGTACACTGACGTACTGGCAAGACCCGTATTATTTTGACTGTCTATTTTGCACAGAATTTGCAGACACGATACCCGTACAACTAGACGTACACTTGACCCCTGTTGACCAGTGTCACCCTAGTGTAGCTGCTGAGTTCAGTGTATTATGTTTGTGTGTGTGCTAGTATAACGACTGATGCTATATTGTATGATATTATATGTATATAGGACCATTGGATCATCCTGCGAGACTTCAGGAGCAGGACATTGGTATTGCCAGCTAAGGACCCCAGGCGAGTACATTCTCTGATTGTTTCTTATTTATGATATCCTCTATGTTCATTGTATCTTGTGTAAATATCCATATTTCTTGACACGATGGTTACACGGATTTGTATATCCGGATCTCGTTATGAGATGTTATTCCTTATATATGGTGTATCTTGTACAAGTCTTATTTTATTGGTTATCTTGTGCATGTACAGACACTGATTCTCGGAGAGACTTGCTACCTTCTTTGAGAATCCCGTGCCATAGCGTACCATGGTTGGATCTACTATACCAGTCTGGGGTAGAGAGTATTTTAGTGTAGATATGTGATCATACCCTTCATGTACAAGTCTTGTTCTCATGTTAGTGTTTGTCATACACCGCACGTATGACTAGCCAGGCCAGTATTCGTGTACAAGTTCCCAAGCCGATCATATGTTAAAGCCAGTACTCACACACTTAGTCATTAGTATTCTTGTTCATTGGCATATTATTTATTCTTGTATTTATTTTTAGTATATCCTTTATTGTGTATCTCTTGTACATGTATATGCATCTTGTATATTTACATCTAATTTACTGCTACATAGTTTATAGCATTGATCTAGAACTGCTATTGGAGATGTACTTTGTTCCATCCTGACTGGAAATATATTTCCAGACTGCGACTTAGAGGACTTATTTTCGGCATACTTGGAGACTTGGATGTTATTGATTGCAGGTTAGACTATTATTGTTGTTTAGACTTATCTTATATTTCATTTATTTCTTTGATATCTCATCGTACTTTATTTCTGTGATTGAGTATTCCATATTATAGTGTGATATCTGTATCTCCTTATGGAGTTAGATATTCGTGTGAGATTGATTAGATAGTATTGTGACCTAGACAGCGTTCTACCGCCGATGCTGCGGCGTAGGCTGGACGTACCCACGTACTCGTGTCCCAAATTCCGAGTGCGGGTCGTGACATATTTTTAGTGGTGGCCCATGAAGGTCAGACTTCGCAAGTAGTGCGATGTCATGGTAGTGCGATGACTTAGTTGTACTAATGCGTGCCTGCGATAGGATATAGGACATAGGATACTAGGATGAGAGAGAATACTCAATCACAAATTTCTTAAAAGATTCCTGGGACGACCCTTGAGAATCTTATTATAATTTCCAATTTAAATCTTTCCCTTGTTCCGTCCGTTCTCACTTATTGTTATTAAAATCGATTCTTGTGGATCAGTTGTTAAATTTAATTCTTGGTGTCGTTGTTGAGTTGGATTTCATATCGAGATGAATTTTACGGACTAAAATTTATGGTATCATCTGATGACATATGTTGATGAGGACAGTGAGAAGGGTAAAACGTCTACTTTGGTTATGGAGCCTAGAGTTATCGCAGCCACATTAGCTGTCGTGGCGAAAACGTAGGAACCTAACCCTGGATGTACATATTTTAGTTATGAAATTTAGAGTTTCTCGCAGCCATACCTGTTGGCGTGGCTAGGATTTTAGATGACATGATTATAGAGTTGCATACCTTAGTTATGGAACCTATCGTTTATCGCAGCTATGCTTACTGGCGTGGGGAGGATTCTGAGTGTCATGATTTCGGACAGAAGTGTATGATTATCTGGTTGTATCTTAAATTGGTTCTTAAAGTATCATCACAATACTTATCTACTTCTGTCATTCTAAGACCTTGTTCCATCATTTTCTTTGTTAGCATTAGAGATACCTTCAGTTCCTCAGTCCAGTTCCTTCTTGAGCTTCTTTCCATTTGGGTTCCTTTTTAGTGTGATAATTGATGACTTGCAATTAGGTCTATGTCTTGTATCATTGTTGACTGAGTGTGACTTGTGAGTTGTAAGTGTTTCTTGGTTGCATATGTGAGCAGTAGGCATCAATCTAGGGATAACCCGTAGCGTAGTACCTTGTAGCAATGGTTCTATGATAGGTGTCATTATAGTTAGTATTGGTACTATAGATAGAAGGAGGAGTAAAGAGTATCAAATAATTCCAAGAGTAAGTATCAGAGTCAGCATGCCAGTCCTGGATAGTCATAAATTTATGTAGTTGGGTGATCCATGTAAACAATTAACTATCGAGGAAATTGTATTAAAAATTAATGGAGCATGATATTCAATTCGATAGTTGATTACTTGGGTGTGTCAGAGTAAAGAAATATATATGCATAAAATGTATTAATGAGTGTGCCATGGGTAGAAAAATATCAAGATTGGTAATGGAAGATATATAGTGTATCATTGATTAGTATGTATCAGATTTAAGAGAAAATATGTTTACATCAATTGAGATATGGAACCATATGCCTGCCTTTGAGAGTGAAGTGAAGCATGTGTATTATATAAGTTATAAAAAGTGCAAATGATCGTGAGTTATAATAAGTGTGATGAGGTGATCTAATGATGAAGCTAGTGTTACTATACCAAGAGAGTTAGTGTTTCTATATCAAGGGTTAGTGCTAATAACAGTAAGTACCTCGTGTGATGATAATTAAATTGGTGTATCAGTTAATATGGATAGAAAATCATTGAAAGTAATAGTGCAAGTAATCCGGGCAGTACAAAATTTTAGTACACAGTTGAGGGTTGTAGACAATTGGTGTATTTGTGCGTACCTTGAGTATTAGAGACTGTAAGTATTTATATATATGCTTAGATAGATGTGGATTTAAATTTATAATTGAAGAATGGAAATAAATTAAGAATTTTGAGGAGTTGAGATTTATGTTATTAAAAATTTTGAGGATTCAAATTCAATTCAATAAACATAGTCAAAGCTATAAAGATTTTGGAAGTGATTAAAATTTTATTTTAATATTTGAATATTTGACTTTTGAGGAAAGTATATACATTTTATTTTAAATTGTTCGAGAAGTTAAATTTTGAGGATAAAATTTTATGGTGGGTAAGAAATATAAATTTGTATAAGAGTAGATGATGTGCATGTGTAAGGATCTATTGGCTTGAGAATGCATGAGATGGCACTACAAACTGACTTGGGTGTCCATCTATAGTTGTATTAGAGGGAGCAATACTTAGTGTATTGTGTTGCACTTGGCGTGCACTTGAGTAATAAGAACAAATAGTATAAACAATTGTAGTAGGTAAGAGAACTAGTAGTGGGTGTACTTGTAGTAGAAACTGTGGTACCTAAAGGGATAGAGGTATCAAACTTTGGATGCATCATTAAACCTATGGTTGTGTTAGAAGGCTATGTTTTCTTCTTTCCTTCTGTTCTTTTTTGTCTATTTGATTGATTAATTAATTTTCTAGTACCATAGCTTGTATCAATGATCTTTTTGCTAGAATGTAGTTAGTAGTACACCCTGACAGAGACTATAATACCATGACAAAAGAGACCATAACCATGCATGTTTTCTCTAGTTTGTATGTTGTATGACTGTAGGTAGAATTTTCTTAGACTTTGATTGTTGGGAGTTTGACCGTAGTGAAGAGTTAATGAAGAGATTATGACTTATCAAAGAAAGACAAGGTGCCTTAAATTTTGAGGATAAACATTAATTTAGATAAAGAGTTGAGAACTCAATATGGTAGAATTGACGATTTGTTAAAATCATATATTTTATGAAGATTAGGATATGATTGAAATTTTCATTAAAATTTGAGGAATTTAAGAAGATTATCATTATATTTATTTGACTGCAAGATATAAATTTAAGATATAAATTGAATGCGGTATTTGAAGATTTTATAAGTATTACATTGATGAATGTTGTGTGGAAAAAGAATAGAGGAGTAAATCATTAATGGATTAGTATTTGAATTCAAATTTTTGGGATGAGACTTTCGATTTTCTAAATATGCATTGATTGGATTTAAATTGGAGGATTGGATATTAAATTTTTGAGTATTTAATTATTAACTTAAAATTTTGAGGGAGATTATAATAAGAATGGAATTTGATTTTTATTTTGAGGATTTTCAGGAATATGATATTTTGAAAAAAATTTGAAATAACAATGTGGATTTACTTCATGATTATTTGGTTTGATAAATTTAAATTTTGATGGAAAATAATATAATGAGCAAATACAACTATTGAGGATCTTAAATTTTGAGGACGAAATTTTTCTAAGGAGGGTTAGATTTGTCACTACCACATTCCAGAATAGGGGTATTTTCATATTTTTCATTTATTTAATTTAATGTGTTAATATTGTATGATATTTAATTATATTTAATTACCGTTATTTTATTTAATTGTTGCGCCTTACCGTTGCTTCGATATTTGGAGCGCTACTCTAGCTTTTGCCTTCCAATAAATTTTACAACCTTGTCTTCGATATTTGGTAGATTGTAAACCCCCTGATTTTTAAGAATTTTTAATTTGGAATTTTCCTCAATTTTCTGTAATTTTCTGGATTTTTTCTCTAATTGAACTAAGGTATTTTAATGCTTTTTAAATAATATTAAATAATATTAAAATATTATAAAAATAATATTTTATGGTGTAAAATGAAAAATTAGACATATGATAATTTTCCGGGAATTTATTGGACCCCAAAAACATTTTAAAAGCCCTAAAAACTAATTATTTAATTAAACCAAATTGAACCATAATAAATCCGGTTTATTTGGCTTGAACCGAACCAAACCGGCCGGTCTGCCCGAACCGACCCAACCCACCTTAGCGGGTCGGATCCGGGTCAGACCCGACCCGCTGAGAACCCGACCCGACCCGTTTGGAGCCCTAACCCCAGACTCTTCTCCTACCCGACGATTCCCCTTCGGCGGCCGTTTTCGTCGCCGTGGCCGCCGGCAACCCCCCAGCTCCCCTATACCCCCAGCCTCTTCCTCTTCCACTTCCGGCCAACCTCCGGCCGTTCCCCTCCCCTATTCCCTCTATAAAACCCCAGCCGGCCGCCTAGGTTTTTCCCCCTTTCCTTTCTTCTCCGACGAGAACCCCGACTCCGGCCAAACCCCCTCCGTCCCAGCCGCCCTCCAGCACCAGTACCCGACTGCCCTCTTCCCCGACTACTCCGGCCGGTACTGTCGCGTCCCACGCCGCCCTCGAACCAGCCGTTACCAGCCCCCGAGCGCCCCGCAGAGCCCTCGCTGGCCTCCTCTCTCCGCCACCTTCCCTCTCCCACTCGGCCCGCTCTCCTCCGACCAAGGCCAGCCCGCCCCAGCCGAGCCCGACACCTCCAGAAGCCGCAGCACCCGCCGCCGTCTCCACCAGTGATCTCCGGCCTACTCCGGTGGTCGAAGCCCAGAACTCTAACCCTAGCTCGGTCGGACACAGTGTCTCGTGTCGACACGCGAGGACACGAAAACCTAGTTTACGGAGCCCTGTTCAGGTATTCTTTACTCTCTTCTCGTAGCTCTGTTTCTTGTTCTGTCAGTTGTGACACGTAGCCTACATGACCCCCTCGATGCCCGTGCAAATCGCTCGGTGCATCGCGTCCTGTGGTGATCGCGAACCGCGATCCAAAAAAAAGAAAATTAACGCCCTGTTTTACCCCGGAACTGAGTACGCTCTGCCAAACGGGATGACTTGGTCGCGTGCGGTCTTCACCGATACGTGCGCGTCGTCGATACGGACGTGCGAGATTTCACAGAAGTTGATTCGGATGTGCGTGCACACCGGAATCAACGCGTATCCGCCGACAACGCCCCGTATTCGTCCTTTCTGGTTCTCGCTGTAACTTAGTGTATACACGTCGGATCAAGACAAAACTTGTGCCATCGGACTCGTAGCAATACGCTGGTCCTGTGACCCAAGTTTGGTTCGATTCTGAGAATGTTGACAAAATCGTGTGTCGTGGGCCCCACAGGCTCTACTTGACGGGCGATTTTGTGATCGGCTCATCGGAATCCAATTCTAGAAGTTCCGTTGGGTTCGTATCATCGTTCCTAATTTGTTGACACTAAGTTTGACAGATTTGGAGACCTTTGTTCCTGACACGTTTTTCGGTGCAAAGCGGCCCACATTTGGACCCCGTTTTGCCCTGAAATATCATTTTTGTTCCTGTGTCCAAATTGGACTCAATGACAGGCAATTCTAGCTGATTGATATTTTATGGATCTAATGGTGATATTTATTCCAGCAACCGAAGTAATGCCTGCAAATCCCGCTGAAGTCAGAGCTACAGTTGGAGTCAGAACCCCAGGCAAGTGTACCTTGCCAAATTCTGCAGTTTTTGCTACTTATTTCCTTGACATATATAATTGTTGTACATGCTTAAACCTAGGACCGTATGACTTACTTAGCGTCCGATTATAGTCGGGGGCCAACACCGTACGCGAAGTTGTGTAAAGTCACCTAGAGATGGACATCGTGACCCTTTACATTCTCGTACTTGCGTTATCAAGTACGTTATACCCATGACACTTGACACTATACATTTGACAGAATCTTTCTGAGATATTCATGGTGATTCTGTATAGGATGCAGGATGGACATAGACATTATATTAGTTCTTATTATGACTTGCTGCATTAGTGTTGATCTTGCGTATCATGGATATGAGACGTGTGATTACATTGGGTGGGGAGAGACACACAGACTACAGGCTGATCATATATATATATAAAACCCCTATTATTACGATGCTCAAGACTCTAAACCCGAGCTTGGCCCACTACGTGTTATCACTGCTACCGGCTCCCCAACACAGAGCTTTCAGCCTGAGTTTTAGTGATGCTCTCAACTTGCATATCACTTAGCTGGTTATCTAGTTCACCTTATTATTTTATTTATTTGCTGCTCTGCATTTATTTTGGCTTGTATTATTTGTACCTTGCTATGTCCCCTGAGGACCTGGAATGGATTATGTCCCCAGGTTTAGCAGAGAAGATCCACTCTGAGGTTTACAGGACAGGTGCTTTAGCAGGAGCAGTAGCAGATTCAGGAGCAGGCACTGGAGCAGAACCAGGAACTGAGGAGTAGGTGATTATCATAGATTTTTCTGAGTATATGTTTCTTCTATACTCAGTCTGTGTTGTTATTTTTATTATTGTTTAAAGAATAATTGTATCAGACTTGATTAATCGGGTTGTTCCCCGATTTTATTTACTTGTGATTGGATGTTGTTTAATACTTTTTGTTGATATTGCTGTGTTCATTCTGTGGATGAGATTAGTAGACCCTGATAATTGTTATACAGCTTAAGTATGCCCCGATGGATCCATTAAATTGGGTTTGTCCATCGGTGTGTGCTGCTGGCCATTGCCACATGTCCAGTTCCTCGATATTTTGGGACTGGGACGTGACATAGTTTTTGTGGTGGCCCATGTAGGTCAACGACTAAACTGTTCGGTTTCAACTTAGGGACCGAACAGGCCTGCAATAAGAATAGGATAAGTTTTTAGGATCTCATCCACTTGTTTGAATCGTTCTTAATATCTGTATCGTATTCGAGTTAATTTTTGACTTGCATCATGCCTTGAATCCTGTGCGCTTCTTATAGTTTATTTTGGTTGCAGAATTATGGATCCACAAGTCGACGATGAGACTCATCCAGCAGCACCACAAGGTGTTATGGTTACCCACGAAGACGAAGTGACACCAGTTGATGAAGGTCAATCATCACAATAACTCAGTCCAGCAAGTCAGCATGCCTCAAGAATCCAGGAAGACGACGTTCCACCATCGACGCAACTTGCTCCTCCGATGCCTACCGTTCCACAAGGGCAGGCTATAGACGAACAACAAATATTTTGAATGTTCTACGCGATGATGCAAGCCCATCAGAATGTTCATCAAGAAGATCAGCAAAAACCAAGTTGAGAAGTTCATCGACAGATTTAACTCGGAGTTAAGGAGATTAATCAGCTCAAATACAACTACCTTAGACGAGGATATTCTTGCTGCAACACGACCCATGGAGTGCAACACAAGGATCGAGTCCAGCCAGAAGCGGCCGTATGCACCAGACCAAGAACAACAAGAAAGAGTTATAAAGAGTAGGGCTGAGCAAAAACCGGTTTAAAATCGAAAACCGGACCGAACCGAATCGAGTTAGCAATTCGGTTCGGGTCCAAAAAATTTCGGGTCGGGTTTGGTTATAAAAAACCAAAAGTTCGGTTAACGGGTCGGTGATCGGTTAATGGGTTTCAGTTTCGGTTTAAAATCGAAACCGATTTGCAATATAAAATTACAAATATACCCTTAACCCAAACCTAAGTATATAAAGTAAAAACTCTCTCTCTCTCTCCTCTCATTCTCACAACCCTAACCCCTCTGCCGGCTCTGAGACTCTGTCTGTGTCTCCTCTTCCGTCTTCACCGTATCCCCTCTCGGCCTCTGACTGACTCTGAGACTCTGAGTCTCCTCTTCAGTCTCTCCAACTCCATCTAACCTAGATCTGACACATCGGTTCTCTCGATCTAACCTAGATCTGTCAAGATCTAAGATCTAACCTAGATCTGGTAAGAAATTACCTTAATATCTCTTCTTTTTTTTGCAAATATTTATTTATTTAATTTCATTTATTTTCTAATTTTTTGTTATTTTCTTGTTTCATCTTTGGTGCAGGGCTTGATACGTCTCCAGATCTAAGATCTAACCTAGATCTGGTAAAACATTACCCTGATCTAAGATCTAACCTAGATTTGGTGCAGGGCTTGGTACGTTTTAATTTTATTGTGCCATTATCTTGCTGTTAGACTGTTAGTTGTATACATACCTACATTATCTTCCTCTTAGACTGTTAGTTACTAGTGATTACTGAGTATGCTTATGTTAATTGTAACCCTGTTACCAGCAGAAGCAGTAACTAACAGCAAGTCACTACTCATTCACTGTAAGTAACCTTGTTACCTGGCCCCTATTCGAAAAAAATGATTATGTCTAATTGATAGACTGTTAGTTACTAGTGAGTACGCAGTAGCTTATGTTAATTATTTCTAGTGAGTACTGAGTATGCTTATGTTAATTGTTTCCTGCCAAAAAAAATGTCTAATTGATAATTGTTTCCTGCTTCTAGTGAGTAGTGAGTACTGAGTATGCTTACCATACCTACATTATCTTGCTGTTAGACTGTTAGTTACTACTTACTAGTGACTAGTGAGTACTGAGTATGCTTATGTTAATTGTTTCCTGCCAAAAAAAATACAGGTTTGCAAAAAAATTGATAATTTGCATTTTGGTACTTTGAACTAATATATGTATATCTGTGTTGGTACACTTTGATTATTTTGGTACTTTGATAATTGTTAATTTGCAAAAAATTAATAATTGTTAATACTGCAATACTGCATAGTGCATCTGTTAGTTACTGACACTTATTTTTGGTACCTCATTGAATTTTTGGTACTTTGATAATTTGCAAAAAAATTGATAATTTGCATATTGATTCATAATTGTTTCCTGCTTCTGTTATTTGTATTTTGGTACTTTGAAGAGTAACTCAGTAAAGATTATTTGTAGGGTTGGTACACTTTGATTAGTTTTTATACATTTTGACCTAATATATGTATATCTGTGTTGCACTCTGTGAGTCTGTAATGGGACTATCTTTATCTGCATTCTGCACTATAATTCTGCTATTCTGGCATATTGATATTTGATGAGTGAATAGTGACTAAGATACTTCATTTTGACTGACAATTATTTTTGGTACACTGCAATACTAAGACACTGCAATACTGCACACTGCAATACTGCACACTGCAATACTGTAATACTGTATAGTGCATTGACATTCTGCAGTCATGCAGGGTTGGTACATTGATTTATTTTGCATTGACATTCTGCATAGTGCATTGACATTCTGCATTTTGACTTAATTCTTCACAGCTGCAGTCTGCATTGACATAGTGCATTGACACTTCATCTTTACACTGCAGTCTGCAGTCTGCACTCTAATTCTTCACAGCTACTGCTTCATTCTGCATTCTGTGAGTCTGTTTCTGCATTCTGTGAGTCTGTAATGGGACTATCCCTATCTGTAATCTGATTCTGCATTCTGCCCTGGCACATTGAGATACTGCATTTTGGACTAGTAGTGACTAAGGGCTATTTATGTAGGTTGGAATTGGGTAAGGGTTAGGTAGCATAGCTATAGGTAACTTAGGTTACTCATAAATGTGTGATGTTCAATAGGTGTAGCACCAACCTAATCAATGGCAACAACTTCATATTCATGCAATGTGCGTATTTCTTAATTTTTGGACTCAATTTTGTTATTTATATTTCATATATTCAAAGTACAAATTTATTATTTTAGATGTCGCAAGAAGGTGATCATCAACCACCAACTAGTTCTCAAGCCACAAATGAGCCTTTTCCTGTATCTAATCTAAATTTGAAGCTTCCGGTTACAAGAAAGCCTTCGAAGGAAAGAGCTCCGCATTGGAAAGATTTTTAAAAAATTCTTGACCCGGATGGTCGTCCAAAAGCAAGTTGCAACCATTGCGGAAAAGAATACCATTGCCATAGTAAGCTAAATGGGAGTAATAGTGTGAAAACCCACTGGAATGCATGTCCATTGAATCCAAAGAATCATGAACCTAGTCAAACAATACTCAACTTGCAATCAATTGCAAAGGGCAAGCAAATACTAACTAGTTGGAAATTTAATCAAAACGAGGTGAGAAAGGCCTTGACACATATGATTATCGTTGATGAGCTTCCATTTTGATTTATGGAGTGTGAGGGCTTTAAAAACTTTATTAATGTGGCGTGTCCTAGCTTTCGTATTCCGTCAAGATGGATAGTGGCTCGGGATTCTTATGATATTTACTCTATTGAAAAGAGTAAGTTCAAAACATATTTGAAAGAGTCCAAAAAAATGATTTGTCTTACAATAGATACTCTGACATCGTTACAAAAATTCAATTATATGTGTCTTATGACACATTATATAAACGATGATTGGGAGTTGAAGAAAAAAATTATAAACTTTTGTCCAATTTCAAGTCATAAAGGTGAGGCCATCGGGAAAGCGGTAGAGAAGTGCTTGCTAGAGTGGGGTATTGATAGAATATTCACTATCACGGTAGACAATGCGAGTTCCAATGATGTTGCTATTTCTTATTTAAGCAAGAAAATTCAGAATTGGGGAAATGGCATTCTACAATGCAAATATTTACACATGCGATGCATTGCACATATAATTAATCTAGTTGTGGTTGACGGCTTAAAATTGATGTCACCATCGGTTGCTCGTGTTCGAAATACGGTGAGATATGTGAGACATTATCCTAGTCGATTTCAAAAGTTCAAGGAGTGTGTTGAAGCCGAAAAGATACAAAGCAAAAAAATATTGTGTCTTGATGTGAGCACCCGTTGGAACTCTACATTTTTGATGTTGAACACGGCGCAAAAGTTTGAAAGTGCTTTTAAGAGATTCGCCGGACAAGATCCATGGTTCAAACTAGAACTAGCAGAGAATGGTGGGTTTCCTACCGAGGACGATTGGGCTAATGCAAGAAGAATGTACACTTTCTTAGAACACTTTTATGAACTTACTTTGCGTATCTCGGGATCCTTATATGTCACTTGCAATAATTTCTTTGACGAAATCATATCCATTGATATTCTTTTGCGTACTTCAAGGGAGAGTGAGGACTTTGACTTATCTCTCATGGCCGACAAAATGAGAGAAAAATATCAAAAGTATTGGGGGGACATTGAGAAAATGAATATGGTGATATTTATTGCGCCAATTCTAGATCCTCGACATAAGTTGGAATACGTGGAATATGCTCTTGATCATCTCTATGGACCGGAGAAGAGTGATTCCATGAAAAAGAAAGTAAAAAGTGTTGCGTACTCCATGTTCAATGAGTACAAAAATATAAGCTCTTCTCAAAGTGGTGGTGTTGCTACTAATAGTGAAAGAGTTGAACCATCTTGTGCAAATCAACCGGTGCATAACTTGCAATTGAAGAATTTTATGAAAGCTCAATTCAAGAAACATAAGATGGAATTGGGTGGTGGTGATACTAAATCGGAGTTTGATCGATATTTAGATGAGAGCACGGTAGATGATGATGATGATGAGAGTGATGAGTTTAATATTTTGGGATGGTGGAAGCTTAATTCTCCCCGTTTTTCGATCCTTTCGAAGATGGCTCGGGATGTGTTGGCCGTTCCCATATCTACCGTGGCGTCCGAGTCCGCTTTTAGTACGGGTGGTCGTGTGCTTGATTCATATAGGAGCTCCTTGACTCCAAAAATAGTTCAAGCTCTTATTTGTTGTCAAGATTGGTTACGTAGGCCTTCTGATCGACCTATAGTATCTATTGTTGAAGAGGAGTTTGAAGACGTATATAAAGTTGAAATGGGTAATTTTTCTATTATTTAGCATAATTTTTTTTCTAGTGTATCTTTTATTGTGTGTTTTAACTTCTTAATTGTTTTAACTTTTTCATTTAGATTTGGGTAAGTTGATGGTGGAATCAATATCAACGTCAACAAGTGAGGTTTGATTAATTCTGGTCTTTAAATTTGGACTTTTGGAGGGATATTTGGGAACACAAACTTTTAGTTGGAAACTTGGAAGACAATGTGTAATATTTTTCGATACCTGTTAGGCTGTTACTGGCTTACTGGTTACTGCTGCTATTTTCTTGCTGTTCTCATCTTTGCTGACTTGCTGTTAGTTGCTGCTTCTGCTGACTGCTGTTATTGCTTGTTATATAATATATACTACCTGTTACTTTGCTGACTTGCTGTTAGTTGCTGCTTCTGCTGACTACTGTTATTGCTTGTTATATAATATATACTACCTGTTACTTGCTGACTTGCTGTTAGTTACTGCTGCTGCTGACTACTATTATTGCTTGTTATATAATATCTACTACCTGTTACTTGCTGACTTGCTGTTAGTTACTGCACTCTGCTGACTTGCTGTTAGTTACTGCACTCTGCTGTTATTTCTGCCTCTCTAGTTATTTCTGGGAGCTTTATAGCTTTATTGCTGGGAGCTTCTGTTGTTATTTCTGTTGTTATTTCTTCTTGTTGTAGGTGCATAAAATGAAGCCACTGGCGAGGCATAAAATGCAGCCATTGGCGACAGACAATGGCGTGGCATAAAATACAGCCATTTGGTAAATCAATCTATGATGCTAGTTTATTTACAATGGCGTGGCATAAAATGCAGCCATTTGGTAAATCTATGATGCTAGTTTATTTAGTCTTTTCTTGAGAAATTTACTAACATATTACATGATAAAGTGGCAATAATGATGATGGCTTGAGAATAGGAGAACTGATACTACATGGCATCAAACAATGATGCAAAAATGAGCCTTATCTGAGCCACAATTTAGTTTTCTTCTTCTTTTTATTGTGTTGTCCAGGTCCTCCAGGATAATTTAGGACTATATGATGATAACTTTTTTATGAAGAGAACTATGCATTTAAACGGTTTAACCTGGGAACTCTTGTTACTAGCAACTGGCAAGGTAGTTATAAACTTATAAATACACTTTCTAAATACAGTTTGATATATGTAGGCTGCATATATGTTTTGTATCTTTATTTCATTGTGTTGTTGTTCTTCAGGGGAAGATATGAGATTCAGTGAGATGAGCACCAGTTTGAAATTGGAGGGCTTAGGAATTAAATCTCAGCTGCATTTCATTGTTGTAATTTTTTTTATCTAAACTGGAAACAAGATTTCATTTGTTTTGTGTGTATATTTTGTTTTGTGTGTACATTTTTAATTTTTTTGTACAATATCATAACTGGCAGTCTGGCACTGTGTGTGACTGTGTAGTCTATTGTGTACACTTTATTTTGTTATAATTTTTTGCTTCAAATTTTTTTTAATTGAAATTTGGTTTGTATATTTGATTGCCCATGTTGGGTTTAAAGTTATTTGTTGTAAAATGGGCCAAACAATAATATATTGGATGGGCCAAGGATAATTTTATTAGTTGGGCCGTTCAATTCGGCCATTTTGTTCGTTGTAAAATGAACCGTCCCGGCCCATTACACAAAGGCCCATAAACCGAATAACTAAAATAACCGAACCAAAATTTTTTGGTTCGGTTTATTTCGATTTTGAAATATTGCGGTTCGGTTCGGTTCTTCACTATGTCGGTTCGGTTTATGTTCGGATTTTAATAATTCGGTCCGGTTTGGACCGAACCGAACCGTTGCTCACCCCTAGTAAAGAGACCACAGATAAATCCACCGCAGAGAGCGTCTACACCACTTGCACTAGTCCTTCCTACTTGTCACTGTTTGTGGTATTAAACGAAAGAATGAAAGTGTATTTCAATGACAGGGTTTATACGAGACCCGTGCCCTTTGGTTTACAAACAAACTTGTACAATTCGATCCTATACGAGGATGCGGGAGTACAATTTATTTAATCTGGATATAAATTGCTATAGGTGTCTGATTTGCGGTCGATCACTTTAGCCCTTGGACTACACGATGTTGAAGAAGTGCCGTGGAAGACAGGATGCTGCTTCGGAGGTTGCGAAGGAGGGTGGATGCGCGATGCTGAAGGTCGTCGCTCCCTATTCCTTGCCTGAGCTCTGTATTCTTCTCTCTCTCTCTGTCTCTCCCTCTTGATCTCCGGTTCGGTGACCTTGTTCGATCCTTCTTTCAAAGTTTTGAGCTTTGATCTGATATTGGTATTCTTGGCCAAATTTTCCGACCTGGTTTGATCTTCCAAATTGTCGACCTTGTTCCCCATTGATAGGGGTCTCTATTTATAGAGTTTTGGTGACAGTGACCACTCCATCGGTGTAACAACCGAGGAGTGGAAAGTACAGTACCCTTTTACACAACGGTTAAAGTAACCAATGCCTACGTATAGATGATCTTTTGAATGAGCGTGTGACGCGGGTCCAACTAAGGGGACACAACGCGTACAATTGCTACTAAGATCACGGCGTAAAAGCCACGTAGGTAGGTATCCATTGTGTAGAAGAGGTTGGCGTAGAAGCCAAATGTCTGTCACCTTGGCGTAGAAGCCAAATAGGCATAGAAGCCGAGTAGGCGTGGAAGCCGAGTAGTCGTAGAGACTGAGGGGGCGTGGAAGCCGAGCAGGCATAGAAGCCGAACAGGCATAGAAGCCGAGTAGGCGTGGAAGCCGAGCAGGCATAGAAGCCGAACAGGCATAGAAGCCGAGTAGGCGTGGAAGCCGAGCAGTCGTAGAGACTGAGGGGGCGCGGAAGCCGTCGGAGCACAGATCCTTAATGGGCGTAGAAGCTGCTGCGTACCGTGCCAGGGTGCTGATGTGGACGTCTTTAGCCAGAATTATGGCTTTTGGAGATCAAATCTTTGGCAGAGATTTGCCATCATCCTGTGCATTAAATGCGGAGACGTGCCTTGAGGGGAAACTGTCACCGCTCTGTGCGTTTTGACGGAGGGACGTGCCTTGAGGGGACACTGTCACCGCTCTGTGTGCTTTGGCGGAGAGACGTGCCTCGAGGGGACACTGTCACCGCTCTGTGTGCTTTGGCGGAGAGACGTGCCTCAAGCCCTGTACGAAGCACAGCTTTTGACGTGGCAGGCGGTTTGTCTTCTGCGAAGCGTAAAACAGCCCATGTTTGCCTGTGTAAAACAAGGCAGCGTGTTCTCTTTGCACGCGAAAGAGAGGTTTATGCCGGGGGTTTTTTAGTAAGCGCCGGTTTGGTGATATTTTAACCAAATCCTCTGCATTAAATGCTGAGATCCGCCATCATACTTTGGAGCGCATCCCGAGGGGTCTGCCCCCGTTCCCAGCCGTCGTTTGGGTAGCTGTGCAGCACTTTTTGTCAGGAGTCAGAGGTCAGGTTTACTGCGTGACTGGACAGTTTCTTTTCGGGAATACGAAGCGTTCCTCGTACGCTTTAACGCTGCTTCGAGAGCGGCTGGGTTTTACGCCATGGAGGCGATGAAGAACCCTGTTTTACGCTGGATGGCTCTGAAGGCCTCTGCCTATGCTGCTCTGTATCAAGACGCTGCGTAGATCTTCCAAGCATTTTTTTCATGCTTCTACAAGACCCCCTTCAAAGCTTTTAAATTCCTCGGAATTTGAAACGCTTTGAATGAAGCATGAATGGCCCCTCGTAACTCGAAACATTTCTGAATGGAGCGTTGAAACGGTCGATGCTGACTTTATAGCAGATTTATTGGGGACCGCTGTGATCTTTTTTGCCTATAAAAGGCTGGGGGGTGAACCTGTCTTCACCACATTCCCATTGTCATGCAGAGATGATCGCCGGAGTTCGTCGGATCAATCTGAGGAAGAAGGAGATCATGTTCTTCCAGTATGTAGGGAGCCGTAAAAGACGGCATCTTCGAGCAAGTGTCCACTGCAACGATGGATCATGGAAGGACATCTTAGCCTCCCTTGCTCGGGTTAATCAGCAACTTTGTATGGCGTTGCCCCAGGAGAGAGAAAGGGTCATATTGGCCCACAGCGGCTGGCATGCTGTGTATCTTCCTCTGAGATCCCCGCGGACGAGATTAGACAAACTGTAATCTATCATCCCCAATCGAGTTGGGCTTAAAGAAGCCTCAACTGGATCGGCCATGGCGAATGGAGGATCTTCTTGTTCATGACTGTGGTAGTCGATGAACAGCCCTCGAAGAAGAGGAAGACCTTCACCCATGTGAGAACATGTCAGTACAGCTTCTGGGCGATCTTCGGACGATGATGGGGGGACTCCTTTGTAGATGGAGTTTTCCTCAGATGTAATCATGAGAAATAGAGAAAAACCCTTGTAGATTGGATTTCCCTCATATGTAATCATGATTTTAATCTTTAATAAAATTGTCTTCTTTTCCATATGATCGTCTTGCCATACGTTACTTGTGAAGTCTGAATATGTGCAGCTTCGACACGTCTGAATCTTTATGCTGACTCTGATAGAAAGAGTATTAGGCCCTGTCCTTTATGCATAGCGGATAGTCCATCGAACGCTGCTGAGCACTTTGAATATTTAGAACCGTCCTGTTGCTAGGACTGCGTAGAATTTCTGAACTGTTGCCTCTCTGATGAGCGGAATTTTGTTTTGTTCAGAATTCGTCTTCAAGAATGATCTCTCGAAACTCCCTTAGAACAGGGTCGAGGTTTTTGGCTGTCAAACTGAGTTGCCACTTTGATAGACGAGATGTTCAGACTGGAATCTGGATGAACCTCCAGTTTTCTGGACCCGAGAGGAGTAATTTCTCAATGTTTGAACTCTGCATACTTCGAGTACTTGGGGATGCTTTGGGTCAAGAACGAGTATCTTCTGTGTGAACTCTTTGCACTTGACCGCCTTGGGGACTGTTTGGATATGCGAAAAGTCGTGGAGCGGGAAATCATGTTTGTAGCCTCTTGAGCGTAAAACACCATCGAGCGTGAAATCGTAAACTTGTGGTTCCTGAGCGTGAAGTCGTAGGTTTGTTGCCTCTCGAGCATAGAATGCTACCGAGCACAAAGGCATCCGGGCAAGAAAAACTATAGACTTGTAGCTGTCGAACGTAAAGCCGTTAGATTCGTAGCTGTCGAGCGTAGAAAAGCTCCTTTTAGCGTAGGACTGTAGATCTGTAGCCTGTGAGCATAGAATACCATCGAGCATGAAATCGTAGACCTGTGGTTCCTGAGCGTGAAGTCGTAGGTTTGTTGCCTCTCGAGCATAGAATGCTACCGAGCACAAAGGCATTCGGGCAAGAAAAACCATAGACTTGTAGCTGTCGAACGTAAAGCCGTTAGATTCGTAGCTGTCGAGCGTAGAAAAGCTCCTTTAGCGTAGAACTGTTTGATTTGTAGCTCCTATAAAAAAAATTCTTCGAGCGTGAGGTTTGCGGATCTGTTGCTGCTGAGCGTAAACTGAGCGCCACCGAGCGTGAGATCGTCGATTTGGTATCTGCTGAGCGTAAAGTCGTGGGTTTGTGGCCTCTCGAGCATAAAAGCTACCGAGCACAAATGCATCCGGGCGTAAAACTATAGACTTGTAGCTTGCGAGCGTAAAACCGTAGATCCGTTGCTGTCGAGCGTAGAAAGCTCATTTAGCGTAGAACCCGCTGAACCGTCTTGCACGAAAAAACCTTTCGAATTCGCTGACTGTCCGTCTTCCAAGGGTAGTGGGCTGACGTAGCATCCAATCATGATTAACTATTAATTGTGAGATTTGGTTAGGGTGATCTTGCCACTTTTGACGAGACATTCGAAGATACTTGGGATATCGTCGTTGTCGAAAGAGTAGACTTCGACGGGCCTCGGAGCCCCCGGTTTCGCTTGGGCGGTCGCCGCAATCTTTGGCCTGGCCGTGTTGATTGCTAGTGCTTCCTTCCCTTTGGGACCATGATGATGGTCGCTGCCAGGGGATGACCTCTTGCTTCTGTCAGAGGCGGAGATCATGATGCCATTGTCGCGCGCCTTGCGACTGTTGTCTTCGGCTGCTACCGCCGAGAGGATGAACGAGGGCCAATCATGGAACTGATATGGTCCTGTGAACACCGAGACCACGGGAAGGAGGTTCTTCCTACAAATGTCCACCAATGCTGAGTCTGGAACTCCTGGAGGCATCTGTAAGGTGGCCTGACGAAAGCGTTCGATGAAGATGCGAACGTCTTCCTTTTCCTTCTGCTTGACTTCGATGAGAGAGGACATAGACATGTCCATTCCTCCTTCGTAAAATCGTGTGAAGAATAGAGCTTTGAAATCCTCGAAAGAAGTAATGCAGTTGTCCGCCAAGCTACGGTACCACTGATAGGCTACTCCTGAGAGGCAGCCTTTGAACACCCGAGTGAGGAGGGCATCGTTCCCTTGTAGCAGCACCGTCATCATACTGAAATAGTTCATGTATTGGCTTGGTGATGTTTTTCCCTCGAACAGAGCCATCGCCTGAGGTTTGTATTTTGGAGGGAAAGGGACCTCTTCCCAGGTATCTGGGTACGGCTGGTTGATTCCCAGTTTCTTGAGCTGATCTTTGTGTTTCAAGGCATCGAACTAGGCTTTCAACTCCCGGACCGCCTGCATCGGATTTTTCGTTGGAAGCGGAGGAACTGCTGACTCTTGATCTAGAGCAGGTTCTTGGCTTGGGCTGGATGGTGGCAAGTCCACCCCCACATGTATCTGAGTTGGCGGAACCGATGCTTGAGCCATGGCGGTTGCGTGCTGAGTTAGCATCATCTGGTGCATATTCTCCATTACGGATTGCATTTGTTTCAGCGACGTCTCCAGGTCAGTGATGCATTATTCTGCGTCTCCTGATGGCGATGCTCCCTCGCGTTCGTCTTCGATGGCGTAAGCTCCCATTTCTCTGGGCGTCGTTGAAGGGTAAGTATAGGTCGCTGCAGAAGTCGACTCTATACTCTCGGCATCTGATCTGGGAGATCGGCGACCCCCAGCGTCGGAATCAGACGAGTGCGGAGCTGGTTGCTGTGACCTTGCACGGGTATTTTGGAATACCCCAGCTTCAGCGTTCCTGAGGAGGTCTTCGAATTTTCTCTGGCTCGGAGGTCCAGAGGGAAGACGCTTTGAGCTCGACCCTCTTCTAGGTATGCGTGAAGCCATGTTCACGGACGCATACGCGTGCTCCTCTTTCGGGAAAGATTGAGAGTAGTTCAATCGGTCGAAGACCGATCGTTTTTCTTTAGAACAGTAGCAGTCAATCATAATCTTATGACTATTACAACATTGTTCCCTAGGGGGCGTAATAGACATGTTAGAAGGTCCCCTCTCCTTACGCTTCTGGATTAGGCCTTCGCGTAGGTCAGGAGTAGCAATTTGAGCTTGTTTTGCGCCGTGGGACTTACCCAGGCATGATTTAGAGATTCGCTCAGACAGGCGTAAAGCTGAAGAGGTGTTCAGTCGACCGTCGTCTTCCCGCGTAATCCGGAGGATAGGCAGATTGCTTCTTCGCTGGTGTAACGGCCGAGGAGTTGAGTACTCGCCTGCTTGCTTCCTCTTGCGGAGATCACGGCGCTCATCTGGTTCATCGTAGAGGTCAGATGTCGTCTTGCGCGTGGAGCGTGATCTGTTCTTCCGATTTGGCGTTGAGGCACCGTCGAAAGTTTTGTCTGTACCGCGCGTAGAGGAAGACAGGTTCCTACGCGTGGAGCACAGAAGATACTTCTGGGTCAGCGCTGAGGCTTTGCCCGAAGTTTTGTCTGTACCGCGCGTAGCGGGAGACTGATTTCTACGCGTATAGCGCAGTGGATACTCCTGGGTTAGCGCTGAGGCTTTACCAGAAGTTTTGTCTGTACTGCGCGTAGCGGGAGACTGATTTCTACGCGTATAGCGCAGTGGATACTCCTGGGTTAGCGCTGAGGCTTTACCAGAAGTTTTGTCTGTACCGCGCGTAGCGGGAGACTGAATTTTACGTGCGGGGCACGGAGGGAGCGATGCTACCACCTCATTGGTCGGAGAGATCGGAGAGATCGGAGAGTCCACAGGAACGGCGGAGGATGTCTTGGGCATCCACACTTTGCGTAGCTTCCTGTTGTCTTGGACGGAGAGAGAGTGAGAGCTACCCCCAGCCCAAAGCATGTCTTCGTAGGCAGACTGGTCGAAATGAACGACCAGTATCTTTTTCACGGTTCCTACAGATACCGCATCGTATTGAGCAATTACTTCCTCGTCAGAAGAGAAAGACGTCCCCAGCAGAGTCGCCATCTTATTTGTGGTATTAAACGAAAGAATAAAAGTGTATTTCAATGACAGGGTTTATACGAGACCCGTGCCCTTTGGTTTATAAACAAACTTGTACAATTCGATCCTATACGAGGATGCGGGAGTACAATTTATTTAATCTGGGTATAAATTGCTATAGGTATCTGATCTGCGGTCGATCACTTTAGCCCTTGGACTACACGATGTTGAAAAAGTGCCGTGGAAGACAGAATGCAGCTTCGGAGGTTGCGAAGGAGGGTGGATGCGCGATGCTGAAGGTCATCGCTCCCTATTCCTTTCCTGAGCTCTATATTCTTCTCTCTCTCTGTCTCTCCCTCTTGATCTCCGGTTCGGTGACCTTGTTCGATCCTTCTTTCAAAGTTTCGAGCTTTGATCTGATATTGGTATTCTTGGCCAAATTTTTCGACCTGGTTTGATCTTCCAAATTGTCGACCTTGTTCCCCATTGATAGGGGTCTCTATTTATAGAGTTTTGGTGACAGTGACCACTCCATCGGTGTAACAACCGAGGAATGGAAAGTACAGCACCCTTTTACACAACGGTTAAAGTAACCAATGCCTACATATAGATGATCTTTTGAATGAGAGTGTGATGCGGGTCCAACTAAGGGGACACAACGCGTACAATTGCTACTAAGATCACAGCGTAAAAGCCACGTAGGTAGGTATCCATTGTGTAGAAGAGGTTGGCGTAGAAGCCAAATGTCTGTCACCTTGGCATAGAAGCCAAATAGGCGTGGAAGCCGAGTAGGCGTGGAAGCCGAGTAGTCGTAGAGACTGAGGGGGCGTGGAAGCCGAGCAGACATAGAAGCCGAACAGGCATAGAAGCCTAGTAGGCGTGGAAGCCGAGCAGGCATAGAAGCCGAACAGACATAGAAGCCGAGTAGGCGTGGAAGCCGAGCAGTCGTAGAGACTGAGGGGGCGCGGAAGCCGTAGGAGCACAGATCCTTAATGGGCGTAGAAGCCGCTGCGTACCGTGCCAGGGTGCTGATGTGGACGTCTTTAGCCGGAATTACGGCTTTTGGAGATCAAATCTTTGGCAGAGATTTGCCATCATCCTGTGCATTAAATGCGGAGACGTGCCTTGAGGGGAAACTGTCACCGCTCTGTGCGTTTTGACGGAGGGACGTGCCTTGAGGGGACACTGTCACCGCTCTGTGTGCTTTGGCGGAGAGACGTGCCTCGAGGGGACACTGTCACCGCTCTGTGTGCTTTGGCGGAGAGACGTGCCTCGAGCCCTGTACGAAGCGCAGCTTTTGACGTGGCAGGCGGTTTGTCTTCTGCGGAGCGTAAAACAGCCCATGTTTGCCTGTGTAAAATAAGGCAGCGTGTTCTCTTTGCACGCGAAAGAGCGGTTTATGCCGGGAGTTTTTTAGTAAGCGCCGGTTTGGTGATATTTTAACCAAATCCTCTGCATTAAATGCTGAGATCCACCATCATACTATGGAGCGCGTTTCGAGGGGTCTGCCCCCGTTCCCAGCCGTCGTTTGGGTAGCTGTGCAGCACTTTTTGTCAGGAGTCAGAGGTCAGGTTTACTGCGTGACTGGACAGTTTCTTTTCGGGAATACGAAGCGTTCCTCGTACGCTTTAACGCAGCTTCGAGAGCGGCTGGGTTTTACGCCATGGAGGCGATGAAGAACCCTGTTTTACGCTAGATGGCTCTGAAGGCCTCTGCCTACGCTGCTCTATATCAAGACGCTGCATAGATCTTCCAAGCATTTTTTTCATGCTTCTACAGTCACTACTGTGGCAAGGTTGGCCATATCGCTAAAGAATGCCGATGCAGACTGGGACAATGTTTATCTTACGGATCCAAAAAGTATTCGGTAAGGGATTGCCCTGAACGTCGATAGAAAGCAGTGATAATTCATCAACCAGCCACATCAGCACCAGCCGGAGCACCACAGGAAGAAATTGTAAAGAAGTATCACATGCACCAACCATCAGAAGCATCTCCGCAAGTACTGCCTATCTGTCAAAATTATCGCAAGAGAGGCCACATTGAGAATGAGTGTAGACATAAATTGGGATTATGCTTGATTTGCGCGTCCAACCAACACTTAGCCAAAGATTGTCCTCAGCATCGAAAGAGAGCACTAATGTTAAAACGACAAGCACTACCAGCATCAAGGCCAGCCTCTCCAGCATTGGAAATACTGCAAACGAAAGTTGAAGGAGTTATACCACATGCCCCAGAAGGAAATCTGTCGAGGCCACCCTTGGCACCACAAGCAGCACTCTTCCAGCAGGCTCAACAACAGCCGAGGAATCATCTGCAAGGACGCGGACAAGCTCCAGTGATGACTTTGGAGGACGCACAGATTCATGGAGTAGCTATTACGAGTAAGTTTTTATAGTTTTCTGTTTCTAGATTTGCTGTAGTTCGTGCCTGCGGGTTCGTGACCCTAGACTTGACCTGACAGTTTTAAATTGCTAATAATAGATAACCTAGTGTTAACCTAGTAATTTATTTTGAACTTGCCAATAACTTAGAACGTTTATAAATGATAACCTGATAAGTTTAAAGGATAAAACTGGTTTTCTAAAACTATAATTTTCTAGATTTCCTTCATCCGGGAAATTTCATAACTTCCATTTTTAGGAAAATGATATTTTCATTTCCTATGTGTTTTAAACCTCATCTTTTGATTCTTCTGAAACATGATTCTTGACAGTAATGTGCTTCGAATAACATTTTGTAATCGTGTCATCTCTGTTGACCGGTTATTCTTAGATTGCGATGACACAATCCTCTTAAGGGGGTAGATTGTAAACCCCATGATTTTCAAGAATTTTTAATTTGGAATTTTCCTCAATTTTCTGTAATTTTTTGGATTTTTTCTCTAATTGAACTAAGGTATTTTAATGATTTGTAAATGATATTAAATAATATTAAAATATTATGAAAATAATATTTTATGGTGTAAAATAAAAAATTAGACATAAGGTAATTTTCCGAAAATTTATTGGACCCCGGAAACATTTTAAAAGCCCTAAAAACTAATTATTTAATTAAACCAAATTGAACCATAATAAACCCGGTTTATTTGGCTTGAACCGAACCAAACCGGCCGGTCTGCCCGAACCGACCCAACCCACCTTAGCGGGTCGGATCCGGGTCAGACCCGACCCGCTGAGAACCCGACCCGATCCGTTTGGAGCCCTAACCCCAGACTCTTCTCCTACCCAACGATTCCCCTCCGGCGGCCATTTTCGCCGTCGTGGCCGCCGGCAACCCCCCAGCTTCACCTCCCCTAAACCCCCAGCCTCTTCCACTTCCGGCCAACCTCCGGCCGTTCCCCTCCCCTATTCCCTCTATAAAACCCCAGCCGGCCACCTAGGTTTTTCCCCCTTTCCTATCTTCTCCGGCGAGAACCCCGACTCCGGCCAAACCCCCTCCGTCCCAGTCGCCCTCCAGCACCAGTACCCGGCCGCCCTCTTCCCCGACGACTCAGGCCGGCACTGCCGCGTCCCACGCCGCCCTCGAACCAGTCGTCACCAGTCCCCGAGCGCCCCGCAGAGCCCTCGCTGGCCTCCTCTCTCCGCCACCTTCCCTCTCCCACTCGGCCCGTTCTCCTCCGACCAAGGCCAGCCCGCCCCAGCCGTGCCCGACACCTCCAGAAGCCGTAGCACCCGCCGCCGTCTCCACCAGTGAGCTCCGGCCTACTCCGGTGGTCGAAGCCCAGAACCCTAACCCTAGCTCGGCCGGACACAGTGTCTCGTGTCGACACGCGAGGACACGAAAATCTAGTTTACGGAGCCCTATTCAGGTATTCTTTTCTCTCTCCTCGTAGCTCTATTTCTTGTTCCGTCAGTTGTGATGCATAGCCTGCGTGACCCCCTCGATGCCCGTACAAACCGCTCGGTGCATCGCGTCCTGTGGTAATCGCGAACCACGATCCAAAAACAGGAAAACCAACGCCCTGTTTCACCCCAGAACTGAGTACGCCCGCCAAACGGGACGACTTTATCGCGTGCGGTCTTTACTGATACGTGCGCGTCGTCGATACGGACGTACGGGATTTCACAGAAGTTGATTCGGATGTGCGTGCACACCGGAATCAACGCGTATCCGCCGACAATGCCCCGTATCCGTCCTTTCTGATTCTCGTTGTAACTTAGTGTATACACGTCGGATCGAGACGAAACTTGCACCATCAGACTCGTAGCAATACGCTGGTCCTGTGACCCAAGTTTGGTTTGATTCTGAGAACGTTGACAAAATCGTGTGTCGTGGGCCCCACAAGCTCCACTTGACGAGCGATTTTGTGATCGGCTCATCGGAATCCAATTCTGGAAGTTCCGTTGGGTTCGTATCATCGTTCCTGACTTGTTGACACTAAGTTTGACATATTTGGAGACCTTTTTTCCTGACACATTTTTTGGTGCAAAGCGGCCCATATTTGGACCCCGTTTTGTCCTGAAATATCATTGTTGCCCCTGTGTCCAAATTGGACTCAAGGACAGGCAATTCTAGCTGATTGATATTTTCTGGATCTAATGGTAATATTTATTTTAGCAACCGGAGTACTGCCTACAAATCCCGCTGAAGTCAGAGCTACAATTGGAGTCAGAACCCCAGGCAAGTGTACCTTGCCAAATTCTGCAGTTTTTGCTATTTATTTTCTTGACATATATAATTATTGTACATGCTTAAACCTAGAACCGTGTGACTTACTTAGCATCCGATTATAGTCGGGGGCCAACACCGTACGCGAAGTTGTGTAAAGTCACCTAGAGATGGACATCGTGACCCTTTACATTCTCGTACTTGCGTTATCAAGTACGTTATACCCAGGACACTTGACACTATACATTTGACAGAATCTTCCTGAGATATTTATGGTGATTCTGTGTAGGATGCAGGATGGACATAGACATTATATTAGTTCTTATTATGACTTGCTGCATTAGTGTTGATCTTGCGTATCATGGACATGAGACGTGTGATTACATTGGGTGGGGAGAGACACACAGACTACAGGCTGATCATATATATATAAAACCCCTATTATTGCAGTGCTCAAGACTCTAAACCCGAGCTTGGCCCACTACGTGTTATCACTGCTACCGGCTCCCCGACACAGAGCTTGTAGTAGTTTCAGCCCGAGTTTTAGTGATGCTCTCAACTTGCATATCACTTAGCTGGTTATCTAGTTCACCCTATTATTTAATTTATTTGCTGCTCTGCATTTATTTTGGCTTGTATTATCTGTACCTTGCTATGTCCCCTGAGGACCTGGAATGGATTATGTCCCCAGGTTTAGCAGAGAAGATCCACTCTGAGGTTTACAGGACAGGTGCTTTAGCAGGAGCAGTAGCAGATTCAGGAGCAGGCACTGGAGCAGAACCAGGAACTGAGGACTAGGTGATTACCATAGATTTTTCTGAGTATATGTTTCTTCCATACTCAGTCTGTGTTGTTATTTTCATTCTTGTTTAAATAACAATTGTATCAGACTTGATTAATCGGGTTGTTCCCCGATTTTATTTACTTGTGACTGGATGTTGTTTAATACTTTTTATTGATATTGCTGTGTTCATTCTGTGGATGAGATTAGTAGACCCTGATAATTGTTATACAGCTTAAGTATGCCCTGATGGATCCATTAAATTAGATTTGTCCATCGGTGTGTGCTGCTGGCCATTGCCACGTGTCCAGCTCCTCGATATTTTGGGACTGGGGCATGACAGCTACCCTAGCTTTTGCCTTCCAATAAATTTTACAATCTTGTCTTAGACGTTCCCGTCTTCCATTCTGACCTTTGTGTAACTTATTATTATGCCCTCTTGTGTTTCATTTTAGTCGCACAATATTCGTCGCGGGCGTTTATTTTAAATTCTAAAAAAATCCAACTTTGTATCTTTGTGCGTTCCAATCAAAATTGGAGACACAATATCGACCCATTTTGTGTAACCCAAATTATGGCAATATTCTATTCTGAGTCTTCTATGTTCATGATATTTGTGTCCCACCTAATTTTAGCCCTATGTACTTCTAATTAATTTTAGAACACCAATTATATTTATTTTAATTAAATTAAACCATAAACCCAACTTTGTGCAATTTTCTAATTGTTGGACACTTTTATGCAAAAGTGCATTAAGGTGTCCACCCCATTGGATACAACACATGAAGAAACCAATTTCTCCTTCATGTGAATTTTTTCATAATTTTTGGGAGTGTGTAACTCAACATCAACCTCCTCAAACCATAGACCTCCAAACTTTGAACCAAATGCAATTCTAGCCATCTATTTTGAATCTATTGAATCATAGCCCTTGAAATACCTACATAACAAGCCAAGGCCCAATTCCAAGGGGAATGTTGACCAAATCCAATTTTCTAGGTCAACCCAACACCTTACATATGTATAAATATTCCTTTTCTTTACTTTTTTTCTTTTTCTTTTCTAAACCTAATATACTCACAGCCGACATACACCCCCCCCCCCATCTTCTTCTTCTTCTCGCCGATCCTTCGCCGGAGAGCTGCTGCCGCCGAACTACCCAGACCCGCCTCGTCATCCTCGCCACCGACTGCACCGAAGCCCACACCCATCTCCTCCTCCCTGTCGAACCACCCACCGGAGTTCGACTGGACCGACCGCCTTGCCACGCCTCTCTCGTTCAACTCGACTGAAGCCGCCTGAAGCACGGCCCTGACCCGATGTTGTTCCCGCCTCCCATGAACGCTGCACATCCAGGCCACCCCGTCGACGACTCGCCGGAGCACGAGAACGCCTGAACCCGCTGTCCCGAGCACCGTCGACCCCGTGCACTGCTGAAGTCGCCGACAGCCTGTACTCGGCCGGAGAAGCCTCGTTGCCACTTGCCAGAACTCGCCTGAAGCCGGAAAACCTGCTGCACCACGCAGGAGCCGCCAGCATCTCGATCCCGCTGAGCCACTGTACCCGACGCTGAGCCGACCACCCCGTTGAACCTTTTCCCCCCGACATCCCTTCGACTCGACCGCAGTACCCGACTGGAGCAGCCCCTCTCGACTGGACGCTGCCATCGCAGACCCCTTCGACTCGACGACGCAATGGCACGCTGAACCGGACCGAGCTCGCCTGAACAGGAGCAGCCCTCACCTCGACATCGAACGCCTCGTTCCCGCGTGCACAGGTTTGAGACACTCCTTCTTATTGCGTAGATGTACACGTACGCGTATACGCGTATTGTTCATTGGTATATATTAAGTATATATTTAATATGTATAATTGGTATATATATATACATATATATATAGTATATAAATTCAATTAGTATATATATACATATATATATGTATAGTAAATATATTCCATTAGTATATGTTTAATATATATATAATTGGTATATATATATATGTATATATATATACCAATTATATATATATATATATATATATATATATATATATATATATATATATATATATATATTATATGAATTCAATTAGTATATATATGCATATATATATATATGTATAGTATATGTATTCCATTAGTATATGTTTAATATATATATATATATATATATATATATATATATATATATATATATATATATATATAGTATATGAATTCAATTAGTATATTTATACATATATATTATATATGTATTTAAATGGTATACATATAATTATTGGTTGTTATATACATATATAAATATATGGTATGTATATATATATATATTGTAAGTAATTAAATGCTATGCTAGTTATGACTATATATATGTATTTATGCGGTGTGGCCATAAATGTTAGTAGTAGGTATCCCGTGTCTACATTTGATTATATATATATATATATATATATATATATATATATATATATATATATATATATATATATATATACTATATGACCCTAGTGTTAGTTACGGATATCCCGTAATTGCTTTGACCTTGTGACCCTGAGTATTGTGAGTTGACTGCCATATGTACACTGACGTACTGGCGAGACCCATATTATTTTGACTGTCTATTTTGCACAGCATTTACAGACACGACACTCGTGCAATTAGACGTACACTTGACCCCTGTTGACCAGTGTCACCCTAGTGTAGCTGCTGAGTTCAGTGTATTGTGTTTGTGCGTGTGCTAGTGTAACGACTGATGCTATATTGTATGATATTATATGTATATAGGACCATTGGATCGTCCTGCGAGAATTCAGGAGCAGGACATTGATATTATCAGTTAAGGACCCCAGGCGAGTACATTCTCTGATAGTTTCTTATTTATGATATCATCTATGTTCATTGTATCTAGTGTAAATATCCATATTCCTTTACACGATGGTTACACGGATTGGTATATCCGGAACTCGTCATGAGATATTATTCCTTATATATGGTGTATCTTGTACAAGTCTTATTTTATTGGTTATCTTGTGCATGTACAGACACTGATTCTCAGGGAGACTTGCTACATTTCTAGAGAATCCCGTGCCATAGCGTACCATGGTTGGATCTACTATGCCAGTTGGGGGTGGGGAGTATTTTAGTGTAGATATATGATCATACCCTTCATGTACAAGTCTTGTTCTCATGTTTGTGTTTGTCATACTCCGCACATATGACTAGCCAGGCCAGTATTCGTATACAAATTCCCAAGCCGATCACATGTTAAAGCTAGTACTCACACACTTAGTTATTAGTATTCTTGTTCATTGGTATATTATTTATTTTTGTATTTATTTTCAGTATTTCCTTTATTGTGTATCTCTTATACATATATATGCATCTTGTATATTTATATCTAATTTACTGCTACATAGTTTATATCATTGATCTAGAACTGCTATTGGAGATATACTTCATTCCACCCTGACTGGAAATATTTTTCCAGACTGCGACTTAGAGGACTTATTTCTGGCATACTTGGAGACTTGGATGTTATTGATTGCAGGTTAGACTATTATTGTTGTTTAGACTTGTCTTGTATTTCATTTATTTCTTCGATATCTCATCGTGCTTTATTTCTGTGATTGATTATTCTATATTATAGTGTGATATCTGTCTCTCCTTATGGAGTTGGATATTCGTGTGAGATTGATTAGATAGTATTGTGACCTAGATAGCGTTCTACCGCCGATGTTGTGGCGTAGGCTAGACGTACCCACGTACTCGTGCCCCAAATTCTGGGTACGGGTCGTGACAGAACATGAGCTAACCGAGCCAATAAATGATTATACGTGCACTTCACGAATTGTACCAGTTCTCCGTAGGGCCACTACGCTAGATCACGGTATTAGCAGTTCTAATGTTCCTATAGTGAAATAGTGGCTCGACATTATTTATAATCAGTTAGATACTGCACTCCACTAAGGAGGATGATATACAGTATATGTGGTGCCCAGCCCACAACGCACTTAGAATGAGTCTCTGTGGGAAGGTTCGTTGCCATGATCTCGGGATATCATTTTCTTTCAATGTTACTACCACCTTTAGTTGCTTAATTAACCCTATATTGTTTTCGAAACCTCAAGGCGTGGCCATATGAGAATTTTTCTTAAGATGTCGTATAAAGTACGGGCATGCTAGATACGAATCCATGGAAGTTTAATCTGGATTCACCAGAGCATGTATGCAACATTCAATAAATCAATATCCTAGCCACGCTTTGGTACTTGACTCGCATATTATGCCCGTGCTGGGGAAAAAGTATATTTATAGTATCACGCGTTCAGGAATTTGGAGACATTCTCGATGCATAATCCAAATATAAATCACTTAACACGTAACACGGTATATCATACCTTGGTGCACATTAGATCATGAACAATATCAGGCAATAATTGTATGATCAGGGATACAGTATTCGAGTTCAATTATCAATTATTTATTGGGTCACATGAATCTTGATCATTTTGTAACACGAAGCTTATGTCATGCACATAACTGGTTAGTCACTTATTAATTAGTCTGTTCCACACAAAAATCTCAATCCAACACATATTCTTATCACGTACATGGCCAATCTTAGCACATTGTCGTGTCTAGCACGAGGTCTATTTACTAAGTCCATTCTTCCTTAGAATCAAGACACAAGCATTAGTAGAATCAACCAAATAGAATAAGAAATATTCTAAATAAAATATGATCCCAACAAGAAAGTACTATGTGTATACACGGAGTCATTAAGGATAATACGTGTCTAAGTCGTGCATAAGAAGGTCAGGCCGCATGAACCAACCCGGCCGCATGTTCTAACCTGGCCGCATGCTCCTCCTGGCCGCATGCTCGGACAAAAGTCCACTACTTGGGACAATACCGAAGTGATGTGCAATAATGAAGTGTCAGGGAAGTGACATAAAGGTGATTGATATGACAAGGTATAAGTGTCAGAGAGAAAAGATAAAAGCACATAAAGTTGTGCAGAGACACAAAAGTCGTGTAGAGGCATGTGCCCAAAAAGAAGAGACGCATGGCTCGTGGCCGCATAATCTCCTGGACGCATGGAGTCAGTCCTTAGTAAATTTTCATGTATTCGAGGTATTATGCATCTGACTTTAGAAAGTATGCACAAAGTAGACATGCGTCCAACAAGATGAGTGCGTGCCGGAGGGGACGCATGTTGTTGGGCCACATGGTACACCATTATCCTAGAACAGTAAGTTCGGCTATGGAAAAACTCCAAGAATCCGAAAAACTAGTTCTGCCAAAAAATTTCCATCTCAACTCCAAATTAAGTGGTTCAAAAGCCAAATTGCTCGAAATGAAGTGCTTCATCACATAGAATAATTTATTTTCTAAAATAAATAAGCTTTTGAAGATCAAAACCAAGAAAAACTCTAGAACACCCACACTCATAAAAATTTAGATCTGCACCATTTCATCCACCAAATCCGAAAATACCAAGTCCTAAACATGCTTAAAATCATACAATAAATATAATAGGCTAATAATATGGAGGGTTTATTTATTTCTTATGCAAGATGTACTTGCCTAAGGGTGGAGGAAAAGAAACCTGAGAGAGAAAGAAAAGAAGGAATGAAGAGAGAGAATGAGAGATTTGGTTTATATACATGAAGAATTTGGGTTCACTTGACCCAAGGTTCAAGTCATGACCAAGCCCTAACCTCAAAATAAATCGAACCAACCCTCCATTAAAGAATGGGTCTAGTCTCAAGCAATAAAATAAATATACAGCAAAAAATAATACGCTCCCAATACGTATATTGGGAACAGGGAGTGACACTCCCATAAGCAGCAATGGAATTTTGAGTTGAACCTTCTGCGTGATGACCTCGCCCGATGGAACATCATACTTCACCACCCTTGGGAGAGGCCGACTTGCATTGATCTCCACAAACACTCTAGCATAGAGGAGCCACGATTTAGTGTTTGTCGGGTCATCTCCCTTTATAGGTCTACCGATGAGGCTAGCCACATTCATGATCATGGAAGTGTCCCAATAACGCACCAAAATCCTGGAAGTCGTATCCATACTGGGATCGTGTGCTGTACATCACACTCACATCTAGTACCTTGAAGCCACTCCTTTAATATTATCAGTCTGTCATCAAACGTCCATGGTCCACCTTGCAGGACCCTTTCAACATCCTCCCTCAAGCCAAATTCGACTCAAAAAAAAACTATCGTCTCACGCAAAAAACTCTATACTACCTTTCAGTCTCTAGACATGAGTCGCATACGCCCTTATTTGCCAATAGAAGGGCTTGTCCCTAAATACATAGAGCACTATGGTGTTCTGCCAGTACTTTGCCGTCTTCGCAATCTCCTCGGCCGTAAAAAAAGCTTGTACTTCCCCATCAACACATTTTTGGAGCCACGTAGTGCATCGCGTACTAGAGGGTAGAATCCTTACCTCTACATAAATCTGCCCACGATTTTCTACGTGTGGGGGACTCGAATCCCTTCGCCCCCTTGCCATTAGGATTGGACCATGTCCTTGTCCTCTCCATCGAAGGACCGCCCGGACACCATTGTCCCCCTGCTTTCGTCGCGTCTGAAGCAAACCACGTTGGAACTCTTCCGTGACATGCTCCTGGTGATCCCTGGGCATTCGACAACCGACAGGACATGGGACTACCACCACCCGCTTCCTTGCTCGCTGCGGCTACTCCATAAGTCGACCGGCTGGCTGGCCCAGTTGATCTCCCCTTCCCAATGCACCCCGGATCATCCCGGATCGACCTGGCCCCGATCGCCTCCGTCAGGCGATCGTCCGACTTTCCACGAGGGCCTACTCCCCTCCGCGTCCGCCTCCTGATCATAGTACTACACCCCCCACCCCCCCACCCCTCCCCCCGCCTGCAGCCGTCTCTACCGTGTTATGTCACAGATCTGATCCGACGGACAGATCTGCGACTGCCCGTGACCCGCGCGAAGACAACGAACCTGGGTCTCAGGTCAGAGCTGAGACCCGCCGCCCCAACCTCTGGCCACCCCCGTCCGCAGATCCGGACGTACCGCCAGCAAGGCCCTTCTCCTTCCTCTCGCGAGAATTAGGGTCGGCGCACATCTCCACTTCGGATATATATATATATATATATATATATATATATATATATATATATATATATATATATATATATATATGCATCTTCCATGATCACAACGTTTGGATCATGTTTAAGTCATCTAATCTTAATCATTGATTTAATTGGTTCAAATCAACGGTCGTTAAGATTAGATGACTTAAATAAGATCCAATTGCTGTTATTCCAGGGATGGAGGGAGGATGCAAAATGAGGGAATGAGGATCCCTTATATATATATGTGTGTGTGTGTGTGTGTGTGTGTGTGTGTGTGTGAGAGAGAGAGAGAGAGAGAGAGAGAGAGAGAGAGAGAAAGAAAAGGAAACATAATTTAGGGTATAAAAATTTCTAAAATAGCTCAACACTAATCCTAGACGTCCAAATTTGACCACAAGAATATTGGATGCTGGTTTGGAGGCCCGTACTTGTGTGTTTTTGTTTTTGTTTTTAGAATGGACCACAACCTAATTTAAGGCGAAGGGAACCATTGAGTAGGATTATTCGACCCATTTAGTAGAACATGGCTGCTAAACGAATAGTGAGGATATTCTCTGAAGAAATCAAGCAAATTCAGCTTGATACGAAATTCAGATAGTTCAGTGGTATTGGGAGGGCTCGCCATCTGAGGACTTTATATTTAAGATAGTGTTTGATTAACTTCGACCTAGATTCCCTTGCTTCGAATGGACTCAGGTTATTTTAGCTTTAAGAGAGCAACTGTTAAGACTAAACTTTTCATGTATAAAGCAGTCATAGTCCGATTATTGATGTTGGACCGGCTTGTGAACGATTCAACAACCAACTTCCAAGCTCAGTTTGTGTTATGTGTCAGCAAGTGCGGAACCAGAAATCTGATTTGGAATAGGCTGGAGTGGGTTAGGATGGACTAGATATAGACCGGCTCACAGAAAATATATATACGAAAAAAAATATTAAAAAACTTGGGGTGGGCTGGAGTCTCCAGCCCATGTTTGGGTCCGCCATTGTGTGTCAGGTGAGGTAATAGAGTGTCGAGGCCATGTGTTCTTACAATGTCAGGCTACTTGGTGCATTTGGCAGAGACAGAGAGATCGAATGGAGGTGCATAGTCGATCTAGTTGTGACCTTATGGAAAGCATATGGGAAGAATAGGTTGTGGAACGAACTCATCGATTCAATATAACGTCGGTATACCGTCGTCGGTATACTTCTACTGTTGTTTTATTCAGTTTGAGCTCTGGTTTAGTCACCGATCCTCCGTCGTCTTTGTCGGCAACTTTCGTTAATGTTTTATGACGTTCAGACTGTCATTCCACACCTCGAATCGAGGCTGGAACCCCAACACATAGTCGATCTAGTTGTGACCTTATGAATATTCTATATGATGTGCTCTCCGGGGCCTATTTGGTTAGAAGGAGAAAGAAAGAAAAAAAAGCCAGGTTCGTCTTCATTCCTCAGTATGGCATGTATGGAGAGAGAGTATGATCGAGGTATCGTTGGCAACTACAACGATTGGGATTGTCTATTGTCGCCTCCAGTTTAACCATAGTTATGTGGTTATAGGGATGTGACATGTTATTTGGTACTCTTTGATTTTTATTTTTTATTTTCGGTGAGATGCTTTGATTTTCATTAATGCAATTATCTTTTCTTTTTCTTTTTTATATAATAGGACTACTTTGTTCAATTCCTTGGACTTCTCAACAAGTCCAAATACTGTTGGAAATTTAATCCGAACCCAACAGAATGTGTTCAGGAAGAGAATCGAGTTTGGACTGTGTCACTTCTCTCTCAGGCCCATATTTGACCACTCGGCCCATGTTCCCCTCGCATGAAAACGTAAAAAAATATATATATATAGAATTATCGCTTCCTCAGCACCATCTAATTCTAACGCTTCAGGATTGATAGTGACTGATTTCCATAGTGTATACATTTGACAAGCTTGTCCCCTACATCTTCCACAATGACAGAACCATTATTTGAATGGTAAAAGCCCAAAAACAAAAATACATATAGCACTTATTTTGGTTCAAATTTACGGGACGTGCTGATACATTATACACCTGATTTGCGTACACGCGTTATGTATACAATTTCCAGTAAGAGAAACATGGCCAGAAAAAGGAGAGAAAAACAAGTAGAGTCTGTATATATTATCTTAATAGTAACATGTTATTATTTAATTTAATTATAGATCATAATCAGTTAAATAATACTTTCATATCAAATTTTATTAATTTTAAATTAAGCTTTAATGATAAGTTATATTATATTCAAGTTAGAAAATAAATTTTGGAATTAGATATAATCTTTTGTTTTGTAAATTTAACTATTAATTCTTGTCAATGAGAGAACAAAATGGAATGCTAATATATATATATATATATATATATATATATATATATATATATATATATATATATATATATATATATTAGCATTCCATTTTCAATTCCAAAACTACTAAGAAATAACAAACTAAATACTTAAAATTATGTCCAAATATATAAAATATTTTTTCTAAAATTTAAATATTTTATTGATAATTATTTGTTCTTCTATACAAAAAATTTGATAGTTCGATTCAAAACCGTCAATACTGACTATAACGATATTCACAGAAATGGTCGATAAATGTGAATCTTGGTACGTAGTTGAAATGTCTTAAAATATTCTCTAGAGTAGAGTAACTTAAGAAAGGAGATAATGTTGCCGCAACAATATAAAGTCTAGCAAGTACGTATATATAGGAGATATGTTTGTGTATATCTTGATCCTCCCGAGCCTTCGACACTGTGCTATTGATTAGTACAGTTATTTTGTGTCATTTAATTTGCATCATGATGTTGATGGGCTATAAATTGGCCCATGGATCATGCTACTATTGGGCCTGATATTTAAGCCTTAACCTACCATGGAAATGTTTACCCTACGAATCATTCCTTCGTATAGGACACTAAATGTTTGTTAAACATCACACTCGCACCTATCCATAGAGTAGACTCACCATTGTTTGAACAAGTCTAAACAGTCCGAAGGAACAAATCGACAAAGAAACCGATATGCCACGTGGCAGTTCGTGATTGGCCAAAAAAATACAATGACCTCAGTCCTCTCCTGCTTACGTGGGCCGAAAAAAATTCGGCCAATCCGCATGCACCACGTGATACAATTTTTCTTTCCGGCTGCTCTGCGGTCTGTAAAGCAGAGCTGTTGTTTGAAAGTTCTTTGATTTGTTCACCACCAAACTGCAATTTGGGTTGGTCTACAGCCCAAGGGCTCTTTCAACTTTTACATAGAGAGAGCCCACCTTTGTATATTTCTGGTGATAGTTAGTTATTTGACAGGGCTCTTCCAACAAACGATGACCTTTAGTGGATATATATATATATATATATATATATATATAAAAGGCTTCATGATGAATTTTCTTCAAAAAAAATATTATTATATATATTTATTGATTAAAAAAATTTATTAAGTTTAGGTCTCCATATGTCCACAATAAGGTTTAGATTTTACATAATATTAAAATTTTGAGTTTAGATCTCCATAGTGTCCAGAATAAGGTTAGGCTCTCACCTTAACGGTGGAGTTGGCTAACCGTCCAAAATAGAGATCTAAACTCAAAATTTGAATACTATACGAGGCCAAAAAAACTAAACGAAAATTTATGAGGGTTGTATGATTTGGGCTTAGTTTTGCATAGTCGAAGTTGTGTGACTTGTACTTATTTAGTTTTGTCATTACCAATCGAGAATAAGATTTGTGATACCGTTGTCCGCTTCTATCTTTGATCTCAGTAGTCACACAACTCTCTGGGACTATTGAGTTACAAGCATTCAACAATGTGATCGGGACAAGAGTCATCTGACGATACATGATGCCTATGAAGTCGTCTTCATCGAAAGCCGACAGGAGGGTTGTGTGGCTCATGTTGAGATTAGGATAGAATCAAACAAGTATCACAAATCTTATTTTTGATTGGTCATGACAAAACTAAATAACAAAAGTCACATAACTTCCACCATGCAAAACTAAATAACCCAATGTTTTAGGGTGTCACGACCCGCACCCGGAAGTTCGGGCACGAGTACGTGGGTACGTCCAGCCTACGCCGCAGAGTCGGCGGTAGTACGCTATCTAGGTCAATCCATCTAACTAATCTAACTCATTCACAATTAACATAGGCAAGATAATAATGGAAATAGAAACTTAAAATTTGCAACTGAATTAAATGTGACAACAATTCAAATGTTTAATACAGGAATTTCAAATGAAATCGGGGACAAACCCGATTAAATAAGATAAGAACAGAAATAAAAGATAGCTACTAAAAGCTACTCAGCAGCAGGGGTCTCCTGGGTAGGGTCTGGCTCCTCATAGGTATCATCTGTACCCTCATATGGACCATAATAGGTAGGGGCAAGGTCCTCATCATCGCCTAAATCAACAGATCCAGTCAGGAAAGGAGCAAAGTACACAGTGCACAACAATGTTAAACTAAATATTTATGACAATTAAACATTGAATATCATGTTAAGGAAATTGCATAAAGGAATGTTAATGTCTCAGAGTCAACACTATAAACAGGAATATGAGAAAACAGAAGTAAATGAGCAGAGTGAAACTATCACAGTCAACAAGAAAGATAACATGACTAGAAACTATCTGTATGAAACTTGTGTTTGTTTTTAGAATACTTAGTTGGCATGCAGGGGTTTATAAGGCTAATCCGGCCGTCATGAACGGCTATTAGTCACGAATGATCGAGATCCGGCTGATGGACAGTCGTGTACCAACAGCTATTATTCACGGCAAGGGGAAGGGTAAACTACATGCCTTTCAGTATTCTCCCACCCGACATGAAAAACAAGACATGAATTCCAGATATTCAAGACATGAAATATAGTATTCTAACACTACGTGTAATCAGCAAGAGTACGAGTAGAGCAGGGAATTTAATTATCACAATATAAAGATTAACTTGAAGTGCAGGTACTTGCCTGTTGTTTGGATCTGATTAAATTAGGTTCTTGGGAGAAATTTCCACAGATGAGTCCAAAAGCTGAAACAGACATTACCATCATGCTCAGAAGATGTCAAATAGCTAGAAACGTCTGTCCTTGGGTCCAATTTGGAGACAAGGGCAAAAACGGCAGTTTCGGGTCAAAACGGGATCCGCCGTTGGGCCCGCTTTGCACCGAAAAACGTGTCCGGGTCAAAGGTCTCCAAATTCACCAAACTTAGTGTCAACAGGTCAGGAACGCTGATACGAACCCAACGGAACTTCCAGATTTGGATTCCGATGAGCCGAACACAAAATCGCCCGTCGAGCCAGGGCCTGTGGGGCCCACGACACGCGATTTCGTCAACGTTCTCAGAATCGAACCAAACTTGACCCACGGGACCAGCGTATCGCTACGAGTCCGATGGCGCAAGTTTCGTCTCGATCCGACGAGTGTGCACGAAGTTAGGGCGAATTGCCGAAAAGGCGGATACGGAGCGATGTCCGCGGATACGCGTTGATTCCGGTGTGCACGCACACCCGAATCAGCTTCCACGAAGACTCACACGTCCGTATCGACGCTGCGCACGTATCTGTGAAGACCGCACGCGACCAAGTCGTCCCGTTTGGCGGGGCGTACTCGGTTCCGGGGTGAAACAGGGTCTGGTTTTTTCTGTTTTTGGATCGCGGTGTGCGACCACCACAGGACGCGGTGTCCCGAACAGTTTATCCGGACACCGAGAGGGTCATACAGGCTTCACAACGCAATTTGCGGAATTGAAAATGGAGCTACGAGGCGAAAGTTACACATACCTGAAGGGGACCCGAAAACAGGGTCGAAATCGTGTCCGAGTCGTGTCGGACACTGTGTCCTGTGTCCGACACAGGAACAGGGATTAGGGTTAGGGTTTCGTCGGGAAACGGTGGAGGACGGCGGAGGACGGCCGGAGAGGCGCCGGAGGGGGCCGGGGATGGTTCGCCGAGGGGCGGCGCGTCGGTTGACGGCGGCGGCGGCGGCTCAGGGCGGCGGCCGGAGACGCTGCGGCTGGCTGCTGTGCTGCTGTCGAGGTGCGGGGACGACCGGAGGGCGGCGGAGCGGCTCTGCTGCGGGAGGAGGGAGGAGGAGAAGTCGGGGGCGGTCGGCGAGGCACGGCGTGGAGCGGCGGCCGGCGTCTAGGGTTACGGTGATGGAGTGGAGGAGACGGCCGGGGTCGGGGTCGGTTTAAATAGGGGGCGAGGCGGTTGGGGCAGCCGAGCACGGCGGATCGTGGGGGGGGGACGTGGCCGCGGGAAGCGGCGCAGCGCGCGGAGGGCGGCGCTGCGCGCGGAGGGCGGCGGTGGACGCGGGACGTGGGGGCTGAGCGCGCGGGCGGGTCGGGCTGCGGCGGGTCGGGTTCAGCTGAACCCGACCCGACCCGAAAGGGGGCTGGGCTGGGCTAGCGGGCCGGGCCGCGGCCCAATGGGCCGTGGGCCAAAAAATAAAAAAATAAAATAAAATATAATAATAATAAACATTTAATTTAATTAATTAATTAATAAAAATTGTTTTAGGCATTTAAAAATAGTTCTGGGGCCCAGAAAAATCCAGAAAAATTACCCTAAGTCCAGTTTTCCATTTTACACCCAAAAATGTTATTTTTATGATATTTTAATATTATTTATTACTAATTAAAAATCATTTATTAATTGAAAACCCTGACTTTAATTCCAGAAAATTCCCAGAAAAATCCAAGATTTAATAATTTGAAAATTTAGGGGGTTTACAACCTACCCAACTTACAAAAATTTCATCCTCGAAATTTAAGAATAACAGGGCACGAAAAGAAAAGGCCGAGAAATAAAATGCACCTCATGATTCAAAAAGATAGGGGTATCGCTCTCTAATCTCGTCTTCTCGCTCCCAGGTGGATTCGCCGGGGGAATGGTGCTTCCAAGCTACGCGAACCAGTGAGATAACATGGTTCCGTAGGACTTTCTCCGAGCGATCCAGTATCTCCACGGGTTGCTCCTGGTAAGTCAGACTTGGGCCTACTTCGAGCTCTGAGTGATCCAAAATGTGACTGGGGTCTGACACATACTTCCTCAGCTGCGACACGTGGAAGACGTTATGTACTCCATCCAGAGAGGGTGGCAATGCCAGTCGGTATGCCACTTCTCCGATTTTCTCCTGTATGCCAAAAGGTCCAATGAATCTTGGGCTGAGTTTTCCACTCCTTCCGAACCTAATGGTGCCACGTGTCGGGGAAATCTTTAAGAATACCAGCTCTCCAACCTTAAAAATAGAGTCATAATCAAGTCTTAGTTCCATAATCAAAATGTTTAAATTGACTTGAATTTTATAAATTTAATTACCTCAAATTCTAAGGGCCTTCGGTGGCTATTTGCCCAATGTCGTTGCCTGTCTTGAGCCACTCGAAGTCTGTCCCTTATTTGCTTTACCTTCTCAGCTGAATCGATCACCATCTCTGGTCCCAGTAGGGCTCTTTCTCCAACGTCGTCCCATGATAGCGGGGTACGACATCTTCGGCCATACAGGGCTTCAAATGGAGTCATCTCGATACTGGCTTGATAACTGTTATTATAAGAGAACTCCACCAGATGTAAATAGTCTTCCCAGGATCCTCCAAAATCCAGAACACATGTACGGAGCATATCTTTAAGGGTCTGGATTGTACGTTCTGATTGCCCATCGGTTTGGGGATGATAAGCTGTGCTGAATTTGAGTTGAGTCCCCAAGCTGGCTTGTAAGCTCTTCCAGAAGTGAGAGGTGAATCTTGAATCTCTGTCGGAGATAATACTTACTGGAACCCCATGCAACTTAACAATATGTCTGATATATAGATCTGCCAGCTTCTCTGTAGATAGCCCCACTTTGAAAGGTAGAAAATGTGCCGACTTGGTCAGTCTATCCACTATCACCCAGATTGTATCCTTACCACTAGGTGTTCTTGGAAGACCGGAAACAAAATCCATTGTGATATGTTCCCACTTCCACTCCGGAATGGGTAGTGGTTGAAGCAATCCTCCAGGTCTTTGTCTTTCTGCCTTAACTTGCTGGCACACTAAACAACGAGATACGAACCTGGCTACTTCTCTTTTCATGCCATGCCACCAAACATGCGTCCTCAGGTCCTTGTACATCTTGTTGGCTCCTGGATGTATAGAGTACTGCGATCTGTGCGCCTCTTGCATAACTTCTTCTCTTATGTCTCCTTGAGGTACACATAATCTATCGCCATGCCTCAGTGATCCATCTTCATGAATTCTGAACTCTTCTACTAATCCAGCTTGTACTTGACCTCGAAGGCTTCGCAGGCCTTCGTCTTGAAACTGAGTCTCCTTGATCTTGTCCATTAGAGTAGACTGAATCTGCAAGTTCATCATTTGGCCTTCTTTTCCTGGGATAATTACTTCGATACCTAAACTTTCCAAGTCCTCCAGCAGGTGTCTGTCCATAGTCAAGTACATCGCCATAGGATACCTGCTTAGAGCATCAGCAACTACATTTGCCTTCCCAGGGTGATATTGAAGAGTGATATCAAAGTCTTTCATTAGTTCCAGCCACCTTCTTTGCCTCATGTTTAGCTCTTTCTGAGTGAAAATATATTTTAGACTTTTATGGTCTGTAAATATTTCCACCCTTTCTCCATAAAGGTAATGCTTCCAAAGTTTAAGAGCAAAAATGACAGCTGCCAATTCTAAATCATGAGTTGGATAATTCTTTTCATGTGGTCGAAGCTGTCTAGAGGCATATGCTATTACCTTCTTGTTCTGCTCTAGTACACAACCTAGACCTTTTCCAGAAGCATCACTATAAATAGCGAAACCTCCGGTTCCAGAGGGTAAGGTCAGGATAGGAGCAGTAGTCAGCCTTTTCTTCAACTCCTCAAAAGCATGCTGACATTCTTCAGTCCAGGTGAACTCTTCATCCTTCCTTGTTAACTTTGTCATGGGTTCAGCAATCCTAGCAAAGTCCTTCACAAACTTTCGATAGTAGCCAGCTAGTCCCAGGAAGCTTCTAATCTCTGCTACAGAGTCTGGAGTGGGCCAGGATTCTACTGCCGCTATCTTCTTAGGATCTACTGCTATTCCATCTCCAGTCACAACATGTCCCAAGAATTCTACTTTGTCTAGGAAGAAAGCACATTTGGATAATTTTCCATAAAGTTTTTCCTTCCTCAAAGTCTCCAATGCTAACCTCAAATGTTCTTCATGTTCTTCGGGAGTCTTGGAGTAGATCAAAATATCATCAATGAAGACCACTACAAATTTGTCTAGGTATGGCTGGAAAACTCTGTTCATTAGGTTCATAAAAACTGCTGGAGCATTCGTCAACCCGAACGGCATCACTAAGAATTCGTAATGTCCGTTCCGGGTATTGAAAGCAGTTTTAGGGATGTCTTCTTTTCTCACCCTTACTTGGTGGTAACCAGACCTTAAATCAATCTTTGAAAATACCCGAGCTCCACTCAGCTGATCAAATAAGTCATCTATCCTGGGCGGGGGATACTTATTCTTAATTGTTAAGGCATTTAAGGCCCTATAGTCAATACACATTCTGGATGTTCCGTCCTTCTTGGGCACAAATAGTACTGGGGCTCCCCAAGGTGAGACACTAGACCTAATGAAACCTTTGTCTTCTAGCTCTTTGATTTGTTCATTTAGTTCTATAATTTCATTCTTGTTGATTCTGTAGGGATTCTGAGATACTGGTGCTGCTCCTGGCACTAAGTCAATGGAGAATTCAACTTCTCGGTCTGGGGGTAATCCTGGGAGATCCTCAGGGAAGACATCAAGGTATTCAGAGATGATAGGTGGCAATTCTTCTGTTACTAGGGCTCCACAAATTATGTTATTACCCATTTCCCTAGAACCTCTAGCAAATTCAAATTCTGGCTTGCTAGGGGGTCTGAAGATTACACTGCCTCTGTGACAGTCTATTGTGGCATGATGTTGACTTAACCAATCCATACCCAGTATAATGTCAAAACTGGGCACTGGCATTACAAGTAGTCTAGCATACAGTTCTCTTCCACATAATGTAATAGGACAATTGTTACAGGCATCACTAACCGGGATGATTCCTCCACCGGTAATGATCTTATAACAATTCCTAAGGGGTTTAGTGGTTAAGCTATGCTTTATAAGGAAATCTACTGACATGAATGAATGAGAAGCTCCAGAGTCAAATAAAGTAATAGCTGGTATTGAATTTATAAGTACAGAACCTGTGATCACGTCAGCTGTGGCTTCCGCTTCTTCCAAAGTCATTGCATAAGCACGGCCTTGCTGCGGTGCACCCCTCTGTTGCTGCTGTTGGTGCTGAGCAAAGCGTTGTTGTTGAGTTGGAAGCGGGGGTCCCCTTTGTTGTGCTGCTGGGGGCCTGGCCTGGACTGGAGCCTTTGGTGCAGCTGGACGTCCTTGAGCAGCAGGACAGTCCCTCAATTGATGTGCTGGAGAACCACAATAGAGGCAAGCACCTAGCCTCTTTCTGCAGTCTTGCCAAGTGTGGCCTGGTTTTTGGCAATAGTTGCAAGGGGGAGCTCGCTGGTTCTGTCCTTGAGCCTGGGGTGCTGGAGCTCGAGGGGGAGGACGCTAATTTTGCTGCGGGGCCCTCTGCTGTTGTTGTTGTTGAAAAGGGCGTTTGTTGGGTCCCGCATTTCCGGTATCTCTTTCTCGTTTCAGTTTGTGCCCCATATCTATCTCGACGCCTTGTGCCACGCTCAGGATTTCCTCATAGGTGCGAGCTCGGCTGGTGGTGACAGCGAGACGAATATCCGGAGATAGCCCCTTCTTGAATCTACGGGCTCTGTCCTCCGGGGTACGAACCATGTACTCCGCAAAGTGGCTTAACCTGCTAAATTCAGCAGTATATTCATCAACAGTCATGTTACCTTGTTCCAGTCTCTCGAATTGGCTTTCGAGAGCTTCCCGAGCCACTTCGGGGTAGAATTTCTCCTTGAATAGCCTCTTGAAGTCTTCCCAGGTGATGTTGGGAGCAGATAGTTGGGGTTCATCTCTGAACCAGGTTCGAGCAATGTCGAACAGTTGCAGGCTTGCGGATTCCACTTTGAGATCATCGGGAACCCGGGCAGTCTTCAGGAGTCTCTCGACATTCTCTATCCACTCATCAGCGTAGAGAATGCCCTCAGTTCCATAAAATTCCAGAGGCCTAAGGTTCTTGAAGTCTTTGGCACTTCCTGGCCTCTTGAGTGGCGACTCCTGGGGCTTAATAGCTTCTGAGAGGCTGGTCCGCAGAAGTGCAGTCTGTTCTTTCTGGGATTCCACCAATCCCTGGAACACTCCAAGTAGTTGTGCCCCATCTAGCATAACTGCCGGAACAGATGGAGGCGGTGGGAGTGCAAGAGTCTCGGGCACATTCTGCTCAGCTGGTTCTGATGTGCCTCCTACTGTGTTCCTGGTCTGGACCATTCTGAAAGATTAAGGGATAGGAAGATCAGAATAGAATACTTGGAAATCAAAGACGATAGAAAAAATTGAGCAGCAATGATATCATGAAATGAAATAAGGACGCTATACTGTGAATGAGCTTTTCCTAGAATCCTCAATTTTATTCCATACCCTGTCCTAGGGTATTACCCTATTTTAGGATAGGACCTGCATGGGCCACCATAAAAACGTGTCACGACCCGCACCCGGAAGTTCGGGCACGAGTACGTGGGTACGTCCAGCCTACGCCGCAGAGTCGGCGGTAGTACGCTGTCTAGGTCAATCCATCTAACTAATCTAACTCATTCACAATTAACATAGGCAAGATAATAATGGGAATAGAAACTTAAAATTTGCAACTGAATTAAATGTGACAATAATTCAAATGTTTAATACAGGAATTTCAAATGAAATCGGGGACAAACCCGATTAAATAAGATAAGAACAGAAATAAAAGATAGCTACTAAAAGCTACTCAGCAGCAGGGGTCTCCTGGGTAGGGTCTGGCTCCTCATAGGTATCATCTGTACCCTCATATGGACCATAATAGGTAGGGGCAAGGTCCTCATCATCGCCTAAATCAACAGATCCAGTCAGGAAAGGAGCAAAGTACACAGTGCACAACAATGTTAAACTAAATATTTATGACAATTAAACATTGAATATCATGTTAAGAAAATTGTATAAAGGAATGTTAATGTCTCAGAGTCAACATTATAAACAGGAATATGAGAAAACAGAAGTAAATGAGCAGAGTGAAACTATCACAGTAAGCAAGAAAGATAACATGACTATAAACTATCTGTATGAAACTTGTGTTTGTTTTTAGAATACTTAGTTGGCATGCAGGGGTTTATAAGGCTAATCCGGCCGTCATGAACGGCTATTAGTCACGAATGATCGAGATCCGGCTGATGGACAGTCGTGTACCAACAGCTATTATTCACGGCAAGGGGAAGGGTAAACTACATGCCTTTCAGTATTCTCCCACCCGACATGAAAAACAAGACATGAATTCCAGATATTCAAGACATGAAATATAGTATTCTAACACTACGTGTAATCATCAAGAGTACGAGTAGAGCAGGGAATTTAATTATCACAATATAAAGATTAACTTGAAGTGCAGGTACTTGCCTGTTGTTTGGATCTGATTAAATTAGGTTCTTGGGAGAAATTTCCACAGATGAGTCCAAAAGCTGAAACAGACATTACCATCATGCTCAGAAGATGTCAAATAGCTAGAAACGTCTGTCCTTGGGTCCAATTTGGAGACAAGGGCAAAAACGACAGTTTCGGATCAAAACGGGGTCCGCCGTTGGGCCCGCTTTGCACCGAAAAACGTGTCCGGGTCAAAGGTCTCCAAATTCACCAAACTTAGTGTCAACAGGTCAGGAACGCTGATACGAACCCAACGGAACTTCCAGATTTGGATTCCGATGAGCCGAACACAAAATCGCCCGTCGAGCGGGGGCCTGTGGGGCCCACGACACGCGATTTCGTCAACGTTCTCAGAATCGAACCAAACTTGACCCACAGGACCAGCGTATCGCTACGAGTCCGATGGCGCAAGTTTCGTCTCGATCCGACGAGTGTGCACGAAGTTAGGACGAATTGCCGAAAAGGCGGATACGGAGCGATGTCCGCGGATACGCGTTGATTCCGGTGTGCACGCACACCCGAATCAGCTTCCACGAAGACTCATACGTCCGTATCGACGCTGCGCACGTATTTGTGAAGACCGCACGCGACCAAGTCGTCCCGTTTGGCGGGGCGTACTCGGTTCCGGGTTAAACAGGGTCTGGTTTTTCCTGTTTTTGGATCGCGGTGTGCGACCACCACAGGACGCGGTGTCCCGAACAGTTTGTCCGGACACCGAGAGGGTCATACAGGCTTCATAACGCAATTTACGGAATTGAAAACGGAGCTACGAGGCGAAAGTTACACATACCTGAAGGGGACCCGAAAACAGGGTCGAAATCGTGTCCGAGTCGTGTCGGACACTGTGTCCTGTGTCCGACACAGGAACAGGGATTAGGGTTAGGGTTTCGTCGGGAAACGGTGGAGGACGGCGGAGGACGGCCGGAGAGGCGCCGGAGGGGGCCGGGGATGGTTCGCCGAGGGGCGGCGCGTCGGTTGACGGCGGCGGCGGCGGCTCAGGGCGGCGGCCGGAGACGCTGCGGCTGGCTGCTGTGCTGCTGTCGAGGTGCGGGGTCGACCGGAGGGCGGCGGAGCGGCTCTGCTGCGGGAGGAGGGAGGAGGAGAAGTCGGGGGCGGTCGGCGAGGCACGGCGTGGAGCGGCGGCCGGCGTCTAGGGTTACGGTGATGGAGTGGGGGAGACGGCCGGGGTCGGGGTCGGTTTAAATAGGGGGCGAGGCGGTTGGGGCAGCCGAGCACGGCGGATCGTGGGGGGGGACGTGGCCGCGGGAAGCGGCGCAGCGCGCGGAGGGCGGCGCTGCGCGCGGAGGGCGGCGGTGGACGCGGGACGTGGGGGCTGAGCGCGCGGGCGGGTCGGGCTGCGGCGGGTCGGGTTCAGCTGAACCCGACCCGACCCGAAAGGGGGCTGGGCTGGGCTAGCGGATTGGGCCGCGGCCAAAAAATAAAATAATAAATAATAAATAAAATATAATAATAATAAACATTTAATTTAATTAATTAATTAATAAAAATTATTTTTAGGCATTTAAAAATAGTTCTGGGGCCCAGAAAAATCCAGAAAAATTACCCTAAGTCCAGTTTTCCATTTTACACCCAAAAATGTTATTTTCATGATATTTTAATATTATTTATTGCTAATTAAAAATCATTTATTAATTGAAAACCCTGACTTTAATTACAGAAAATTTCCAGAAAATTCCAGAAAATTGGGAAAAATCCAAGATTTAATAATTTGAAAATTTAGGGGGTTTACATAGGGTCTCGTATAATATTCAAAAATTAAGTTTTTGTCTCCATTTTGGCCGATCAGCCAAGTCCAATGTTAGAAAGAGACACAAACTCTATTCTGTATATTATGGAGACCTAAACTCAAATTTCTAATATTATACGAAATCTTAAAACTAGTTTAACATTGCCAATAAGATAATTAAGATGAATTGTTGTTTGCACTTTTCGAATAATATTTAATAAGTGCAAAGTGTATATATATATATATATATATATATATATATATATATATATATATATATATATATAGAGAGAGAGAGAGAGAGAGAGAGAGAGAGAGAGAGATTGACTCCCACGTTGGAAGATGGCAAGGATTAGGAAAGGGATATTCCATTGGGTTAAAAACACCAATGGGTCACTCATTATGATCCTGATGATCATATTGTAGGACTTATATTTTTATGTTTTGGATGTCTGACAATACGTACAAAATTTTGTACACGTTATATTTTATATTATTTGAGTCCATTATTTCATATATTTTTTGCGATTTGATCCTGAGACCATTCGCCTAATCAAAAAAATTATACCTCTTTTCATTAACCACAAAAGTCAATTGAGATTTCTCTTCTGTTACGTTATCGTTCTCTCAGTGTTACATTTTATCATTCAAAATTTAGTTGATTTTGTTAGCTGCATTGTCGTCTTCATGCCTACCCGTCACTTATCTAAACATAATGCGTTAGGTATAATAGCTCGTGAGGTGTACGTATATGTAACACAAATATTCGGAACATATGTGTTGCGTGTGCAATGGAAGAGGTAGACATTTCCAGCGAGAGAAAGAAGGATATTTTTTTAGACAAAACAAAAAAAAAACAAAAAAATTCTTCATAAAGACACTACAAAAGTGACTCGAAATAGTCCAAATTTTTAATATTGATAATTATAAGTTTGTCACTCTAAAAAATTACTCACAGAACTATCTACTTCCAATTGATATTTTTTTATAATCAGAACTGTCAAAATTTTGAAAAAGAAATTGACAGTTCTAACAATTGGTAGGACTGTCAAAATTTTGACAGTCCTAAAAATATATGTTGATTTTTTTAGGACTGTTAAAATTTTGACAGTCCTTTCAATTGGTAAGACTGTCAAATTTTGACAGTCCGGAAGGAAAGGCTACGCGAGGTGACACGAGAGCTGGGCTGCGTGGAGGTCGGAATGGGGGACGAGGCAGAGGAGCGGAAGGGGGAGGAGGAGGAGGCGGCGACGGGAGGCGGGGGAGGAGGCGGAGGCGCGCGCGCGGTGGAGGACGGGACCGCTGCTGCGCTCGGGAGCGACGGTGGAGGACGGGACCGCTGCTGCGCGCGGGAGCAACGGTGAGCGGTGGGGGCGGCGGCGAGCGGTGGAGGACGGGACTGCTGCTGTGCACGGAGACGCCGGCGAGCGGTGGAGGAGCGGGAGGAGGAGCAAGAGGAGGGAGGTGAAGAGGGTGGACAGTCCTAGTAAAATTTGGACTAGTCTGAATAAAAAAAATTCATAACTAGAGTAGCACCAATACTGGACTAGCCATAAATCTATTTTGTAGTGCCTTTATCACAAGCCAAAAAAAAAAAAAAAAGACTATATCAAAAAATGAGTAATTCTCTAATATTTAGATTATATTTGAGTATAGATATGCTAGAATTGAATTGCCTTGGTGACCTTTTGTAGGACCATGGTCCTTTAGAAGCCAAGGTGGAAAGCCCTGTTAGTGAAGGGCTGTAAGGGTGACCTATAACCTCTCTATGCGAGTGCTAATGACATCCTTGTCCACTCTTTTAGAACTTGAGGAATCTCAAGAACTTTTTCTCCTCTCCTCTCCTCTCCTCTCTTCTCTCTGTGCACTGCACTGTAGTCTGTCCACCACAGAGAGAGCACTGCTGCACCGACTGCCGGAGTTTTCAGTCATGGAGAGAACCAATTTTTTCTCTAGGTAGGGTAGACAATATCTTCGTAGACATGGCATGCAGCAGAAAAATGTGATTAAAAGCAAAAGCAGAGACACACACACACACACACACACACACACATATATATATATATATATATATATATATATATATATATATATATATATATATATATATATATATACTTCTCAAGTACATCAAAAAAAAAAAAAATTGTACAAAAAAAAAATTATTAATAAATTATATTCGGAGAAAAAAGTTCTAAAAAATTGAATGGAAAGAACAAATACGCACTTGTTAAGTACGTTTTGCTTCTCACGTATTAAAAATATAAAATAAAATTCGAAAACATACGTAATAATACATTTTTCAAATAAATAAATATATATATATATATATATATATATATATATATATATATATATTAAAAATGCACATGGTACGTGCATTTTGTAGTTTTTATTATTATTATTTAAAACGTACGTAACAAATGTATTTTGAACCAAAAACTTTTTCATGCTTAGAATAATAAATAAAAAAATTAAATTGAACACGCACATATAATGTGCGTGTGAGTTTTTTTTTTTTTTTGCAATATGTCATCTATGTTCCATTATTTGCAATATGATACATTCCATATGCATTTTTTTTCCATTTTGGTCATATATTATCCATATGGAATGGACCATATTACAAATAACGGAACGTAGATGACGTGCGTTTTCGATTTTTTTTTTTTAATACGCGAGAAGCAAAACGCACTTAACAAGTGCGTATATCCATCCAATTTCTACAAACTTTTTTCTCTTAATATAATTTATTAATATTTTTATTCTCTGTAAAAAATTTCTGAACATAAACGTTAGCGTCTGCTTGGATTGAGAGTTAATAAAATTAAGTAAGAGAAAATTAAGTGAGCAAAAATAAATTATACTTGATTTGAGGGTAAAAATTTGTAAGAAAAAAAAGAGTTACAGATGGTTAAATATAAATTTATTTAGCTTTTTTTTGTTCATTTTTTAACCTTCAAATCGGAGTTAACAAGAAAAAAATAAGATATTTCGTTTTAAAAGACACAAATATTCTTATTTATCCTATAAAATATCATAATTTTTTCTTCTTTTTTTTATTTGCATTCCCAATTTGTTGCTCCGTAGCTTCCTACCTTTGTCCATATGTGTCATATCTCTTTTCGCTGTCTCATACATTTTACTTATTTTCTTTATATAGGTATCCGATATGCAGCTATTATTTTTTGTGAAAATATTTTGACAAGTTTTAATTAAAAATTCAATCATATTATAATCTAATTTTATGTCATATGCAATGAGAATATTTTGATAAATATTATATTTTATTAATATTCTCCCACTTAAAACCACCTCCAAACAAGAGTTATTAAACATCACCACTTAACTCTCCCTCCATCAAGCAAGGTTATATCTATTGACTCCCAGTCTTCCTTACTTAAATCCACTTAACTATGTTTATATTTTTCCATCAATCCAAGCAGACCTTTAGGAGGTGTTTGGTACACATAATTTAATTTTATTCCAACGCAAATTTATTTTGGAAAACTTATTCCCATGTTTGGTTTAAGTTAAAAAAATTGTTTAAGTTAAAAAAATTCGAGAATTACGAATACCCGAATAAATAATTTATCCACAAAACATAGAAAATTCGATTTTTTTCGTATAAAGTTGTAAACCCCCTGAATTTTCAAATTATTAAATCTTGGATTTTCCCAATTTTCTGAAATTTTCTGGGAATTTTTCTGTAATTAAAATCAAGGTTTTCAATTAATAAATGATTTTTATTTGGCAATAAATAATATTAAAATATTATGAAAATAATATTTTTGGGTGTAAAATGAAAAATTGGACTTAGGGTAATTTTTCTGGATTTTTCTGGACCTCAGAACTATTTTTAAATGCCTAAAAACAATTTTTCAAATTAATTAATTAAATTAACTGTTTATTTATTATTATTATATTTATTTTTATTATTTATATTTAATTTTAATTTCTATTTCTTCTGGGCCGGCCCGGCCCAGTGGGCCGAAGCCCAGCCCAGCCCAGCCGCCCGTTCTTATCGGGTCGGGTCGGGTTCAGCCGAACCCGACCCGCCGCAGCCCGACCCGCCAGCCCGGTCTCCCCAGCCCCCACGTCGCCCCGCGTCCAGCGCCGGCCGCCGCGCGCAGCGCCGCGCGTTCCGCGCCCCGCTCGCCGCGCTCCGCTCCACGTCGCCCCACGATCCGCCTTGGCCGGCCCCCTAACCACCTCGCTCCTCCCTATATAATCCCCCCCCCCCCCGCTCTCTTCTCCGGCCACCCCAATTCCCTCCGGCCGCCCTAGCCTACCCTGCCACCGCCTCGCTCCACGCCGCAGCCCGCCTCCTCGCCGTGCCCCGCCGACCGCCGCCGACTTCTTCTCCTCCCTCCTCCCGCAGCAGAGCCGCTCCGCCGTCCTCCGGTCGACCCCGACAGCACAGCAGCCAGCCGCAGCCGCCGCTGCCGGCCGCCCTGAGCCACCGCCGCCCCGTGGACGCCGCGCCGCCCCTCGGCGAACCTTCCCCGGCCCCCCCCCCCCGGCGTGTCTCCGGCCAGTCTCCGCCGTCCACGGCCGAATTCCCCCCTGAACCCTAACCCTAGCCCTAATTCCCTTCGCGTGTCCGACACGAGTCGGACACGACTCGACCCTGATTTTTGGGTCCCCTTCAGGTACGCGTAACTTTCGCTTCGTAGCTCCGTTTTTATTTTCGCAAATTGCGTTGTGAAGCCTGTATGACCCTCTCGGTGTCCGGACAAACTGTTTGGGGCATCGCGTCCTGTGGTGATCGCACACCGCGATCCAAAAACAGGAAAAACCAGACCCTGTTTCACCCCGGAACTGAGTACGCCCCGCCAAACGGGACGACTTGGTCGCGCGCGGTCTTCACAGATACGTGCGCAGCGTCGATACGGACGTGTGAGATTTCGCGGAAGCTGATTCGGGTGTGCGTGCACACCGAAATCAACGCGTATCCGCGGACATCGCCCCGTATCCGCCTTTTCTGTAATTCACCATAACTTCGTGCACACACGTCGGATCGAGACGAAACTTGCGCCATCGGACTCGTAGCGATACGCTGGTCCTGTGGGTCAAGTTTGGTTCGATTCTGAGAACGTTGACGAAATCGCGTGTCGTGGGCCCCACAGGCCCCGCTCGACGGGCGATTTTGTGTTCGGCTCATCGGAATCCAAATCTGGAAGTTCCGTTGGGTTCGTATCCGCGTTCCTGACCTGTTGACACTAAGTTTGGTGAAATTGGAGACTTTTGACCCGGACGCATTTTTCGGTGCAAAGCGGGCCCACCGGCGGACCCCGTTTTGACCCGAAACTGCCATTTTTGTCCTTGTCTCCAAATTGGATCCAAGGACAGGCGTTTCTAGCTATTTGACACCTTCTGAGCGTGATGATAATGTCTATTTCAGCTTTTGGACTCATCTCTGGAAATTTCCCCAAGAGCCAATATTAATCAGATCCAAACAACAGGCAAGTACCTGCACTTCAAGTTAATCTTTATATTGTGATAATTAAATTCCCTGCTCTACTAGTACCCTTGCTGATTACACGTAGGGTTAGAATACTATATTTCATGTCTTGAATATTGGAATTCATGTCTTGTTTTTCATGTCGGGTGGGAGAATACCTAGAAGGCATGTAGTTTACCCTTCCCCTTGCCGTGTTTAATAGCTGTTGGTACACGACTGTCCATCAGTCGGATCTCGATTATTCGTGTTTAATAGCCGTCCATGACGGCTGAATTAGCCTTATAAACCCCTACATGCCAACTAAGTATTCTAAAAACAAACACAAGTTTCATACAGATAATTTCTGGTCATGTTATATTTCTTGCTGACTGTTGTAGTTTCATTTCCTACTCATTTACTTCTGTCTTCTCATATTCCTGTTTATAGTTGTGACTCTGAGATATTGACGTTCTTTTATGCAATTTCCTTAACATGATATTCAATATCTAATTGTCATAAATATTTAGTTTAACCTTGTTGTGCACTGTGTACTTTGCTCCTTTCCTGACTGGATCTGTTGATTTAGGCGATGATGAGGATCTTGCCCCTACTTATTATGGTCCTTATGAGGGTACAGATGATACCTATGAGGAGCCAGAACCCACCCAGGAGACCCCTGCTGCAGAGTAGCTAGTAGTAGCTATCTTTTATTCTGTTTCTTATCTTATTTAATCGGGTTTGTCCCCGATTTCATTTTGGAATTCCTGTACTAAACATTTGAATTTGTTGTCACATTTATTTCAGTTGCAAATCTTAAGTTTCTATTCTCATTATTATCTTGCCTATGTTAATTGTGAATGGGTTAGACTAGTTTAGATGGATTAACCTAGACAGCGTACTACCGCCGACTCTGCGGCGTAGGCTGGACGTACCCACGCACTTGTGCCCGAACTTTCGGGTGCGGGTCGTGACACATTTTTATGGTGGCCCATGCAGGTCCCTATCCTAAAATAGGGTAATACCCTAGGACAGGGTATGGAATAAAATTGAGGATTCTAGGAAAAGCTCATTCACAGTATAGCGTCCTTATTTCAATTCTTGATATCATTGCTGCTCAATTTTTCCTATCGCCTTTGATTTCCAAGTATTCTATTCTGATCTTCCTATCCCTTAATCTTTCAGAATGGTCCAGACCAGGAACACAGTAGGAGGCACATCAGAACCAGCTGAATAGAATATGCCCGAGACTCTTGCACTCCCGCCGCCTCCATCTGTCCCGGCAGTTACTCTGGATGGGGCACAGCTACTTGGAGTGTTCCAGGGATTGGTGGAATCCCAGAAAGAACAGACTGCACTTCTGCGGACCAGCCTCTCAGAAGCTATTAAGTCCCAGGAGTCGCCACTCAAGAGGCCAGGAAGTGCCAAAGACTTCAAGAATCTTAGACCCCTGGAATTCTACGGAACTGAGGGCATTCTCTATGCCGATGAGTGGATAGAGAATGTCGAGAGACTCCTGAAGACTGCTCGGGTTCCCGATGATCTCAAAGTGGAGTCCGCAAGCCTGCAACTGTTCGACATTGCTCGAACCTGGTTCAGAGATGAACCCCAACTATCTGCTCCTGACCTCACCTGGGAGGACTTCAAGAGGCTATTCAAGGAGAAATTCTATCCCGAAGTGGCTCGGGAAGCTCTCGAAAGCCAATTCGAGAGACTGGAACAAGGTAACATGTCTGTTGATGAATATACTGCTGAGTTTAGCAGGTTAAGCCACTTTGCGGAGTACATGGTTCGTACCCCGGAGGACAGAGCCCGTAGATTCAAGAAGGGGCTGTCTCCGGATATTCGCCTTGCTGTAACCACCAGCCGAGCTCGTACCTATGAGGAAATCCTGAGCGTGGCACAAGGCGTAGAGAGAGATATGGGGCACAAACTGAAGCGAGAAAGAGATACCGGAAATGCGGGACCCAACAAACGCCCTTTTCAACAACAGCAACAACAACAACAACAGAGGGCCCCGCAGCAAACTCAGCGTCCTCTCCCTCGAGCTCCAGCACCCCAACACCAGGCTCAGGGACAGAACCAGCGAGCTCCCCCTTGCAACTATTGCCAAAAACCAGGCCACACTTGGCAAGACTGTAGAAAGAGGCTAGGTGCCTGTCTCTATTGTGGCTCCCCAGCACATCAATTGAGGGACTGTCCTGCTGCTCAAGGACGCCCCGCTGCACCAAAGGCTCCAGTCCAGGCCAGGCCCCCAGCAGCACAACAGAGGGGACCCCCGCTTCCAACTCAACAACAACGCTTTGCTCAGCACCAACAGCAGCAACGGAGGGGTGCACCGCAGCAAGGCCGTGCTTATGCAATGACTCTGGAAGAAGCAGAAGCCACAGCAGACGTGATCACAGGTTCTGTGCTTATAAATTCAATACCAGCTATTACTTTATTCGACTCTGGAGCTTCTCATTCATTCATGTCAGTAGATTTCCTTATGAAGCATAACTTAATCACTAAACCCCTTAGGAATTGTTATAAGATCATTACCCGTGGAGGAATCATTCCGGTTAGTGATGCCTGTAACAATTGTCCTATTACATTATGTGGAAGAGAACTGTATGCTAGGCTACTTGTAATGCCAGTGCCCAGTTTTGATATTATACTGGGTATGGATTGGTTGAGTCAACATCATGCCATAATAGACTGTCACAGAGGCAGTGTAATCTTCAGACCCCCTGGCAAGCCAGAATTTGAATTTGCTAGAGGTTCTAGAGAAATGGGTAATAATAAAATTTGTGGAGCCCTAATAACAGAAGAAGTGCCACTACCTATCATCTCTGAATACCTTGATGTCTTCCCTGAAGATCTCCCAGGCCTACCCCCAGACCGAGAAGTTGAATTCTCTATTGACCTAGTGCCAGGAGCAGCACCAGTATCTCAAAATCCCTACAGAATCAACAAGAAGGAGATAATAGAACTAAATGAGCAAATCAAAGAACTAGAAGACAAATGCTTCATTAGGTCTAGTGTCTCACCCTGGGGAGCTCCAGTATTATTTGTGCCCAAGAAGGACGGAACATCCCGAATGTGTATTGACTATAGGGCCTTGAATGCCTTGACAATTAAGAATAAGTACCCCCTGCCCAGGATAGATGACTTATTTGATCAGCTGAGTGGAGCTCGGGTATTTTCAAAGATTGATCTGAGGTCTGGTTATCACCAAGTAAGGGTAAGGAAAGAAGACATCCCTAAAACTGCTTTCAATACCCGGAACGGACATTATGAATTCTTAGTGATGTCGTTCGGGTTGACGAATGCTCCAGCAATTTTTATGAACTTAATGAACAGAGTTTTCCAGCCATACCTAGACAAATTTGTAGTAGTCTTCATTGATGATATTTTGATCTACTCCAAGACCCCCGAAGAACATGAAGAACATTTGAGGTTAGTATTGGAGACTTTGAGGAAGGAAAAACTTTATGGAAAATTATCCAAATGTGCTTTCTTCCTAGACAAAGTAGAATTCTTGGGACATGTTGTGACTGGGGATGGAATAGCAGTAGATCCTAAGAAGATAGCGACAGTAGAATCCTGGCCCACTCCAGACTCTGTAGCAGAGATTAGAAGCTTCCTGGGACTAGCTGGCTACTATCGGAAGTTTGTGAAGGACTTTGCTAGGATTGCTGAACCCATGACAAAGTTAACAAGGAAGGATGAAGAGTTCACCTGGACTGATGAATGCCAGCATGCTTTTGAGGAATTGAAGAAAAGGCTGACTACTGCCCCTATTCTGACCTTACCTTCTGGAACCGGAGGTTTCGCTATTTATAGTGATGACTCTGGAAAAGGTCTAGGTTGTGTATTGGAGCAGAATAAGAAAGTAATAGCATATGCCTCTAGACAGCTTCGACCACATGAAAAGAATTATCCAACCCATGATTTAGAATTGGCAGCTGTCATTTTTGCTCTTAAACTATGGAAACATTATCTTTATGGAGAAAAGATGGAAATATTTACAGATCATAAAAGTCTAAAATATATCTTCACCCAGAAAGAGCTGAACATGAGGCAAAGAAGGTGGCTGGAACTAATGAAAGATTTTGATATCACCCTTCAATATCATCCTGGGAAGGCCAATGTAGTTGCTGATGCTCTAAGCAGGTACCCTATGGCGATGTACTTGACTTTGAACCGACACTTGCTCGAGGACCTGGAAAGCTTAGGTATTGAAGTAATTATCCCAGGAAAAGAGGGCCAAATGATGAACTTGCAGATTCAGTCTACCTTAATAGATAAAATCAAGGAGACTCAGTTTCAAGACGAAAGCCTACGAAGCCTTCGAGGTCAAGTGCAAGCAGGATTAGTAGAAGATTTCAGAATTCATGAAGATGAATCACTGAGGCATGGCGATAGATTATGTGTACCTCAAGGAGACATAAGAGAAGAAATTATGTAAGAGGCGCACAGATCGCAATACTCTATACATCCAGGAGCCAACAAGATGTACAAGGACCTGAGGACGCATGTTTGGTGGCATGGCATGAAAAGAGAAGTAGCCAGGTTCGTATTCCGTTGTTTAGTGTGCCAGCAAGTCAAGGCAGAGAGACAAAGACCTGGAGGATTGCTTCAACCACTACCCATTCCGGAGTGGAAGTGGAAACACATTACAATGGATTTTGTTTCCGGACTTCCGAGGACACCTAGTGGAAAGGATGCAATCTGGGTGATAGTGGATAGACTGACCAAGTCGGCACATTTTCTACCCTTCAAAGTGGGGCTATCTACAGAGAAGCTGGCAGATCTATATATCAGACATATTGTTAAGTTACATGGGGTTCCAGTAAGTATTGTCTCCGACAGAGATTCAAGATTCACCTCTCACTTCTGGAAGAGCTTACAAGCCAGTTTGGGGACTCAACTCAAATTCAGCACAGCTTATCATCCCCAAACCGATGGGCAATCGGAACGTACAATCCAGACCCTTGAAGATATGCTCCGTACATGTGTTCTGGATTTTGGAGGATCCTGGGAAGACTATCTACACCTGGTGGAGTTCTCTTATAATAACAGCTACCAAGCCAGTATCGAGATGACTCCATTTGAAGCTCTGTATGGACGAAGATGTCGTACCCCGCTATTATGGGACGACGTTGGAGAAAGAGCCTTGCTGGGACCAGAGATGGTGATCGATTCAGCTGAGAAGGTAAAACATATACGGGATAGACTTCGAGTGGCTCAAGACAGGCAACGACATTGGGCAAATAGCCACCGAAGGCCCTTGGAATTTGAGGTAATTAAATTTATGAAATTCAAGTCAATTTAAACGTTTTATTATGGAACTAAGACTTGATTATGACTCTATTTTAAGGTTGGAGAGCTGGTGTTCTTAAAGATTTCCCCGACACGTGGCACCATTAGGTTCGGAAGGAGTGGAAAACTCAGCCCAAGATTCATTGGACCTTTTGGCATTCAGGAGAAAATCGGAGAAGTGGCATACCGTCTGGCATTGCCACCCTCTCTGGAAGGAGTCCATAACGTCTTCCACATGTCGCAGCTGAGGAAGTATGTGTCAGACCCCAGCCACATTTTGGATCACTCAGAGCTCGAAGTAGGCCAAAGTTTGACTTACCAAGAGCAACCCGTGGAGATACTGGATCGCTCGGAGAAAGTCCTACGGAACCAGGTTATCTCCCTGGTTCGCGTAGCTTGGAAGCATCATTCTCCCGGCGAATCCACCTGGGAGCGAGAAGACGAGATTAGAGAGCGATATCCCTATCTTTTTGAACCCTGAGGTATTTTAATTTTCGGCCTTTCTTTTCGTCCCATTGTTATTCTTAAATTTCGAGGACGAAATTTTTGTAAGTTGGGTAAGTTGTAAACCCCCTGAATTTTCAAATTATTAAATCTTGGATTTTCCCAATTTTCTGGAATTTTCTGGGAATTTTTCTGTAATTAAAATCAAGGTTTTCAATTAATAAATAATTTTTATTTGGCAATAAATAATATTAAAATATCATGAAAATAATATTTTTGGGTGTAAAATGAAAAATTGGACTTAGGGTAATTTTTCTGGATTTTTCTGGGCCTCAGAACTATTTTTAAATGCCTAAAAACAATTTTTCAAATTAATTAATTAAATTAACTGTTTATTTATTATTATTATATTTATTTTTATTATTTATATTTAATTTTAATTTCTATTTCTTCTGGGCCGGCCCGGCCCAGTGGGCCGAAGCCCAGCCCAGCCCAGCCGCCCGTTCTTATCGGGTCGGGTCGGGTTCAGCCGAACCCAACCCGCCGCAGCCCGACCCGCCAGCCCGGTCTCCCCAGCCCCCACGTCGCCCCGCGTCCAGCGCCGGCCGCCGCGTGCAGCGCCGCGCGTTCCGCGCCCCGCTCGCCGCGCTCCGCGCCACGTCGCCCCACGATCCGCCTTGGCCGGCCCCCTAACCACCTCGCTCCTCCCTATATAATCCCCCCCCCGCTCTCTTCTCCGGCCACCCCAATTCCCTCCGGCCGCCCTAGCCTACCCTGCCACCGCCTCGCTCCACGCCGCAGCCCGCCTCCTCGCCGTGCCCCGCCGACCGCCGCCGACTTCTTCTCCTCCCTCCTCCCGCAGCAGAGCCGCTCCGCCGTCCTCCGGTCGACCCCGACAGCACAGCAGCCAACCGCAGCCGCCGCTGCCGGCCGCCCTGAGCCACCGCCGCCCCGTGGACGCCGCGCCGCCCCTCGACGAACCTTCCCCGGCCCCCTCCGGCGTGTCTCCGGCCAGTCTCCGCCGTCCACAGCCGAATTCCCCCCTGAACCCTAACCCTAGCCCTAATTCCCTTCGCGTGTCCGACACGAGTCGGACACGACTCGACCCTGATTTTCGGGTCCCCTTCAGGTACGCGTAACTTTCGCCTCGTAGCTCCGTTTTCATTTTCGCAAATTGCGTTGTGAAGCCTGTATGACCCTCTCGGTGTCCGGATAAACTGTTCGGGGCATCGCGTCCTGTGGTGATCGCACACCGCGATCCAAAAACAGGAAAAATCAGACCCTGTTTCACCCCGGAACTGAGTACGCCCTGCCAAACGGGACGACTTGGTCGCGCGCGGTCTTCACAGATACGTGCGCAGCGTCGATACGGACGTGTGAGATTTCGCGAAAGCTGATTCGGGTGTGCATGCACACCGGAATCAACGCGTATCCGCGGACATCGCCCCGTATCCGCCTTTTCTGTAATTCACCCTAACTTCGTGCACACACGTCGGATCGAGACGAAACTTGCGCCATCGGACTCGTAGCGATACGCTGGTCCTGTGGGTCAAGTTTGGTTCGATTCTGAGAACGTTGACGAAATCGCGTGTCGTGGGCCCCACAGGCCCCGCTCGACGGGCGATTTTGTGTTCGGCTCATCGGAATCCAAATCTGGAAGTTCCGTTGGGTTCATATCCGCGTTCCTGACCTGTTGACACTAAGTTTGGTGAAATTGGAGACTTTTGACCCGGACGCATTTTTCGGTGCAAAGCGGGCCCACCGGCGGACCCCGTTTTGACCCGAAACTGCCGTTTTTGCCCTTGTCTCCAAATTGGACCCAAGGACAGGCGTTTCTAGCTATTTGACACCTTCTGAGCGTGATGGTAATGTCTATTTCAGCTTTTGGACTCATCTCTGGAAATTTTCCCAAGAGCCAATATTAATCAGATCCAAACAACAGGCAAGTACCTGCACTTCAAGTTAATCTTTATATTGTGATAATTAAATTCTCTGCTCTACTAGTACCCTTGCTGATTACACATAGGGTTAGAATACTATATTTTATGTCTTGAATATTGGAATTCATGTCTTGTTTTTCATGTCGGATGGGAGAATACCTAGAAGGCATGTAGTTTACCCTTCCCCTTGCCGTGTTTAATAGCTGTTGGTACACGACTGTCCATCAGCCGGATCTCGATTATTCGTGTTTAATAGCCGTCTATGACGGCCAGATTAGCCTTATAAACCCCTACATGCCAACTAAGTATTCTAAAAACAAACACAAGTTTCATACAGATAATTTCTGGTCATGTTATATTTCTTGCTGACTGTTGTAGTTTCATTTCCTGCTCATTTACTTCTGTCTTCTCATATTCCTGTTTATAGTTGTGACTCTGAGATATTGACGTTCTTTTATGCAATTTCCTTAACATGATATTCAATATCTAATTGTCATAAATATTTAGTTTAACCTTGTTGTGCACTGTGTACTTTGCTCCTTTCCTGACTGGATCTGTTGATTTAGGCAATGATGAGGATCTTGCCCCTACTTATTATGGTCCTTATGAGGGTACAGATGATACCTATGAGGAGCCAGAACCCACCCAGGAGACCCCTGCTGCAGAGTAGCTAGTAGTAGCTATCTTTTATTCTGTTTCTTATCTTATTTAATCGGGTTTGTCCCCGATTTCATTTTGGAATTCCTGTACTAAACATTTGAATTTGTTGTCACATTTATTTCAGTTGCAAATCTTAAGTTTCTATTCTCATTATTATCTTGCCTATGTTAATTGTGAATGAGTTAGACTAGTTTAGATGGATTAACCTAGACAGCGTACTACCGCCGACTCTGCGGCGTAGGCTGGACGTACCCACGCACTTGTGCCCGAACTTCCGGGTGCGGGTCGTGACAAGTAAAAAATTATCACATAATTGCGCAAAAAAGGGAGGGGTTTGTTGAAATTACAGGGAGGGGGAGAACTCGTCAACTGAGTTGGCGGTGCCCAGAGTTCGAGAAGAACTCGCCAACTCAGTCGGCGGGCTCTGGGCAAGCTCGCCAACTCGGTTGACGGGCCCCTCTCCTTCGGATTCTCTTCCTCCTCGGAGACCCCCCGACCTCCCCCCTTCTCCTCGGAGACCCCCCCTCCCTTCAACTTCCCCCAGACTATCCGACCGACTTTGTACGACAGAGACACTCTCGTCGTCGTAGGAGGGATGGTGCAGAGGGCCCTATTCACCAGTATGTTGGAGCGGGCCCGAGTTACCAGTATACTGGAGCGGACCCTAGTGACCAGTATGCTGGAGCGGGCCCTAGTGACCAGTATGCTGGAGCGGGCCCGAGTTACCAGTATGCTGGAGCGGGCCCTAGTGACCAGTATGCTGCAGCAGGCCCGAGTTACCGGTATGCTGGAGCGGGCCCGAGTTACCAGACTGCTGGAGATGAAAGCTACCAGATATTCACACAGTTTTTTTCGACTCCATCAGCACCGCTGCCTACCCAAACTCAACAAGACGAGGAGGAGGATGAGTAGATAATTTGTAACAATGTATGATTGCAATATTTGTATGATTTGTAACAATGTTTGATTGATAATTTGTAACAATGTATGATTGCAATATTTGTATGATTTGTAACAATGTTTGATTGCAATGTTTGGGTATTGAACAATTCTTAAGTAGACTTTCATTATCAGACTCACAATTACAATATTTTTAAGTTTGTATTGAACAATTCTATTTTACTCTCTCGGTTGACTAGTACATCTTCTTCGGTTGTGTCCAATCGTACCACAATTACTGCAACGAAGATCTCTCGTCGATGAATTCCGAGGTTTGATGTGGTTCTTCTTTGGTCTTCCGGCTTTGCGTCTTACATCTGGTACCCCAATTTTTTCTCTAACCAAAGGAGCTTGGATCTTGTAGGGAACTGAAATTGGCTCCATTTTTGGTGCGTATACACTTCTCAAGGTCTCCGTCGAAAATACTGCAGGATAAAATCTATTAATACTAATATTGCAATATCTACAAACAAAATATGCATCTATACATGGTATATAAGTATGGTACCATCTAAAACATGTACAAGATCTGTCGGTTATATTAACAATATAGGTTCTACTTGTTGCACGGTGTCACGCCCCAGTCCCAAAATATCGAAGGGCTGGACACGTGGCAATGGCCAGCAACAAACCCAATTTAATGGATCCATCGGGGCATACTTAAGCTATACATAATAGTCAGGGTTTACTAATATATCAAAACTAATCTCATCCACAGAATAATATATCCAATCAACATAAGGAAATAAAATATCAACATCAAGTCACAAGTAGTGTAATCGGGGAATAACCCGATAATCAAGTCTGATACAATTATTCTTTAAGCAAGAAAGTAAATAACATCACTGACTGAGTATGGAAGAACATATACTCAGGAAAATCTATAGCAATCACCTAATCCTCAGTTCCTGGTTCTGCTCCAGTGCCTGCTCCTGAACCTGCTTCTGCTCCTGCTAAAGCACCTGTCTTGTAAACCTCAGAGTGGATCTCCTCTGCTAAACCTGGGGACATAATCCATTCCAGGTCCTCAGGGGACATAGCAAGGTACAGATAATACAAGCCAAAATAAATGCTGTCACGCCCCAGTCCCAAAATACGTAGGACTAGGACACGTAACACGCCAGCCGTATGTATACGAACTCCAATATATGGAAACCATATACACACGTACGCTGTACATGAATATCAATCCACAAGTGGTATGAAATGTAATACAAGTCACAGGGTAAAATCTAAATCTCATCCACAAAAATCAAATATAAATAAATAACAAGCATCTATGAAACTATACCTCAATATAGGTATCTAAGGATGATAGTTGGATGGAAACAAATCCACTACCAACTCGAATATAAGAGCAAATACAAAATAAGTACAACACAATCAACCAAAATATAAGTATACCAGCTATCGATCACGGCCTGAAGAGGAGACATCCACGAAGCATACACAACCATCCAAATCTGCGCTCCTGCAAATACTCAAGAACAGGTACACCTGGCAGCGGACCAGGTCCTCAGAGGGACATAACAAGATACAGAAAATACGAGCCAATTTGAATACAGTAAACATGCATATTATTTAAAAATAGATAAGTACGCTGTACAAGACTATCTATATGAATGCAAATGAGGACAACTTTTCGATGTATGGGCAAGGGTAGTCTACTCGATCTAAGCCTCATAACTCACACACCCGTCTAGAACATCAGAAATTGACATACCTCTGGGGTAGCGACCAGCGCGACTCTACAGAAATCGACATACCTCTGGGGTAGTGACCAGCGCGACACACGCCCATAGTTCGAACTATATACTACGGTTTACCAGAGTGGTTAAAAGCCCATACGCCTAATGATTGTCCTCCCATGATACTAGGTGCCATGTGTGTGTCAACATATCTAATACATAGTAATGACTGGAGAAAAACTACACATGCAAGAACTATACAAAAATAAAAATAAAAAATATAAATAGCATGCAAAGTACTGTAAACAATTTGGCAAGGTATCTTGCCTGGGGTCCTGCTGCTGGTATGAATCAGAGTCCAAGTCACAGTCCAATTAGCCTATGTATTACAAATTTATCACGTCAAAAGATAATTTATTTTAATTTATTTAATTCTGGAATAATTACTCTAAAATCCTATTTTAATCTTATTATTCTGATTTTTATGTTAATTCCTAAATTTTGTCCAAAGAAACTGAATTTTATCAACTCGAGACTCATGGCACGCAAATCGAGGCGATCTGTTGACCAAAAAGTCAACCGACACAAACTCAACTTTCATGCATTATTTCCTGTAGATTTCAGCGTCAAAAATATGCTGGAATTTACGGCTCATCCGAATTCAAATTCGTTTGGGAATTATGGCACATACAAATTTTGTATTGTGCACCGATGGTTAAATTCTAACCTAGAAGTTCTACAGAATTAACAGTATGTAAATACTTCGTATTAAATTCTAGTAAAAATATATTTTGATGATCTCGACATTAGCTTTCCGAAACTTTAAACGGTTCATGATTCTGATACCGGGTTCTCCCGAAATTGCGAAAACATCAAAATACGTCTATTTTCGGACATATTGTGCTCTATGAATTTTTCAGAATTTAGTACTAATAATTTAGAAAAACAATTTATATAATCGGAAATTTAACCTTATTATTGTTCTAACAAAAAAAACTAGGCCTCGTTTGGAGTCCGGAGCTATGCGCAATGGCTTCTGGAAGATGAAGGAACCCTAGATGACAATTCTCCAAAAATTGGCTAAAGAAAAATCCTAGAAATTAATATCTAAACTATTATATATATATATATATATATATATATATATATATATATATATAGGAGAGAGAAAGTGCAGCCGCGGCTCACAGCGTGCCACGTGGCAGCCATCCGTGCAGCCCCGCCCAGATCGAACGGTCGCAGTTCGATGCGACTCGGCTCAGCTGAGTCCGAGTCGAACTCGGTCTCGGCTCGGCTCGAGGTCGGCTCGGCTCGGCTCGCACCCACTCAGCGGTCACTGACAGGCGGGCCCGGCACTGTTCACTGCTGGAGGCTGACAGGTGGGCCCCCTGTTTGCTGACTGGGCAGAATTAATTACTTTTTGGGTTTTCTTTTTCAGAAATTAGTTTTTAATTCAGTTTTTCATAATTAACTCAAAATAAATGCTAAAATTAATCAGAAAATTCCCAAAAAAATTTAGAAAATATATTTTATTATTTAGAACCTAAAATAAAAGTTTGGAATATTTTTAATTAAGTTTGAACATAAAATAAATTCTTCAAAGTCCTAGAAAATTAGTGTTACAAGTTTTTAATTAACTAAAAATTATGGAAAAATCCCAATAATCTAAAATAGCCTAAAATAATTCTAAATAAATATTTATATAAGTAAATATACTAAAGAAAATTTATTTTCTAATTAACTAAGATAATACTCTAAATAAATTCAACATCTATAATAAATATAATAATATAAAATATACACAAATACCCATTTTGGGTGAGGGAGTTTACAAATGCAGTGCAGCAATGAAATAATAGGGTGAACTAGATAACCAGCTAAGTGATATGCAAGTTGAGAGCATCACTAAAAACTCAGGCTAAAACCACTACAAGCTCTGTGTCGGGGAGCCGGTAGCAGTAATAACACGTAGTGGGCCAAGCTCGGACTTAGAGTCTTGAGCACCGCAATAATAGGGGTTTTATATATATATGATCAGCATGTAGCCTGTGTGTCTCTCCCCACCCAATGTAATCACACGTCTCATGTCCATGACACACAAGATCAAAACCAATGCAACAAGTCATAATATGAACTAAAAATATAATGTCTATGTCAATCCTGCACCCTACACAGAATCACCATGAATATCTCAGGAAGATTCTGTATCATGATCTGTGTCAGGTGTCCTGGGTATAATGTACTTGATATGGCAAGTACGAGAATGTAAATGTCACGATATCCATCTCTAGTTGACCTTACACAACCCCGCGTACGGTGTTGGCACCCGACTTTTAATCGGAAGCTAAGTAAGTCAAATGGCCCTAGGTTAAAGCATGTACATCAGTTATAATTAAGTCCAAGGAAATATGTAACAAGAACTGCAATGTTTGGCAAGGTACACTTGCCTAGGTTTTCGGTTCTAATTGTGGCTCTGACTTTAGCGGGATTTGCAGAGAGTACTCCGGTTACTGAAATAAACATCACCATCAGATCCAGAAAATATTAATTAGCTAGAAACGCTTGTCCTTGAGTCCAATTTGGAGACAATGGCAAAAATGACATATCAGGGCAAAACGGGGTCCAAATGTGGGCCGCTTTGCACCGAAAAATGTGTCAGGGTCAAAGGTCTCCAAATCTGTCAAACTTACTGTCAACAGGTCAGGAACGATGATACGAACCGAACGGAATTTCCAGAATTAGATTCCGATGAGCCGATCACAAAATCGCCCGTCAAGTGGAGCCTGTGGGGCCCACGACATGTGATTTTGTCAACGTTCTCAGAATCGAACCAAACATGGCTCACAGGACCAGCATATTGCTACGAGTCCGATGGCGCAAGTTTTGTCTCGATCCGAAGTGTGTACACTAAGTTACAGCGAGATTCAGAAAGGTCGGATACGGGGCGTTGTCGGCGGATACGCGTTGATTCCGGTGTGCACGCACATCCGAATCGACTTCTGCGAAATCCTGCACGTCCGTATCAACGACGCGCACGTATCGGTGAAGACCGCACGCAACCAAGTCATCCCGTTTGGCGGGGCGCACTCAGTTCCGGGGTAAAACAGGGCATTGGTTTTTCTATTTTTGGATCGCGGTTCGCGATCACCACAGGGCGCGATGCACCGAGCAGTTTGCACGGACACCGAGGGGGTCACACAGCCTACGCGTTGCAACTGACGGAATAGAAATTGGGGCAGCGAGGAGAGAGTTATGAGTACCTGAACAGGGCTCCGTAACACTGAAATTCTCGTATCCGTGTGTCGAGACAATACCGTTCCGTGTCCTGTGTCCGGCTGAGTTGTGTCCAGAACGTGTCCAGGCCGTGCTAGGGTTAGGGTTCGGTCTTCCCAACTGTCGGAGACTCGCCGGAGGAACGCTGGGTAGACGGCTGCTCGCCGGGGCGGCTCTGGTTCGTCGGAAGGGACGGCTTCAACGGAGTCGGCTAGGGCATCAAGATGGAGGAGACACCGAGGTCGGGGCGAGTGCTGGAGGGAGACGGCGGGTCAGGGGAGGCCGGCGAGGGCTCCGCAAGGTCGGCCGGTGCCGCGGGATGCTGCGGGAGGCGGTCGCGGTTCGCTGGTGGAGGCGGGCGGCTTGGGGAACTGGAGGGAGGGAAGTTCTGGGAGGCGGAGACGATAGGGAAGCCGGGCTGCGGGGTGGTGCTCCAGGCGGCTGGAGGAGAGGAGGAGAGGGCTCCGGCTGAGTTGTCTCACAGGCGGGTCACCGGCGGAGGGCAGCGGAGAGGGGAGTTGGCGGAGGTGGCCGGAGAGGCTTATAAAGGGGTGGTGAAGAGCTGGAGGGTCGGGGGTTGCCGGAAGCGGAAGAGGAGGCGTCGGCGGGGGTTGAGGAAGAGGGTGACGGCCGGCGGCGTAACGGACGGAGGAGGAGGCAAAGGGTTACGCAGGGAAGGGGAGAGGAGAAGTTTCAGCGGGTCGGGTCGGGTCTAGCGGGTCGGGTCTGACCCGGATCCGACCCGCTAAGGGGTTGGGCCTGGGTTGGTTCTCAGTTTGGTTCGGTTTGGTTTTAATTTGGGTTGGTTTATTTTAAAATAAACCCGGTTTAATTAGGGTTTATTACAAAATAGATTTTAGGGTTTTAAAAATACTTCCGGGGTCCAATAAATTCCCGAAAAATTACCCTATGTCTAGTTTTTTATTTTACACCATAAAATATTATTTTCATAATATTTTAATAATAATTAATAATATTTAAAAATCTTTTAATTATAAAATACCTTGATTTTAATTCCAGGAAAATATCAAAAAATTACAGTAAATTGGGGAAAATTCTAAATTATTAATTTTTGAAAATCAGGTGATTACACACGGTCTATTATTTCAAACATAACTATCAATAGCTAATATTTTTAGGTGATTCTCCTCTTTGATAATACAAGTCATGGTCTTTAACATCTTCGGACAATAATCTGTGTCTATATTTTCAGCATTCTTTCTACGATTGCCATGAAGTGTAATAATATTGACTCTAATACCATCCAGAAGTATTGTTATTAGCTTATCTCGTAATTTCTTAATCCAGCTATTGAAACATTCAGCAAGATTAGAAGTGTTAATATCTAATCTAGGACAAGTAGCATACGCTGTTATCCAATGTTTAAATCGACGACTTTCATCGTTTATACCAATAAGCCAATCGTAGAAAATTATGTTCTCGGCTTTAATTATATCAAACACACTCCCTGCATCTGTTTTATTATATGATCTAGCAAGCGAGTCTAACAAGTGTTGAAATACTGGTTCTTTGGTAACTTTTTTCATGTTTTGTTTAAAATGCTGAATAAAAAAATGAGGAGATGCAGAAAAAATTACATGAACATCATTTATTAATTCTTTTTGATTGTCAGATATAAATAAAATTGTACTCCAATCACTAAAATAACTTTCAAAAGATATTTTAAGAGAATTTAAAAACCAAGACCAAGAATCACTATTCTCACCTTCAGCAACAGCATAAGCTATAGGATATAATTGATAGTTAGGATCGTGAGCACAAGCAATAAATAAGATACCTTGATATTTAGACGAAAGAAATGTAGTATCAGTACTAATAACCGGTAAACAGCCCCTTAAAAATCCATCAATACATGACTTAAAATAAATAAAAATTCGTTGAAAGCTATTGTTTTTGGCAGTTTTAATATAACATGTACTATCTGAATTTGTCTCCATAATTCTATAACAATACTCCTCAAGACTAGCGTATGCCTCATCATAACTACCATTAATTTCAGCTAATGCTGTCTCTCGGGCTCTCCAGGCTTTGGAATAAACGATGCTCCCTATATATATCTTTAACAATTTGTGATGGACTATATGACTGGTTATCTCTAATAATGTTAATTATCATGGTCTTAATCCATGCAGCGGTAGCTAGTCGATGACGTCCTGTACTAAGTCTCCCTAAACAAGAATGATAATTTTCTAATGTACTAACTTTAACTATATCGCCATTTCTAATAGATTTGACATATACTCTCCAATTATAATTCGGTTGATCACAACTATATATAATTCCACGAGCATTATTCATAACACTAGCTGAACAGCTAAAATTATATTTAATTACTAATTACATATAAAGCTTCTAAAGTGAGAACGACTAGGAAATAATTGTCCCTTAAATAGTTCATCAGTGATAGCTTTTACAACATCATCATCTACCGTATAATCTATATTTTTAACTAAATTATCACTATTTCCATCGCCGTTGTCACTATCATCATCATAGTTAGATTCATCTAATGAATGACCTTCTTGGAAAAATAAAATAATTTGTTGAGAAGAACTAGCACCCGAACTAACATGCTGATATTCAGAAAAATATTTATTATTTCTATTATCTAATGTTGTTGCTACTTTAATAACATATATTTTTATATACCGTGATTGTGAATTAATCTCAAGAATATAATTTCATGCATCTTCACTATCTATCAAAAGACAATTAGAACCAAAAATAGACTTCAGAATAAAATTATAATGAATAGAACAACGTTCAATAATATGATTACGTATATTTTCAAAACACCTCCAGCCTTGTCATGCCCCAGTCCCAAAATACCAAGGGACTGGAGATGCGTGGCAATGGCCAGCAGTACGCACCGATGGATAACCCAATTTAATGGAACCATCAGGGCATACTTAAGCTGAAATAAGGTCTACTACCACAAGTCACACTAATCTCATCCATAAAGATATAGAATAAACTGCATAATAAAATGGAAATAAGTTGCAACAACAATCACAGCAAGTCAGTCGGAGAAACAATCCGACTTATGTCTGAATAAACTGGCTCTATAGGCCAGGAACAAGAGATAAACATGAAATAAATACTGAGTACTGGAACAGGCACTCAGGAGAAGTCTTCGGCAGTCACCTCATCTTCAGGGTTCAGTTCTGCTCCAGCAATAGCTTCAGCTCCGGTCCCGTATACCTCGGGATACTGCTCCTCAGCTAAACCTGGGGACATAATCCATTCCAGGTCCTCAGTGGACATAGCAAGGCACAAAATAAAACAAGCCAAATAAATGCAGTACAATTAAATTAATTAAAACAGCAGGGTAAACTATGTAACCATCTATGTGATATGCAAATGAGAGCAACACTAGTACTCAGGCTGAGACCGCTACAAGCTCTATGTCGGGGAGCCGGTAGCAGTAATAACACGTAAAGGGTCTAGCTCTGCTGGAGAGTCTACAACCTCACAATAATAGTAGATATATATGTAGAATAGCCTGTAGCCTGTGTGTCTCTCCCCACCCAATGTAATCACGCAAGCCATGACCATAACGTCTCATGTCCATGTTAGCGGGATTATAACTAATGCAACAAGTCATAATGTCTATAAATAAAATGTCTCTGTCAAGTCCTGTATCCTATACAGAATCACCATGAATATCTCAGGAGGATTCTGTCCATGATAGTGTCAAGTGTCCTGGGTTGTAGGGTACTTGATAGGTCAAGTACAAAAGTAAGGGAATCGTAAATCCATCTCCAAATGACGAACCCAACACCGCGTACGGTGTTGGCACCCGACTATGATCCGACACTAGGTACGTCACGCGTTTCTTAGGTTAGGCAGTTTAAACAAGTTTATATGAATTTACACAAGACATCCAGCAAAGTATTATTACAGGAAATATGGAAATAAAGACTGCAAGTTTAGCAAGGTGCACTTGCCTGATGTTTGGATTCCACTAAGGTCCTAGTTTCGAAAATTTCTAGAGATGTCTCCGAAAGCTGAAATAAACAGTACCATCACGCTCAGAAGGTGTCAAATAGCTAGGAACGCCTGTCCTTGGGTCCAATTTGGAGACAAGGGCAAAAACGATAATTTTGGGCCAAAACGGGGTCCACCGGTGGGCCCGCTTTGCACCGAAAAACGTGTCAGGGTCAACGGTCTCCAAATTCACCAAACTTAGTGTCAACAGGTCAGGAACGCTGATACGAACCCAACGGAACTTTCAGATTTGAATTCCAATGAGCCGATCACAAAATCGCCCGTCGAGCGGGGCCTGTGGGGCCCACGACACGCGATTTCGTCAACGTTCTCAGAATCGAACCAAACTTGACCCACAGGACCAGCGTATCGCTATGAGTCCGATGGCACAAGTTTCGTCTCGATCTGACGCGTGTGCACGAAGTTAGGGTGAATTGCAGAAAAGGCGGATACGGGGCGATGTCTGCGGATACGCGTTGATTCCGGTGTGCATGCACACCCGAATCAGCTTCCGCGAAATCCCACACATCCGTATCGACGAGACGCACGTATCTGTAAAGACCGCACACGACCAAGTCGTCCCGTTTGGCGGGGCGTACTCAGTTCCGGGGTGAAACAGGGTCTGGTTTTTCCTGTTTTTGGATCGCGGTGTGCGATCACCACAGGACGCGATGCCCCGAGCGGTTTGTCCGGGCACCGAGAGGGTCATACAGGCTTCACGTTGCAATTTATAGAATCGAAATCGAGAATGCAGGGTGCAAGATACGAGTACCTGAACGAGGCTTCTTGAAACGGGGTTCGCCGTGTCCGACTCGTGTCCTGGACACGTGTCCACTGCTAGGGCTAGGGTTCACTGTGTCCGGGTCTGTGTCCGTGTCTACTGCTGACGGACACAGCAGAGGTGGCGTTGGTGGCGGAGAGAGCCGGGGACGGCGTCGCCGGGCTCGGGTGAGGGCGGTGCCGGCCGAGGGTCGCCTGAGGAGGCTCGTGTAGCGGTGGAGAAGGAGGAAGGAGGAGAGGGGAGGGGCTGGTTGTTGGCTCGGGGTGGCTCACGGCGGGAGGAGGTCGGCGTTGGGGCGGTGGTCCGGTGGAGGGCAGCAGCTAGGGGAGGGGATTGTGGGCGGAGGCCGGCGGCGAGGGTTTGATTTGGGGGAGAAAGAGGCCGGAGGTGTAGGGTTTTATAGGGCTCGGGGAGGTGGTCGTGGCCAAGGGGGTGGCCGGGGAACGCGGAGCCGAGGAGGTCGTGGGGTAGAGGGGCTGTTCTCCGGCGACGTGGCCGGAGAATCCGGCCAGAAAACGCCGGGGCAGTCGTGGGGGACAGGGGAGATGGGCATGCGGGTCGGGTCGGGCGGCGGGCTCCGGGTGAGCGGACCCGCCCGACCCGCTAGGGTGACCGGGCTGGGTTTGCAATAATGGGCTCGGCCTACTGGGCCGGGCCAGGCTCTAAAATAATAATAAAGAAAATAATAATAATAATAATACAGTAATTAATTAATTAATTCGAAAAATAGTTTTCAGGCTTTTAAAAATAGGTCTGAGGCCCAATAAAATCCCAGAAAATTACCCTAAGTCAGGTTTTCTATTTTACACCATAAAATCATATTTTCATCACATTTTAATATTATTTATTAGCAATTAAAAATCCTACAATCACCACAGCACATATTGTAAATTCCTGAAAATTGCAGAAAAATTCCCAAAATTGATTTTTAAAAAATCTGAAAATTTTTAGGGTGTTTACAATCTACCCCCCTTAAGAGGATTGCGTCCTCGCAATCGAAGGGTAAACTATAAAGGCAAGATTTACAGAATTAAAGAATACCCAGGTTTTACCTGCATCAGCAAATAAGTGTGGATAACGCTGGCGCATAACATCTTCTCGTTCCCAGGTCGATTCGCCAGGAGAGTGCTGTTTCCAAGCTACTCGAACCAGTTTGATTGTCTGCCCTCACAGTGTCTTCTCACTGGTGTCGAGTATACCCACTGGCTGCTCTTCGTATCTCAGGCTAGGTCCTACCGAAATCTCAGAATGATCCACTATATGACTTGGGTCCGTCACGTATCTCCTCAGTTGTGAGACGTGGAATACATCATGCACTCCCTCTAAGGATGGAGGTAATGCAAGATGGTAAGCTACCTCACCAATGCGCTCCAATATATCAAATGGCCCAATGTACCTTGAGCTTAACTTGCCTCTACTGCCAAATCTGATAGTACCTCTAGTGGGCGAGATCCTCAAAAATACATGCTCTCCTTCCTTGAACTCCAGGGGTCGTCTGTGTGCATCTGCCCAATGCTTCTGTCTATCCTGGGCTGCACGGAGATGGTTCTGAATCTGCTTTACTTTCTCCACTGTCTCCGTTACCAACTCTGGACCCAGCATTTGACGTTCGCCAACGCCACTCCAGCATATCGACGATCTGCACTTTCTTCCGTACAACGCCTCGAAAGGTGCCATCTGAATGCTTGCCTGATAGCTGTTGTTGTAGGAGAACTCCACTAAGTGCAGATGATCTTCCCAAGATCCTCCAAAGTCCAGTATACATGATCGCAGCATATCTTCCAGGATCTGAATTATGCGCTCTGATTGGCCATCTGTCTGGGGATGATAGGCAGTACTGAACTTGAGCCTGGTGCCGAGACTCTCTTGCATGCTTCGCCAGAAGTGAGATATAAATCTCGAGTCTCGATCTGATACAATACTAACCGGCACTCCATGTAATTTTACGATCTGTCGCATATACATGTCGGCTAGTACTTCCGTGGATTGTCCGACTCTGAACGGCAAGAAGTGAGCCGACTTAGTGAGCCGATCCACGATGACCCATACTGCATCCTTTCCACTAGGGCTTCTTGGAAATCCAGTGACAAAGCCCATGGTAATATGCTCCCACTTCCATTCAGGTATGGGAAGTGGCTGCAACATACCTGCAGTCCTCTGGTGCTCGACCTTTACCTGCTGGCAGACTAAGCATTTTGCCATAAATCGGGCAATCTCCCTTTTTATTCCATGCCACCAGTAATATTGTCTTAGGTCCCGGTACATCTTGGTCCCTCCTGGATGAATCGAGTATATGGAGCTATGTGCTTCTGTCATCAACTCCTGCCTTAATTCTCCATTCGGAACATATAGGCGATTTCTGCACCTTAATGTCCCGTCCTCGTGGATGCGAAGTCCCGTTTGCATGCCTGCTTCGGTTCTCTCTTTCAGCCTTCGGAATCTGGCATCATTAGGCAAAGCTTCTTTGCCAGCGATGACTTCACTTCGAGGTTAGCCAGCAAACCATTTTGTCCAGGTAGAACAACCTCTATCTGAAGATCTTGCAAGTCTTATAATAGCTGAGGCTGCTCCGTTAAGAAATAAGCCGAGGGTTTTCTGCTGAGGGCGTCAGCTACAACATTTGCTTTCCCCGGGTGGTACTGCAGATCGATGTCAAAGTCCACCATCAACTCAAGCCAACGCCTTTGCCTCATGTTGAGCTCCTTCTGTGTATAAACATACTTCAAGCTCTTATGATCAGTAAATATTTCGACCTTCTCTCCATACAGATAATGTCTCCAGATCTTCAATGCAAAAATCACTGCAACTAGCTCCAGGTCGTGCGTTGGGTAGTTCTTCTCGTGAACCTTCAGCTGCCTCGATGCATAAGCGATAACCTTGCCATGTTGCATCAAGACACAACCTAGTCCACTACCGGACGCATCACTGTAAACAACAAAACCTCCTGACCCTGAGGGAAGAGTCAAGACGGGTGCTGTTGTTAGACGCCTCTTCAATTCTTCAAAGGCATTCTAGCATTCTTCCGTCCATATGAACTCCTGATCCTTCCGTGTCAGCTTCGTCATAGGTTCTGCGATCCTTGAAAAGTTTTCTACGAACCGCCGGTAATACCCAGCAAGTCCAAGAAAACTTCTCACTTCCGCAACCGAGGTAGGGGTAGGCCAGGTTTCTATAGTAGTGACCTTCTCTGGGTCCACAGACAGTCCTTCACCCGAGATAATATGTCCTAAGAATGGCACCTTGTCCATACAGAACTCACATTTGCTGAGTTTGGCATACAGCTTCTCCCTTCTCAAAGTTTCCAGCACAATTCTAAGGTGTTCCTCGTGCTCTTCGTGGTTCTTGGAGTAGACTAGGATATCATCAATGAATACTACCATGAACTTATCCAAGTACTGATGGAAGACTCCATTCATCAAACTCATGAATACGGCGGGTGCGTTGGTTAAACCAAACGGCATTACTAGGAACTCATAATGTCCATATTTAGTTCTGAAGGCCATCTTTGGGATATCTTCCTTCTTCACCCTAATCTGGTGATAACCGGATCTAAGGTCAATCTTTGAGAATATCCTAGCACCACTCAATTGGTCAAACAAGTCATCAATACGTGGTAATGGGTACCGGTTCTTAACAGTTACAGCATTAAGGGCTCTGTAATCAATGCACAACCGTACAGTTCCGTCCTTCTTGGGTACAAAAAGTATAGGTGCTCCCCAAGGTGAAACACTGGGCCAGATAAATCCTTTCTCCAGAAGGTCGTCAACTTGTGCTTTCAACTCCACTAACTCCTTAGGTGCTAGCCGATATACCGATGAAGTGATAGGTTCGACTCCTGGAGTTAGGTCTATTGTGAATTCTATCTCCCGATCAGGTGGTAAACCTGGAAGATCGTCGAAAAATACGTCCACAAATTCCGTTATGACTCTTGGGTAACTTGAATCTTCTTCTACAGTCAATACCCTAAGAGTTGGCTGGACCCCTTGTTCTACAGCTCCTCTAAGAAATTCAAACTCAGGAAGGCTAGGGGGTCTAAATATCACTTTTCCAAGCCGGCAATCCAGTGTCGCATGGTACTGACTTAACCAGTCCATACCAAGTACAACATCGTAATCAGGCATAGAAAAGATCAATAATTGGGCTCGTATCTCTCGGCCACAGACTACCACTGAACATGATCTACAAGTTCCACTAACCGGGATAATTCCACCTCCCGTTAGAATTCTCTTCATCTTCGAGAGAGGTGCGGTAGCTATTCTATGTGTAGCTACGAAGCTAGCAGCAATAAATGAATGCGAGGCTCCAGAATCAAATAATGCTACAGCAGGAATTGAAGCTACTAATATGGTACCTGCTATCACTTCGCCTGCAGTAGCTTCCTCAGTGACTGCTAGTGCATATGCCTGACCTCGTCCCTGAGCGGGACCCCTTTGCTGACGAGCTTGCTGGAACATTACTGCCTGAGGTGGTAGAGGTGGCCTGGCTCCTCTAGGCCCTGTCTGTGTTGCTCCCCCAGCTGGAAGAGCTGCAGGTGGAGCTGGTCAATTCGGAACTCCCTCTCGACGTTCCGAGCAGTCCTTTGAGAAGTGTTGTCCAGATCCGCAAACCAGGCAGAGCCCCAGCTTGCGTCTACATTCTTTTTCAATATGTCCTACCTTGCTGCAGTAATGGCAAGTAGGCAGGTTCTTAGTTGCTGCTCTTGGAGGCGGGCTCTTCTGGGGCCGTTTAGCAGATTTCCCTGGTGATGACTTGGACGGTGCGGAGAAGAAGGGATATTTCAGGCTTGATTCCCTCCGAGTAACGCGCTCCAGCCGACGTGCTGCAGCTAGGACGTCGGAGTAAGATGTGGGCGCGACCGATCCGATTAACTTCTGAAGCTTGAACCTGAGCCCATCAAAGAACTTCTCCGCCTTCTCCTCTTCGGTAGGAATTAGGGAAGGAGCGAAGCAGCTCAGGCGAATGAATTCGGCGTTATATTCCTCCACCGTCATGTTACCCTGGATCAGGCGGTTGAATCTGTCTCGGAGTTCTGACCGAGCCACAGCAGAGATGTATATTTCCTGGAAGAGTCTGGAGAACTCCTCCCAAGTAACCTGATCATGTCTGAGCCTTCTTTCTTCGGATAGCCACCAATGATGCGCGTTGTCCGTCAGTTGCATCCTGACGGCAGTCATCCATTTGTCCCTAGGTAGTTCAGCGGCCTCCAACTGATGCTGCGTGTTTGTAAGCCATTCATGCACTTCAGTTGGTCCTTCCTTGCCCGAGAAGGTACGGGCTTGAGTTGACGGAAATCTGTGATAGATCCCGTCGCTAGCCGCCTATTTGATGGATTTGCATGTTCCAATGCTGCGACTAGGCTGTTCCTTAGGTTCTCGGCCTCATGACGTTGGGGCTAGCGACTCAGGCGAATGAATTCGGCGGCTAGCGACGGGATCTATCAAACACGCAGCTTCAGTTGCGTGTTTGGCCTCCAACTGATGCTGCGTGTTTGTAAGCCATTCATGCACTTCAGTTGGTCCTTCCTTGCCCGAGAAGGTACGGGACTTGAGTTGACGGAAATCTGTGATAGATCCCGTCACTAGCCGCCTATTTGGTGGATTTTCATGTTCCAATGCTGCGACTAGGCTGTTCCTTAGGTTCTCGGCCTCATGACGTTGGGTCTCCTGTTGGATCTGTTGTTGTGCCTGCATCATGGCGTAGAACATCTGGAATATTTGTTGTCCGTCCATTGCCTGTCCTGGGGGAAAGACAGGCATCGTAGGAGGGAACTGGGGAGGAGGCGGGATGTCATCACGCCTGAACCTGGAACTTGGCTGGCCAGTTTGATTGCTCTGAGAGGACTGTCCTCTGGTATTTGGCGTCGTTCCAGCTTCGCAGGTAACCCCCGCTTCAGGCGGTGTACCCAAGGGGGTCTCGTCACCACTTCTGGGATCCATAACTCTGCATCAAAAGGAAACAATGAGAACGCATAGAGGAATCAAAACAGGATGCAATTCAAGCAATTTAATTGAATTCGACATAGAGTTCAAAAATGATTCAATCAATGGATGAGATCCTATAACCTATCTTATTGCAGGCCTGTCCGGTCCCTAAGTTGAAATCGAACAATTTAGTTTAGACCTGCATGGGCCACCACAAAAATCATGTCACGCCCCAGTCCCAAAATGCCGAGGGACTGGAGATACGTGGCAATGGCCAGCAGTACGCACCGATGGATAACCCAATTTAATGGAACCACCAGGGCATACTTAAGCTGAAATAAGGTCTACTACCACAAGTCACACTAATCTCATCCATAAAGATATAGAATAAACTGCATAATGAAATGGAAATAAGTTGCAACAACAATCACAGCAAGTCAGTCGGAGAAATAATCTGACTTATGTCTGAATAAACTGGCTCTATAGGCCAGGAACAAGAGATAAACATGAAATAAATACTGAGTACTGGAACAGGCACTCAGGAGAAGTCTTCGGCAGTCACCTCGTCTTCAGGGTTCAGTTCTGCTCCAGCAATAGCTTCAGCTTCGGTCCCGTATACCTCGGGATACTGCTCCTCAGCTAAACCTGGGGACATAATCCATTCCAGGTCCTCAGTGGACATAGCAAGGCACAAAATAAAACAAGCCAAATAAATGCAGTGCAATTAAATTAACTAAAACAGCAGGGTAAACTATGTAACCATCTATGTGATATGCAAATGAGAGCAACACTAGTACTCAGGCTGAGACTGCTACAAGCTCTGTGTCGGGGAGCCGGTAGCAGTAATAACACGTAAAGGGTCTAGCTCTGCTGGAGAGTCTACAACCTCACAATAATAGTAGATATATATGTAGAACAGCCTGTAGCCTGTGTGTCTCTCCCCACCCAATGTAATCATGCAAGCCATGACCATAACGTCTCATGTCCATGTCAGCGAGATTATAACTAATGCAACAAGTCATACTGTCTATAAATAAAATATCTCTGTCAAGTCCTGTATCCTATACAGAATCACCATGAATATCTCAGGAGGATTCTGTCCATGATAGTGTCAAGTGTCCTGGGTTGTAGGGTACTTGATAGGTCAAGTACAAAAGTAAGGGAATCGTAAATCCATCTCCAAATGACGAACCCAACACCGCGTACGGTGTTGGCACCCGACTATGATCGGACACTAGGTACGTCACGCGTTTCTTAGGTTAGGCAGTTTAAACAAGTTTATATGAATTTACACAAGACATCCAGCAAAGTATTATTACAGGAAATATGGAAATAAAGACTGCAAGTTTAGCAAGGTGCACTTGCCTGATGTTTGGATTCCACTAAGGTTCTGATTTCGAAAATTTCTAGAGATGTCTCCGAAAGCTGAAATAAACAGTACCATCACGCTCAGAATGTGTCAAATAGCTAGGAATGCCTGTTCTTGGGTCCAATTTGGAGACAAGGGCAAAAACGATAATTTTGGGCCAAAACGGGGTCCACCGGTAGGCCCGCTTTGCACCGAAAAACGTGTCAGGATCAACGGTCTTCAAATTCACCAAACTTAGTGTCAACAGGTCAGGAACGCTGATACGAACCCAACGGAACTTTCAGATTTGAATTCTGATGAGCCGATCACAAAATCGCCCGTCGAGCGGGGCCTGTGGGGCCCACGACACGCGATTTTGTCAACGTTCTCAGAATCGAACCAAACTTGACCCACAGGACCAGCGTATCGCTACGAGTCCGATGGCACAAGTTTCGTCTCGATCTGACGCGTGTGCACGAAGTTAGGGTGAATTGCAGAAAAGGCGGATACGGGGCGATGTCCGCGGATACGCGTTGATTTCGGTGTGCACGCACACCCGAATCAGCTTCCGCAAAATCCCATACGTCCGTATCGACGAGGCGCACGTATCTGTGAAGACCGCATGCGACCAAGTCGTCCCGTTTGGCGGGGCGTACTCAGTTCCGGGGTGAAACAGGGTCTGATTTTTTCTGTTTTTGGATTGCGGTGTGCGATCACCACAGGACGCGATGCCCCGAGCGGTTTATCCGGGCACCGAGAGGGTCATACAGGCTTCGCGTTACAATTTACAGAATCAAAATCGGAGATGCAGGGTGCAAGATACGAGTACCTGAACGAGGCTTCTTGAAACGGGGTTCGCCGTGTCCGACTCGTGTCCTGGACACGTGTCCACTGCTAGGGCTAGGGTTCACTGTGTCCGGGTCTGTGTCCGTGTCTACTGCTGACGGACACAGCAGAGGCGGCGTTGGTGGCGGAGAGAGCCGGGGACGGCGTCGCCGGGCTCGGGTGAGGGCGGTGCCGGAGGAGGGTCGCCGGAGGAGGCTCGGGCAGCGGTGGAGAAGGAGGAAGGAGGAGAGGGGAGGGGCTGGTTGTGGGCTAGGGGTGGCTCACGGCGGGAGGAGGTCGGCGCAGGGGCGTTGGTCCGGCAGAGGGCAGCATCTAGGGGAGGGGATTGTGGGCGGAGGCCGGCGGCGAGGGTTCGATTTGGGGGAGAAAGAGGCCGGAGGGGTAGGGTTTTATAGGGCTCGGGGAGGTGGTCGTGGCCAAGGGGGTGGCCGGGGAACGTGGAGCCGAGGAGGTCGTGGGGTAGAGGGGCTGTTCTCCGGCGACGTGGCCGGAGAATCCGGCCGGAAAACGCGGGGGCAGTCGTGGGGGACAGGGGAGATGGGCATGCGGGTCGGGTCGGGCGGCGGGCTCCGGGTGAGCGGACCCGCCCGACCCGCTAGGGTGACCGGGCTGGGTTTGCAATAATGGGCTCGGCCCACTGGGCCGGACCAGGCTCTAAAATAATAATAAAGAAAATAATAATAATAATAATAATAATAATACAGTAATTAATTAATTAATTAGAAAAATAGTTTTCAGGCTTTTAAAAATAGGTCTGAGGCCCAATAAAATCCCAGAAAATTACCCTAAGTCAGGTTTTCTATTTTACACCATAAAATCATATTTTCATCACATTTTAATATTATTTATTAGCAATTAAAAATCCTACAATCACCACAGCACATATTGTAAATTCCTGAAAATTGCAGAAAAATTCCCAAAATTAATTTTTTTAAAATCTGAAAAATTTTAGGGTGTTTACAAGCCTTGCCTATCCTGATGCCACAACTTGAGGGTCAACCTCAAATGTTGCAGTTTCTCCAGACTATGTTGCAGAACCAGTGGCAACAGACTGAGGCCCTGAGACAGTCTCAGTGGCAGCAGACTGAAGCCCTACGACAGACTCTGATGACGGCCTTGGAGAGAGCTACTACTCCGGCACCAGCACCTGTCCAACCAGCAGGCACAGTTCGAGGCTTTCGTCAAATGAGCCCGAGAGACTTCAAAGGCAGCGAGACTCCTGAGGAGATCTCCGACTGGATCTCCAACACCGAAATGCTGCTAGAAGGATCGCAACTCACCCCCGACCTATGGATAACCGCTGTGAGGGGCCAACTTCTTGGCAACGCCCATCACTGGTGGGAATCCATAGAGCGCAGCGTCGGCAAGGACCAAACTTGGCAACAATTCTTGGAGCACTTCAACGCCAAGTACTTTCCAGCGACAGTCCAGAATGCCCTATACTCCCAGTTCCTGCACCTGGAGCAGGGAAACATGACGGTAGATGCCTACGACGCGGAGTTTAGCAGACTAAGTCGTTTCGGTGCTGATCTGATCCCGAACGAGCTGAATAAGGCTAAAAGATTCCACCATGGCCTTAACTACGAGCTCCAGAGGTACACAACAATGCAGTCAAGAATCTCCTACAACGAGGTTCTTACCGAAGCCAGGGAACAAGAAGCAATTGGCCGAGGAGCAAGGCGCTCAAATTCAACCTTCCCGGCCAAGAATCAGCAAGGAGCAGGAGGACCTATACGACTTCCCCAATATCAGACTCAGCAGACGACGGGGCCTTACCAGAAGAAGGAGCTCCCGATTTGTCACTTTTGTGGCAAAAAGGGGCATTTTATGAGAGACTGCAGGAAGAAGAACGGATTATGCCTGCTATGTGGAGCTAGCCAACACATGGCCAAAGACTGCCCACAACGCAGAGATGCAGCACCTCAGTAAGGGCAGAAGCCAGGAGCACAAGCCCAGAAAATGCTACCCTCTACATCAGGAGGATATCAGAAAGGAGCACCCTTGCTTACTCAGGAGGCCCAGTTCAAGGCCAGACAACAACCTGGAGGGCAAAAGCAGGGACAAGCTTTTGCGTTAGCTGCAGTTGCAGAAGAGCCTGACAGGTACCATTTTAGTTGCATCATTACCTGCAACTGTATTATTCGATTCTGGGGCTACTTTGTCTTTCATATCCAGTAGTTTCGTAGCCATGCACAAGCTATCCACTTCCCCGCTACCCAAGTGTTGGAAAATACTTACTGGAGGAGGTATTGTTCCAGTTACCAACATTATCGAAACATGTCCGGTAGTTGTTTGTAGTAGAGGACTAAGAGCGCGATTTTTGGTACTCCCAATGCCAAATTTTGACGTTGTCTTAGGCATGGACTGGCTAAGCCAGAATAATGCTATCCTAGACTGCCGAAAGGGTAGTGTTATCTTTAAACCCCCAGATCACCCGGAGTTCGAATATGTCCGAGGAACCATCGAGCAAGGAGTAGGCCAGACTCCTAGAGCTTACATGGCGATGGAGACAGCACTTCCATCAGTTGTAGTAGAGTTCGCAGACGTATTTCCAGAAGAATTGCCAGGCCTACCGCCTGACAGAGAAGTGAAATTCATTATTGAGCTGATACCCGGAGCTGCACCAGTATCCTCCAATGTATACCGACTGGCGAAGAAGGAGCTTGACGAGCTGAAGCTTCAACTGGAGGAATTACAGATCAAGGAATTTGTTCGTCCTAGTGCATCACCCTGGGGAGCACCAGTGCTATTTGTACCAAAGAAGGACGGAACATATCGCATGTGTATTGATTACAGAGCCCTCAACTCTCTGACAATCAAAAATAAGTATCCCTTGCCGAGAATTGACGACATATTCGATCAACTAACAGGAGCCGTAGTATTCTCGAAAATAGACTTGAGATCAAGCTATCATCAGGTTAAGGTACGGAGAGAAGACATTCCAAAGACAGCATTCAGGACTCGTTATGGTCACTACGAGTTTCTGGTGATGCCATTTGGACTGACTAATGCACCTGCTGTATTCATGAATCTGATGAACGAGTCTTCCACCAATATCTGGACCAGTTCGTGGTAGTCTTCATCGACGACATTCTGGTGTATTCGAAGAGCCACGAGGAGCATGAGGAGCACTTAAGACTAGTACTAGAGACGCTGAGACAGGAGAGCCTTTATGCTAAGATGAGCAAGTGTGAATTTTTCCTTGATCGTGTCGCTTTTCTGGGACACGTCATCACAGGAGAAGGTATCTCGGTGGACCCAGCAAAGATTTCATCTGTGGAGACATGGCCAACTCCGACCAATGTCTCAGAGGTGAGAAGCTTTCTAGGACTTGCCGGATATTACCGGAGGTTCGTAGAAAACTTTGCAAGAATCTCGGAGCCAATTACCCGTCTTACCCGCAAGGAGCAGGAGTTCATATGGACTGAAGAATGTCAGAAAGCTTTTGATGAATTGAAAAAGCGTCTAACTAGAGCCCCCATTTTGACTATACCATCTGGATCCGGAGGTTTCGTCATCTATAGCGATGCATCCGGAAAAGGATTTGGTTGTGTCTTAATGCAACATGGGAAGGTTGTAGCTTATGCCTCAAGACAGCTGAGGACTCATGAGAAGAATTACCCCACTCACGACCTGGAGCTTGCCGCAGTCATCTTCGCCTTGAAGCTATGGAGACACTATCTATATGGCGAACGAGTGGAGATATTCACCGATCACAAAAGCCTGAAGTACGTCTACACCCAGAAGGACCTAAATCTGAGACAAAGACGATGGCTCGAAGTGATGACGGATTTCGAAATTGATCTACAGTACCATCCGGGGAAAGCTAATGTGGTGGCAGATGCTCTAAGCAGAAGACCCTCGGCATTCTTTATGATCACCCAACCAGGTCTTCTGAGAGATCTAGAAAATTTGGGAATAGAGGTCATTATGCCAGGACTTGACGACCAATTATCAAACTATCAGCTGCAATCAACCTTAGTAGAAAGAATCAAAGCTGCTCTACCAACAGATGCAAGATTTCAGAGGCTTCGACAAAGAACAGAGGCTGGAATTCAGACAGGATATCGCATACACGAAGATGAGACTCTAAGATGTGGTGATCGTCGTTATGTTCCAAATGAAGAACTTCGTAATGAGCTGATGTCAGAAGCTCATAGCTCAACATACTCTATACATCCAGGAGGCACAAAGATGTACAGAGATCTGCGACAATATTACTGGTGGCATGGAATGAAGCGGGAGATAGCACGCTTTGTGGCTAAATGCCTGGTGTGTCAGCAAGTCAAGGCTGAGCATCAAAGATCTGTCGGTCTACTTCAACCCCTTCCAATACCCGAGTGGAAATGGGAACACGTTACGATGGACTTTGTTACGGGTTTTCCAAGAAGTCCTAGTGGCCGTAATGTTGTATGGGTGATTGTAGACAGACTCACTAAGGCTGCTCATTTCCTACCTTTCAGAGTCGGACAATCTACCGAAGTCTTGGCGGATATGTACATGAAGGAGATAGTGCGTCTACATGGAGTACCAGTCAGTATAATATCTGACAGGGATACGAGATTTACATCTTTCTTTTGGCGAAGTATGCAAGAGAGTCTTGGTACCCGCCTCAAGTTCAGCACCTCGTATCATCCGCAGACAGATGGCCAGTCAGAGCGCACCATCCAGACTCTAGAAGATATGCTGAGAGCCTGTATGCTTGATTTCAGCGGATCATGGGAAGATCACTTACATCTGGTGGAATTTTTCTACAACAACAGCTATCAAGCGAGCATTCAAATGGCTCCCTTTGAAGCTTTGTATGGAAGGAAATGTTGTTCCCCAGTATGCTGGAGCGATGTTGGCGAGAGACAGATCTTGGGTCCAGAACTGATCATTCGTACGGGGGAGAAGGTAAAGAAGATCCAGGGACACCTACGAGCTGCACAAGACAGGCAGAAGCACTGGGCCAACATTCATCGCCGACCTCTCGAGTTCCAAGTAGGGGAGCATGTGTTCTTGAAGATCTCACCTACCAGAGAAACTATCAGATTTGGAGGAAGAGGGAAGCTAAGTCCAAGGTACATTGGACCCTTCGATGTGCTAGATCGCGTCGGAGAAGTTGCTTACAGGCTAGCTCTACCTCAGACCTTGGAGGGAGTACATGACGTCTTCCACATATCTCAGCTGAGGAGGTACATTCCAGACCCGAGTCATGTGCTGGACTATTCAGAGATCACCATCGGGACAAGCTTATCATACCAGGAGGAGCCTGTAGAGATCCTGGACCGTAGCGAGAAAGTGTTGCGAGGCCAGACTATTCCTCTCGTTCGTGTTGTATGGAGACATCATGCACCAGGTGAATCCACCTGGGAACGAGAAGAGGATATTCGTCAGCGTTATCCCCATCTATTTTAAAACCAGGGTATGTCCAATATTTCAAACTCAATCTCTCTTAATCATCATATGTCCTTAATTAATTTTTCATTCTCATTATATGTGTGTTTTTATTTCGAGGACGAAATATTCTAAGGAGGGTAGATTGTAAACTCCCTCAACCAGATTTCAGTAATTTAGGATTAGTTTAGACTAATTAGAATTATAAAAACTTTTTAAAAATTTATTTATTATATAATCTATTGATTGTGCACCTGTTCATTACACAATTAGTTAGGACATCATACTAGCTGTTAACCCTAAACCAATTTCACATCCCTGCCCTAGACTTGCTAGACTACTTTTTCTGTATTTTTAGCAACTTCCAGAAATCTCGTTTGGTGCTTCGTTTTAGTCGCACAAATATCGTTACAAACGTACGTATTTATTTCCTATTTAAATTTTTGCTCTTTACCCATCTCTGTACCCCTAGAGATTTGAGGACCAGTAGGCACATGTTTTGCCCAAGCAAAAATACGATAATATTTTTCTCTAATTATACTTCAATTATCGTTTTGACACCGTAGAAAAATTATGACCCTAACAGCCTCAAAATAATTAGTGAACACCGTGCGCAGTATTTATTAAATAATAAAAACGATGACCATATCACCTGCAGAATCAGTCCCTGTATTTGCCCAGACTCACCCCACACTGTCCAAAATATTTTCCCCAGCTATTTCCTTCATTTCTGTACAATTCAGAATTTCGAAAAATCAGTATTTGAAATTTGGTAAATTGCGTAATTACGCAAAATATAATTTTATGCTTTTATGCAATTTATGAAAAGTTAGGGGTTTTTATGCAAAATTGCATGCAAGGTGGCATAATCCTATTGGTTAGTGAATAGGTGTGTGGGACCCACCCAAAACATCCAAAAAATCCAGTCAAAAATATCCCAAAATACCAAAAATACCTAAATATCCCTAAAGTTGCAATTAATTACAACTTTGCCATTGCCTACAACCCCTATAAAACCCGACCCCCCCCCCCTCTCTTCAAACCCCCACAGCCGCCGCCTCCGACCACCGCCTCCGGCCAAACCCTGCCCGACCCTTCGCCCTGACCCCCTCTCCCCTCCGGCCAAGTCCCACCCCCAGCCACCGCCTGCTCCGCCGCCCTGAACCCCCGCAAGCCCACTCCTCCAACACCATCACCCACAGCCACCACCACCCGAACCACCTCCCCGCCGCCTCCGGCCACCGTGCACCGCCACCACCACCCCCAATCGACTCGCCCCGACCTCCCCTACCTACCACCACCACCTCACCTCCCCACGACACCCCCTCCGGCCGCCCTAGCCCCCGCAGCCCCTCGGCTCTCCCTAACCCTAAACTACCACCCCCACCTCCGACGGCCTCCAGCCACCGCCACCGCCGTCGTGGACCTCCGCCACCATCACCAACCTGACCGCCACCCTCCCCTCTGTCGAACCCGTCGCCTGCCCGGCCACCTCCGCCGCTCCTCCGCCGGCCAGAGCCCCCGCACTTAGCTGCTGCTGCTGCTGCTGCCAGTAGATACTGCTGCTGTTCCCGCTCCCCCGGCCGCCTCCGGCCGACTCTGCCGCCGTCCACCAGGCGTCGACGACCCCTAGGGCCCACCTGTCAGTAGGTATACCCCTTGAACATAATATATAAGTATTTATATATATAATCCTATATGTATATGTATATGTATATATATGTATATATATATGTATATAAATAATGTATTTATATGTATAATGATATATATATGTATTATATTATATAATAAATGTTATATACTATTATTTACAGTATATTATACTATACATATTATATATATATATCTATATATATTCTATACATATATATTTATATATGTAAATATGTATATATGTATATATATATATATATGTATATTTATATACTATATTATATTATGTAAATTACTAATATGTATCTATGTATTTATTTATATATGTAATAAATAATTATATGTATACATATATTTATATGATATATATATTTATATATAATATGCTATTATATAATTACTATATATACTATGCATGTTTTCCTTTATTTTATTTTCTGCATTTAATTTATTTCTTGCACTTATTATAAATGTATATATATATATATATATATATATCTATATATATATATATTATCTATATGTATATATATATATTCAGCTGGATAATACAGCTTATATATATTATATATATAATTTCAATTCTTGCAATGTCATTTTTAATTTATTACATAATATTGTGCTGGATATTACAGCCTATTTATATATGCATATTTACAATTATTGCAGTGGTCACATATAGACCCTGATAATATTGTTAAATAGTACAGCATTTATTTATGTATTAAAATTCTGTACTGTCAATTCAATTTACCTATATATATATATATACATCAGTGGATATACCCTGATAATATATATGTATTTACTTCTGCCCTGTCATTTCAATTTATTTAAATTATATATCAGTGGATATACCCTGATTATTATATTATTATAAATCAGAGGATACACCCTGATAATATTATATTATATTATTATATATATAGCAGTGGATATACCCTGCTACTATTTACTGCATTTTTTCTGTTCTTTATATACTATATATACTGCTATATATATTATATATATATCTATATATATATATACATACTATATAAGTATATATATATATATATATATATATATATATATATATATATATATATATATTACAATCATAATATTCACGAACCCTGTCTATTTTTAACAGAAACCAACTACAGCACAGCCAGTGACCCCCTGTCACCAGCAACCTCAAACCTGACTGTGAGATCAGGTTATCAACACTATCAGGGAGTAGGCAAGTATACCTTGCCAAGTTAATGTTTAAATTCTCAAATACTGTTATATGCTTCTTGTTTCTGAAATTCATATACCAAGAGTACCTGAGACTGCCTCTGGTACATTCAACTGATACGTTGACAATTAGTGTAAATAACTTAGTCTTACTGACTCACCAACACTGTGAGAGTATCCTGATATTCTCCTAGACCCTATCACGGGAACACGCAACATGGTTGCATTACATATATGGATGTGAGCTGCGTATTTGATTAGCTACCAGTACGTGTGACCCGCATCACGGATTTAGAATAACTCAGGAAATGTACGACTTGACATTTAGTTTCATTGGGATAGAAAAGATAACTAGTAGACGTATGGGACACCCCCTCCATATATGATTATACCTTCGTACCATGCTTCTCGGAGATGGTCGATTGCAGAGCTACCCGTGAGTCCGGGGGCATACGACACATATACTAGCCAGTCACCACGATTGGTGAATTACGTCAGCGTATGTCTAGCCACACATTCCCATGCGTACTACGAGATCTTTACTTGTATTTTCACTTAGAATGGTTAGCACCCTGTATTTATTTCCTTTATTCAGTATTACATACATGGCATGTCATTTTCTGTATCTTGTTATGTCCCACTGAGGACCTGGTTCCCTGCCAGATCTAGACGAGGCTTTCTACCCCACTGTGTACGGCCCTGATCAGGAGGCTAGATATGCTACCGAGGAGGAGCTCGAGGAGACACCCTCAGAGTATGCTTGACCATAGAGGCCTGCCACCTGGAGATGGAGATGTTTTTCTCAGATAGACACTGCTTAGTCTATCTGATTTTTCTGCGCTATTATCAGTTTTTGTAGTAGGCTTGTATTCTCACCAGTTGTGTACTGTATCAGACTCAGTTTTATATATATATTCAGCACTTGCTTTTCTGACATCTTGTTGTGGATGAGATAGATATACCTGTTTATACTTGTAGTATTTTAGGACAGCGTAGCACGTTCCTTTGGGTCCATCAAAGTAGATTAAGCCCTTAGTGACGTGTCAGCTGGCCAGTGACACGTGGCCTAGTTCCTGACATTTTGGGACTGGGGCGTGACAGGCAGAGAGAGTGCTAGGGACTTTGCTAGAGGGAAAAGAGGGAACAGAGTGAGAGTGTTGGATGATTTGGTTGAGATAAGAAATATATAGAGTGAGAGTGTTGAATGTAATAGCCGTTGTGCAACGGCTATAATCCTTCCCCCAAACCTCAACGGACCCTCACTCGCCAAGTAGGTTAGCGGGCACAGCTTCCCCCAATCCTCAACGGACCCTCACTCGCCAAGTAAGTTGGCGGGCACAGCTTCCCCCAATCCTCAACGGACCCTCACTAGCCAAGTAGGTTAGCGGGCACAGCTTCCCCCAATCCTCAACGGACCCTCACTCGCCAAGTAAGTTGGCGGGCACAGCCTCCAACTCACCCTCCCTCGCCAACTCAGTTGGCGGCCTGTACGTATCTCGCAAACTCAGTTGGCGGGCACTTTCATCCCTCAACAATCCGCCAACTCAGTTGGCGAGTTCTCCCCCTTCCTGTAATTTCAACAAACCTTTCCCCTTTTGCGCAAATATCTGATAATTTATTACTTTATTTGAAAAAAAACCGTAAAAAATTTATCCCTTAAGAATAGGTGAATTTTTATTTATTTTTTGTGTGAGCAAATTTTTTATTGTTTTTTATCCTTTTTTAAGATTTTTCTTTCTGTCATTTTTTTTCATTTTTTTCGTTTGCTTTTTGTTTTTTGTTTTTTGTTTTTTTTTTCAATTTTTTTTTTCTTTTTTTTCAATTTATTTATCGTTTTTATTTTTTTGGTTTTTCGATTTCTTTTTTATTTCTTGGTTTCTATTTTTAAACTTTTTTTAAATTTTTTTTATTTTTTTGAAATATTTATATTGTCACAAAATATGAAAAAAAAATTTAAAAATAATTTTTTAATTTTTAATTTTTAAAATTATAAATTTTTGATTATATAGTATACCACGTACCAAACACCCATTATACTTGATATAATAATAATTAATCTTTGCTAGTTTCATGATTAGTTGCATTAGCTTAGTTGATGAAAGCATCTGGAGTTTTGAATCAACGAGAACATAAAGCATATATGAAGTGACCATAAGCCCCTAGAGTCTAGGCAGAGCTAGCTCCACGCATGGCCCCATGAGCAATCTCCCTCCCTGCACTGTCATGGTCAGATGATTGGAGGCGGGTTGGCGCGACTTGTGCATCACACACGGCTTGTGAATGTTGTTAGACGCATCCTTCCCCGTCTTTAGTCAAGATCACCGCATAACACAGATCAGATCTGCTGTCCGGAATACTGTCCGGTATTCTGTCCCCACCTCCTATTTGTTTTGTGGGACCCACCGTCTAAATTTTTTTTTTATATATAGAAAGAGGACAGAATATCTTACATGTATTTCCGGACAGCAGATGTGACCTCCGCATAACATTTATTTTTCTTTTCTGATGGTTTGGGTAAAGGGAGGAAAAGAAATCAAGTAAATTTTTTTTTTTTACCTTTCATAAGAATAAAAAATTATAATTTCTGTCAATTTTCTTAACTTTTGAGTTGAGATAGTTAGACTTAAATTTTTATAATAAATGTTAAAAAAAAAAAAAAAAAAAAAGTGAATCGTTGAAAAGGATGGAAAACCATTTTCTTTATATTCTTTTATTTATGCTCCTTTCATTTGGCACTTAAATACTAAAAATAAATTACTTTTACTTTCAAATTATCTGATATGCGAACCAAGCGTGACATAAATAATTACTAAAAGTACAATCAAATTAAAAAGAAATATCCATGCCCAGAGGTGTAGCGATCCAATTTGTGAAAAAAAAATTGTTTTTTAAAATGTTTTCTTACTTATATTTTATTCTTTTGTTGGATTTTAAGTATGCAATAACAAGATTATAAATAAACAAAAATTGATATCTTAGGCGATGTGATACTAGTGTTCTCGTGTCGTTCAAGTTATACCTGAAGTTCAATCTTTTCTAATTTTAAAAAACAGCTCCACCACTGTCCATAGTTCCCATTTCTAAGAAAAAAAATTGCATATTAAGAATAAACTTCTTTTGAATTGCACCAAAAGCATAAAGTTTGGAAAAATTATAAACTCATTTCCAATACGTCCTTTAGAAGGATGTAATTTTATTTTTTTGTAAAATATACGTCCTTCAGAAGGGAGTAAATTTTGTATTTATATTTATTGATCTAGAGTGGAGGTTAATAGATGAAATTTGTTAGTAACGAATTTTGTCTTTCATTGACGAAATTAGGTTTTCAGTGACAAACTTAAAATTTTAATGACGAAATTGGATTTTTTTACTGACGATTTTTTTTTTAATTATTCATGTTCTCGGACGAAATACTGTTTTCCGAAAGAAGAAAAAATGCAAAATTTACGTCCTTCGAAGAACATAAATTGTGAAAAAAAAAATGTCATTCTAAAAAAATATTGGAATTGAGTTTATAATTTTTTCAAACCTTATATTTTTTGTATAATTAAAAAAAAAAATTTGATGCTTAATATACCATCTAATTTTTCTAAGAAGAAGGCTTGTTGGTCATTGTGGTCTTCGATAAAGTGATTGAGAGAGTACCACACGGTAAAGAATTCCTCACCACTCTTCTCTTACCATGATATGTGCTCCTCTTTCTCACAAGATTTCCTCCAAAGTACCACAAATTTTGATGAAGTTGACTCATCTACAGAAACTCAACTTGACCAGAGATTTCCAGGAAGAAAAAAATGAAAGAAAAGAAAAGAAAAGAAAAGAGCGAACTTATATTGACTTTAACAAAAGATCTGATCACAAGCTACTATAGGAAAGAGCGTCAACGAGAGAATCTTGAATTTCTTGGATAGAGTTGATGGATAGATTTGATTCTAGCATGATTGTCTGTCGGACAATAATATATATATATATATATATTAATTTTTTTAAATAAAATAATAAATTTATATATAATTGTAAGAAAATGGAGGAATTTGATAAAATTACAGGGAGAGGGAGAACTCGCCGACTCAGTTGGCGGTGCCCAGAGTTCGAGAAGAACTCGCCAACTCAGTTGGCGGGCTCTGGACAAGCTTGCCAACTCAGTTGGCGGGCCCCTCTTCCCCCTCCCCCCTCGGATTCCCTAAAGCCTCGGGAACCCTCCGACCTCTCCCATTCTCCTCGGAGACCTCTCCCCTTCTCCTCGGGGACCCCCCCTCCCCTCCCTATAAATAAACCCCTCCTCCTCCTCCTCCTCCTCACAGCACTTCTCCTCCTCCTCATAGCAATCCCCCTTCTTCCTATAATATTTTTTGTAGATGGCTAACCAAAATGACGGTCGTATTTCTGGTGGACCGACTACCCAGCTTATTATTAAGCAACGTGAAGACCACATATCTAGTCGGATATTTACTGGCGAGGTAATTTTTTTAATTATAAGTTTCCAAGTTAAGTAATTTACACACAAAATATAATGCATATATTTTTTATAGTTATACGACCATGATCTTGGTTTACAAACCCGGATCCATGTACATTGACGGACCGAAAAAAATTATCGTACGTGGGAGCTAAATTCTGTCCAAAAGGCTTTGGTGGAATCCTTTGGATTTCACTATATAGATCGTGTTAGATATTTAATCCACGATATTCATTTAGTTGTAAGTCTTGCGGAGCGTTGGTGGCCTGAACGCAACACTTTCCAACTCTCATTCGGCGAGATGACGATCACCCTATTTGATGTGGCAAATATACTAGGGTTACCTATTAAAGGTGATGTTATATATTTTGATCCGCACTTAAAGGGATATGATCTGATCATGAGGTATCTCGGTGTTACCCCTCCATCTGGTATAAAAGACGGCAATTTTGTGAAGTTTATATGGCTTCGTGGCAACTTCATGGACCTACATCACACTATTGACGGGGTGGTTGATGTAGATAAAATGCGGGTATGTATTTTAATTAGTAATATTTGTTTATGACTTAATTTAGTGTCTATATAACACTTAATATTTTTAGGTCATTCGTTGCACTATAGCGTATCTGCTTTATTTATGTGGTACAATTCTATTTTCCGATGCATCGAAAATATATAGTAAATGTGCAGCTTCTACCATTCTTAGATGATTTGACAAAACATACTCAGCATGCATGAGGAGCTGCTACTCTAGCCTTTTTATACGCAAATTTGACAGAATTTGTGAGATCCAGTCGTAAGAGTATATGTGGATGTATTTCACTGATTCAGGTATGAATGAAAGACATAAATTAGTTAGAGTAATTTTATACGCAAATTTTTTTTGTACTAATATCATATTTTTGTTTTATAGTTCTGGTCCTACGAGCACTTCTATATTGGTAGACCTGTTACTAGCATTCTCAGTGATGTTGGAGTATTTTCGGTTGCTATGCGATGGCTCACAGATGTAGTGGATTATCAACCAATACAGGAGTGTATCACTTTATCGTAGCCAATTTGATACACTGCAGTATCATGAGGTAATTTTTTAAATATCTGATAAATATATTTAAATTATTACAGTTTTGATCGTAGATAAGCATCACATCTATTTGATACAATATCATTATGTTACATGGTTACCTTACACATGTGAAGATGATGCTCCAGAAATCAAGAGGACATCATATTCGTTTACTTTACACAGATCTTATATTATATATGATCGGTTCACCATGTACCATCCGGCAGACCGTGTTCTTCGACAATTCGAAATGAGCCAAATAATTCCCGATGATCCACCGACAGTCGGTTATGAGGCAGCAAATACATTACAACGAATCCTTGGTCTCGTTGTTGACTGAAATAATCGGTTCGAGAATTATAGTGTGAGGGACATGTCTCCCGGACTAAGATCTGCTGAGGAATGTAAGTTCTAAGTTACTCATTATTCGTATTGATTTAGTGTAAATAGTTCGCTAAAATTTTGTTTACATTATGCAGACATGGGTAACCTGGACTATAGGCAATGGTGGGGATGCCCTCTTATGAGCAACCGAGTATACCAATATGAGGAGCAAAGGTTCAAGAGTAGATCCGTAGATGATTCTACTCTGCGTGCTTTTGTCGATGGCATGCATGATTTGGTATGACTTCATTATACTTTAAAAATTACATATACATAGATATGATAAAAAGTATAATTTACAAGTTTTATATTTTAGAGTGGTGTATACCAACAATATTTACAACAACCTGAGATAAACCACAAAGTTGACTTCTTATGGAGGAACTTGTGGCTCGTGTTGATCATCTGGGTATTGGACGGGAACCTGAAATGCCTCCAGTACAATCACGTCTTCCACCAGACTATCCGACCGGCTTTGTACGACAGAGACACTCTCGTCGTCGTAGGGAGGGATGGTGCAGAGGGCCCTATCCACCAGTATGCTAGAGCGGGCCTGAGTGACCAGTATGCTGGAGCGGGACCGAGTTACCAGACTGCTGGAGATGAAAGCTACCAGATATTCACACAATTTTTTTTGACTCCATCAGCACCGCTGCCTACCCAAACTCAACAAGACGAGGATGAGGATGAGTAGATAATTTGTAACAATGTATGATTGCAATATTTGTATGATTTGTAATAATATTTGATTGTAATGTTTGGGTATTGAACAATTCTTAAGTAGACTTTCATTATCAGACTCACTATTCCAATATTTTTAAGTTTGTATTGAACAATTCTATTTTACTCTCTTGGTTGACTAGTACATCTTCTTCGGTTGTGTCCAATAGCACCACAATTACTGCAACAAAGATCTCTCGTCGATGAATCCTGGGGTTTGATACGGTTCTTCTTTGGTCTTCCGACTTTGCGTCTTACATCTGGTACCCCAATTTCTTCTCCAACCAAAGGAGCTTGGATCTTGTAGGGAACTGAAATTGGCTCCATTTTTTGTGCGTATACACTTCTAAAGATCTCCGTCCAAAATATTGCAGGATAAAAACTATCAATACTAATATTGCAATATCTACAAACAAAATATACATGTATACATGGTATATAAGTATGGTACCATCTAAAACATGTACAAGATCTGTCGGTTATATTAACAATATAGGTTCTACTTGTTGCACGGTCTATTACTTCAAACTTATAACTATCAATAGCTAATATTCTAGGTGATTCTTCTCTTTGATAATACAAGCCATGGTCTTTAACATCTTCAGACAATAATCTGTGTCTATATTTTCAGCATTCTTTCTACGATTGTCATGAAGTGTAATAATCTTGGCTCTAATACCATCGAGAAGTATTGTTATTGGCTTATCTCGTAATTTCTTAATCCAACTATTGAAACATTCAGCAAGATTAGAAGTATTAATATCTAATCTAGGACAAGTAGCATACGCTATTATCCAATGTTCAAATCGACGACTTTCATCGTTTACACCAATAAGCCAATCGTACAAAATTATGTTCTCGGCTTTAATTATATCAAACACACTCTATGTATCAGTTTCATTATATGATCTAGCAAGCGAGTCTAACAAGTGTTGAAATACTGGTTCTTTGGTAACTTTTTTATGTTTTGTTTAAAATGCTGAATAAAAAAAAATGAGGAGATGCAGAAAAAATAGCACGAACAGCATTTATTAATCATTTTTGCTTGTCAGATATAAATAAAATTGTACTCCAATCATTAAAACAACTTTCAAAAGATATTTTAAGAGAATTTAAAAACCAAGACCAAGAATCACTATTCTCACCTTCAGCAACAGCATAAGCTATAGGATATAATTGATAGTTAGGATCGTGAGCACAAGCAATAAATAAGATACATTGATATTTAGACGAAAGAAATGTAGCATCAGTACTAATAACCGGTAAACAGCCCCTTAAAAACCAATCAATACATGACTTAAAACAAATAAATATTCGTTGAAAGCTACTGTTTTCGGCAGTTTTAATAAAATATGTACTACCTGAATTTGTCTCCATAATTCTATAACAATACTCCTCAAGACTAGCGTATGGCTCATCATAACTACCATTAATTTCAGCTAATGCTGTCTCTCGGGCTCTCCAGGCTTTGGAATAACTAACTTGTATACGGTGCTCCTTATATATATCTTTAACAATTTGTGATGGACTGTATGACTGGTTATCTTTAATAATGTCAATTATCATGGTCTTAATCCATGCAGCGGTAGCTAGTCGATGACGTCATGTACTAAGTCTCCCTAAAGAAGAATGACGATTTTCTAATGTACTAACTTTAACTATATCGCCATTTCCAATAGATTTGACATATACTCTCCAATTATAATTCAGTTGATCACAACTATATATAATTCCACGAGCATTATTCATAACACTAGCTGAACAATTAAAATTATATTTAATTGCTAAATTACTTATAAAGCTTCTAAAGTGAGAACGACTAGAAAATGATTGTCCCTTAAATACTTCATCAGTGATAGCTTTTACAACATTACCATCTACCGTATAATCTATATTTTCAACGAAATCATCACTATTTTTATCGTTGTTGTCACTATCATCAACATGGTTATATTCATCTGATGAATGACCTTCTTGGATAAATGAAACAATTTGTTGAGAATAACTAGCACCCGAACTAACATGCTGATATTCAAAAAAAATATTCATTATTTCTATTATCTAATGTTGCTGCTACTTTAATAACATATATTTTTTATATACTGTGATTGTGAATTAATCTCAAGAATATAATTCCATGCATCTTCACTATCTATCAAAAAATAATTAGAACAAAAAATAGACTTCAGAATAAAATCATAATGAATAGAACAACGTTCAATAATATGATTACATATATTTTTAAAACTAATATTCGGATAAGTTGAAAAAATTATACTTTCTCCTCCTTCGTAATTTAACCCATTTACTTTACCGCCGTGCTAGCATACAATTCTTATGCTACGATCCATGACGGTTGAGAACTTTTGCTACAAGAAACTCAGATGAACTTTAGCTGCAGATAGAACTTTGACTGAAGCTTTGCTAGAGGCAGAGAGACAGAGAGAGTGTTGGAGACTTTGCTAGAGGGAGGAGAGGAAACATAGTGAGAGTGTTGGATGATTTGGTTGAGATAGAAAATATATAGAGTAAGAGTGTTGAATGTAATAGCCGTTGTGCAACGGCTATAATCCTTCCCCCAATCCTCAACGGACCCTCACTCGCCAAGTAAGTTGGCGGGCACAGTGCAACGGCTCCTCCAAACCCTCACTCGCCAAGCAAGTTGGCGGGCACAGCCTCCAACTCACCCTCCCTCGCCAACTGAGTTGACGGCATGTACGTATCTCGCCAACTCAGTTGGCGGGCACTTTCATGCCCCCAACAACCCGCAAACTCAGTTGGCGAGTTCTCCCCCTCCCTGTAATTTCATCAAACCCCTCCCTTTTCTTACAATTATATATAAATTCATTACTTTATTTAAAAAAAACCGTGTATATATATATATATATATATATATATATATATATATATATATATATATATATATATATATATATATATATCCACCCCCATATCCATCCGTGCTAGAGCAAGTCCGAACTCCCAGGGTTCGAACCCCGTCCGCCCCCAATATACCGTGGTGTTACCACTACACCACACCTAATATATATATATATATATATATATATATATATATATATATATATATATATATATATATATATTGGTCCACATGTGTATTGATTCATGTAAAAATATAAGCCTACCGCTTATATATCTTTTTTCATATATATATATATATATATATATATATATATATATATAAAGAAAATATGTGCAATTTGTGAAATTTTTTACGGCTAATGAATGTGTACAATTTGAATTTTTTTTTTCCACAATAATGCCCGCCCATTCTTCAAAAAATAGGATCAGAAGATCGAGAAACATTACATGTATAATAAAGCTTTTTTTTAATTTTTCTTTCATTTTCCATGTATGTCAAATTCCTGTTGGCTCTTTTGCCAATTCGGAATTTTCACTTTCCCATCCCCAACAATTACAACCCCCCACCAACAAAAGATTGTTTCTGAAAAAAGAAAATTAAAACTACAAGAAATGACAAATCCGCTCCCTCTCTCTCTCTCTCTCTCTCTCTCTCTCTCTCTCTTCCATATTTTTTCTTTTTCTTCTAAAAATTCTATATGCTTTTTTTCCGTGCATCCAAAAACAGAAAATGAATTATAATTTCGTGGACCAAACATAGCCTAAAAGCTACTGCTGCTCCCTTCTCCAACTTCGACATCTCTTCCCCTCGTACCACCAGTATCAGTATCAGCATTAGTATCAGTAGCCTTCCCTCGAAGCTCTGTGGTCTCTGCGTCGAAGCTTGCATGCACGCTGTACAGAATGTAGACAAGAACCGCGACCACCGTAAAGAACCCGAACCGGACGTACGACGGCCCGTCGAGCGATCCCAGCAGGAAGATGTTGAGAAATATCGAGACCGACGGCAACCACGGCATCAAGGGCACCCCCCAGAACTCCGGCTTCCTGGCCTGGGGCACCACGTACTGGAACGCGTACAGGACACCGACACCGCCCAATGTGCACGTGCCGAGCGCGACGGCCTTGGCGACGCCCGAGGGCATGAAGTGCCACAGGACGGTGAAGAGGACGGAGCTGAAGGAGAATGCCAGGAGGAAGGCGACGCTCCGCCACGTATCGGTCGAGCCTACCGATACGTAGCGGCGGTAGATGACCGCGTTGGATACCATGTAGAATACGAAGAGGGTGCCGATGGATACCAGGTTGAGGAGGACCTCTAGGTCAGTGAAGAGGGCTATACAAGCTGTCAACACACCTGAGAGGCCAGGCCAGGCCAGCGCACGCAACATTGTGTCGTGTCAGTATTGTGTCGTGTCGTATCTGTGTCCGTGCAATATAATAACGTAACAATTAGCCAAAGCGGAAGAGGACCAAGCAGTTACCGAGGAAGGCAGAGGCATTGACCGGGGTGGCGGTCTTTGGGTGGACTTTGGCGAGCCATGGCGGCACGACGTGGGACCGACCGATGACGCAGAGGTAGCGGGCTTGGCCGAGCATGGCCACCAGGAGGGACGTCAGGATGCCGAAGCTGGCACCCACGCCGATCACGTTCGAGACCCAGCCCCAGCCGTCCGATCCTTTGAAGGCAGCGGAGAATGGTGATTCTGGATCAATCTGATAAATTTGAAGAGAGAAAAAAAAAATTTACCACCGTAAATAGAGGAAAAAATTATTCAGTGAATCGAATTCCATAGAATGTGTGAACATTTCTCGCCATTCACGTGCCATAAAAGGAAAATCAAGATGCACAAGTCCGGTTCACTGAATATTTATCGGACGGTGGGGCATACAAATAACCAACAAACTGTACAAACTTTGTTTGAACATAACTGAAAGTGTCGAGTAGTCGTGTGCAAGTAAAACTACAACAAAATTAATTTAACAATGAATAGTTCTTTTACCAAGTCGTAGGGCATGAGCATTGCCATGGAGGCTGCCATGAGGCAGTAAAGGACCGTCACGAGTGCCACCGACCCCGAGACGCCGATCGGGATGTCGCGCGCGGGGTCCTTCACCTCCTCGGCCATCGTAGACACGGCGTCGTACCCAATGTAGCTCAGGTATACCGTAGACGCGCCGTAGAATACGCCGGAGGCACCGTTGGGGAAGAATCCGCCGGGGTTTCTTTCGGGGTCGGCGGGGTGGGTGAAGTTCTTGACGTCTCCTCGCCAGAAGCCCATGACGACGATGAAGAGTATGAAGGCTATGTGGAGTGCAGTGAGTAACATGTTGAGGAGGGAGCTCTCTTTTGTACTGAAATGACAAATAAAGTGAAGGATTTAGAAGAGTTCGCTTAAGTATCGGTCAGATATTTCTATTCGTATAGAACATTAAATTTTTATTAAATTAAGTATAAAAAAATATAGAAAAAAAAAACATTATAAATATTCAGGTCTAAATTTTTCAGTTGAACATGTAAGGACTTAAAAACTCTTAACTGTTATAAAATCTAGAATCTAAACGCTAATTTGCCCAAACAAATAATAAAATTGTTGTAGACGGTGCAACAACACTAAATGAAACGAAAGAAGCAGGTATTTTAGAACTCAAAGATCAAACAAGTGAAGGAAATGGAAGAACAATCTGTTCTACAAATTGTATGGAATTTTGCCAAAGGATAGGTGTGAGAAATAAAGATACAGAAGAGGCGATCTTGATGTGAAAGAGAGTAAAGAACGGTGTGGGGACAGAAAGAATGATAGTGAAACTCGATAGCAAACCAAATTGTGAAAATCTTGGACCAAACAAAGCATTGAGGTGTCTATGTTGTATGAATACGGATACGGACACCGCGACAAGCCAAAATCCCTGATGTGTCTGAATCGTGTTGTGCCGTATCCGTGCAACACAAAGAGATCGCCGGTACCTGTAACAAATGCAGAGAGAAACGGCTAGGACGACTGCCACCGCAAGAAAATCGATCTGGTTGAACCCTTGGGGCAAGGCCTCGACGGTGATCCTCCACCTCTGCGCCGCGTCGACGCCGACCGCCGTGCCCAGGTACGCCGTCAAGCTCCTCGCCACCGCCGCGTTCGAGAACACGTAGTCCATTATCAGATTCGCGCCCGTTATAAAAGCCGCAAACTCACCTGAACAATTTTTTTTTATCATGAGCAGAGCACATATATTTGATTAATAAGCGAGTCCCAAAAAAAAAAAAAAATACCGCTGCCTAGGTGGCAGTTGTCAATTGATCTCTTCTCTCTTCCCGTAAGAAAGAAGGGGAGAGAGAGGGACTCCCTATATATAAGAAAGAAGGGGGGAGAGAGATGACTCAATTGACAACACATGTAACACCGATTGTAAGATTTTTGATTGTAATTCTAGAAATATTATTGAAAAACTATACCATAGAAAATGGCAGCATTGAAAAGAAAAAAAAAGAAAGAAAGAAAATAAGAAAAATCATATATAAAATTCTTTAGAGTATTGTATTTTATTTTATTTTATTTTATTTTGTTGAGTGTCTGTGTTGTGTCATGAACTACAACCACATTGGAAGTGAAGCGTTATTTTAATTTTTGGTTTGCTAGCTCACCAAACGTGACCCTGAGATAGCTGAACGCGCCGCCGGCGACCGGCAAGTCGACCGCGAACTCGGTGTAGCAGAAAGCCGAGAGGAGGGCGCAGAGGCCGGCAATGGCGTAGGAGACGACCACCGCGGGGCCCGCGAAGTCCCTGGCGGCCCGTCCGCTCGCCACGAAGACGCCGGCGCCGACCATGCCGCCGAGGCCCAGGCCGACCAGGTCGGGCCAGCGGAGGGACCGGGCCATGTCCGCTCCGGACCGGGCGCGGACCCGGCTCATCTCCTCGTAGGTGGTGGTGACGGACCCGGCCCGGGCCACGAGCCGGGGTCCGGTCTGGGTCAGGGCGCGGGCGTAGGCCCTGACGCTGGAGAAGGAGGATGATGGAGTGGAGAGTTGTTCCATTAGTTGTACTCTCTCTCTCTCTCTCTCTCTCTCTCTCTCTCTCTGTAGAATAGAATGGCTGAGGTTTGTAGTAGTAGTTTGTTTGTTATGTTCAAAGAAAGAGAAGTTGAAGTGAAACGGCCAACTAAGGCGTGGAAGGGGAAAGAAAGTGAGCAGGTGAAATATAAAGACCTTTTTGGGTAAAGGACAGCGATACTCCAATCACTCCCTATTTATTGCTTTCGGAAAATTTCACTCAGAGCATAATAATTTAATATATTTCTAAAAAAAGCAACAAAGTTTCAAATTTTATCAATAAAGCATTAAAACGCCCTTTGGAAGGGCGTTTTACGCTTTTCCGTCAATATATTTTAACTCTGTTAACGGAGCAGAAAGCAAAGAAAAATTTATAAATAAAATAATAGAAAACGCCCTTCGAAAGGGCGTTTTATAATTTATATTAATTTTTTCTCTCTCCTCTCTCTTCTCTCTTCTCTCTTCTCTCCTCTCTCCTGTCTCTTATATTAATTTTATTAATATTTTATCCTCACCCTCTCATCTATCTGTTAAAAAAAATATATATAATATTAAATAAAGCTAAAACGCCCTTTGGAAGGGCGTTTTGTTATTTTTAATAATTTTTTTATTAATATTATATCATTTCCGCTCATCTCTCACTTTTCGGAAAAAAAAAATTATTATTTTAATAAAAAACGCCCTTTGGAAGGGCGTTTTTCCTAGGAAAAACGCCCTTCCTAAGGACGTTTTTTATTAAAATAATATTTTTTTTTTTTTGGGCAGATTCTCTCTCCTCTCTCCCTCTCAGCTCTCCGCTTCCCTCTCCTCTCTCCTCTCCCCTCTCCCCTCTCCCCTCCCCGCTCTCCTCTTTTCCCTCTTTCCCTCTCCTCTCCCTCTCCCTCTCCCTCTCGGCTCTCGGCTCTCGTCGAGATTCCGCAGCAATGGAGGGAGGAGGAGACTTCACTCCGCCATCGTCCCGAACCCCGTTCGAGCTCACCCCCAGGACCTCCGTCTCCTTCGACGACTTCGGCGGCGGAGGCGGCGGCCTGTCGCTTCCGGCCTCCGACGAGGAGGAGTTCGAGGTCCGAAAGCACGTGGCGCTCCGCGAGCTCCAGCAGCTCGTCAACCGCGTTCCTCCGCAAGGAGAACCTCGAGATCGCCGCCCCCTGACTCGATTCGACCTTGAGGACACGACGACGAGGACTCGACTCGGCCTCGGCCTCGGCCTCGGAGGGAACTCGACTCACCCAACTCCTCCCTCGCCTCGAGCTACGAGCTTCTCCCTCGACTCGACCTCGAGGACACAAAATGAGGACACGATGACTATGGCCGAATTATGGTTAGGGTTAGGTTTTACGTTTTTGGGACGATGACCAGCTTAGGGTTAGGATTTTGGAACCTCAAGGACACGAGGACACGACGATGACCGACGTTTTTGGGACGATGACCGACGTTGTTCCTGGAGGACCCCGGACACAGTCACTGTATCGGACACGGTATCCAGAATAGAATTTTTTAATTGTTTTATAGCTTTTCACACAGGAGAGTGGAGAGAGAGAGAGAAGAGAGAGGAGAGAAGAGAGAAGAGAGAGAAGAGAGAGGAGAGAGGAGAGAGAGAGAAATTAAAATATTTTAAAAACATAAAACGCCCTTTGGAAGGGCGTTTTACTTTTTTTATTATTATTTTTAACGTCCAAATTTAAACCGTTAAGTTGGTCGACGGAAAAGCGTAAAACGCCCTTCCAAAGGGCGTTTTAATGCTTTATTGGTAAAATTTGAAACTTTGTTGCTTTTTTTAGAAATATATTAAATTATTATGCTCTGAGTGAAATTTTCCGTATTGCTTTAGGTTCATCTAATAATAACAATAATAATAATAATAATACGGTATATAAGTAGCTGTCAATTAGTTTCGGGCCGATCCGACCCGACCCGAAACTTGGGTGGGCCGTATCTCTCCGGCCCATGTGTTGTAGTGGACCGACTGAGTGCCGAGTCTAAGGGTGGAAATCTCAATCCAGTCTGACATGAAGTCCACGGCACGGTAAGCTTCGGCTCAGTCCGGACCGGACCTAGATCTAGATCAAATAAAATAAAATCAGTCCATATAAATAAAAAAATTATTTCGGCTGATCTCGAATCATGACCGAGAAGGAGGGAGAGCAGACACGTTCCCTCACCCTATCCACCCACCATTTGTCAAATCCCGTGCAAAGAATAATATGTCACAAGAATTCACGATTCACCGTATCGTACGCTTTCCTAAGGTCCAATTTGAGACACGATTTGTTTCTTCCTTGCTTGTTAAAATATGTCACCAGTTCATGGGTTAACAAGCAGTTCTCAGAGATCGAATGACCTTTGATAATGACAGTTTGATTCGGAGAAATAAGCCAATGCATAATCGTCCTCATCCGGTCACACATCAGTTGAGTGATGATCTTGTATAAGAAATTACAACACGATATAGTTCTAAAATCACCCAATGAGGTAGCTCCCTCCACCTTAGTGATCAAAACCACAAATGTATGATTAAGCTCCATAAGAAGAATACTATATTCAAATAATTCCATAATCGCTTCCAGATCTAGCATCAGATTTGAGGAGATTTTAATGCTTTTTGAAGAAAGTTGCTCCAATGTGAGACTCGTCTCACAGTATTCGTATTTTATGCGGACGTATTTTGTTCTAGTTATTGTATTTTATTGGATCCCGAGGAAGCTCGTAAATTCTCAATATTGAAACTTTACTACCTGACCGGTATACCGCTGGTATACTACAGTATACCGACGATATACTGTACGACAGATATTTGTTTCACTTTTCGAGATATTTTCGAGATATTTCTCTATAAATAGTACTCGAGATATTTCATTTCTCTTTTTCTCTTTCTCTTTTTCTTTCACTCTCCTCCCTTCTTCATTTTTCTCTCGAGTTTGGAAGTGTGGTCTTGAGACCTGGAGTGTGGTTTCTGAACCTCTTCGTGGTGGTGGATTAGAAGGTTTCGACTGGGAGCTCGCTTTAGGCATACACCTTACCGATTTCGTGAACTTCTTTCACTTTTTGTCATTTTACTTTCCTGTAGCTTTGGTTATTGCTTTTAGCTTAGACTTGTTTTATGATTGTTGTTCATATCGTATTTTCTAGCCTATTGACCATCTCGATTTTGATTTCTGATAAAATTTTGTTTCGACCCTTTTTGATAACTCGGTAACAAAAATGGTACCGGAGTTGTGACAGTGAGATTTAGTCCATATTATGATATGAGACTTACCCTAGACTTCATTTCTTGTTAGACTTGGTTCTGATAATTTTCAGAATTTGACTTGGGTTCCGGAAACCAGACTTGACTTTAATCATGTTTATCCTAGGAAACCGGCATACCGACGGTATACTACAATATACCGACGGTATACCGATTTCGACCGACTTCAGGATATTTGTCTTGGTCGACATACCGACGGCATACTGGAATGTGCCGACGGTATACCGAGTTGTGAAACTTTATTTTTCAGCAATTTGCGTGCCTACTTGGAACGTCATACCGACGATATACTACAGTATATCGACGGTATACCGATTTGTTGGAATCCAGAACTTGCTATATTTTTTCTATCTCTGGACCGCTATACGGACGGTGTACTGGACTATACCGACGGTATACCGATCGTACTCTTTCTTTAGGAATTCTTGATTTTTCGTGATTCCGTTATATTACTTCTGGATTTTGTTTGGAAACGCGATAACTTAACCTGACTAGAGATGAACTTACATGGCTTCATATGACTTGACTTGACTTAGCTTTACTCGGTTAATTTTTACCCGACTTTGTCCGACTACACGTTATGACATGATTGACTGGACTTGACTTGGCATGACTTTGCATGGCTTCATCGGACATGGCTAGACTTCGTTTTACTTGGTTTCATTTGGAATGACATGGCTTCGCATGGTTGTACATGGTTGTACATGGTTTCACTTGGCTTCACCTGGATTGACATGGCTTCACTTGGTGTCACGTGGCTTGGTTGTTGTCGTGGGTTACATGAGTCCATTGTGCAATATATATTGAACATGTTTATATTAATATTATAACTTATTTTGTTGCATCATGTTTAGGATGAACTCTGCGGAATGCCACACCCGAATTCATATAAGAAACTGCTAGGGGATAATAACTAGAGATTCACTTAGTACACGGTTAGAAATTTTTCTAGATTGCATGTAGTCCCGGTTATTCATACAGTTATCTTGTGGAGTATCCAGTGGTTTATATTGTGGAGTATCTGGTGCTGGTTTGTGCGTATGGATATCCCGGACAGACGCAGGGGCATGCGATCAGAAGAAACTCTAGTATCGCGTTGCATTATAATTGTTAGTAATTAGGATTGTGATAACCCTAGTTAGTTAAAGTATCAAGTCGTACTTATATGATTTGTCGTGATTGATGGATGATGGTTAGTCTAGGCTTTACATGATCATACATTTATTTCTGCACTTATTACTCTATTACTTATCAGTTCAGGATATGTCTCATTGCAGGTTTACAGTATTTCTTTTACTATCCTAAGATCATTTATATTCAGTCTTTACTTTCAGTATTGTATTACTTGTATTGTTGGTTTAAGTTCTTAGATTGACTTCCTTTGTGGTACTTGCTATTTGGGGTCTGACCTAGTAGCAGCACCGGGGGATCTTCCGTACCTTCCTGAGGATGGTTACCACCACGAGCACTAGACCGCTTGAGTTGGTTTTTATTACTTTTTCACTCTGTTGTACATTCTATGTTGTTGGCGTTTAGCCATCGAGCACGTGTTTAGCTCGTATTTTTGTTTGATCAGTTAACCTACGGGCAATAGCATGATTGATATATCCTAGGGTTGATCATATATGACTCAGATTCTGGCTAGTTTATTCATTTTGTGTTCACTAACTTCATTATCATTTGTATATTATAGTTTGGGATGCTTTGCTATTATATTTCAGCTGATCTTACATCTTGTTATTATTCATGTTGTTCTTGTGATTGAGACACTAGGGTTTGTTGGACCTAGGCTTGACTAATAATTTGTAGTAGTGGCCCCTCATGTCTTACTGTTTCATCGTATATGCAGAGTACCAGAGTGCTCTAAGTATACATAGTTGGCCTTGTCAGTCCCGCTTTCCAGTATTCTTGTTTTGGGACGTGACATCCAAAGTCGTCCAGGTCCGAGAAATTATTTGGATCCGTCTTCTTGACAATAAGATCAATCTCTTCGACATATATATATATATATATATATATATATATATATATATATATATATATATATATATATATATATATATATATGAGAGAGAGATCTGCATTCCCCATTTTTTGCATCCCAAGACATCTCCATGTTATCAACCGTTTTGTTTAAGTCATATAATCTTAACTATTGGTTTGAATGGTTCAAACAAACAAACCAATGGTTAAGATTAAATGACTTAAACAAGATCAAACAGTTGTAAACATGAAAATAAAATATAAAAATGCTTGAAAATGCATAATAGGTAAAAATGTGGATCCTTCCTCATATATATATATATATATATATATATATATATATATATATATATATATAAACTTAGAACATAAAAGGTTTCACCCAACGCAAAGATGTAACCACCTTGAGGGCTATGGTGGGCTTTAGCCCACCAAAAAATGTTTTTCTTTTCATACGATTTATGTCACACCTCAACCCATGTTAGTTCGATTTTTTTGCTCCCATAGACCCAATGTATCATAATATAAATTACGTATGCCATATTTTCTATATAGTTATAAAAGTTCCAACTTAGACTAGTTATATGTAAGAATAAATTTTACATTATAATAAGTTATAATTTTTATGTCTCGTCTTAATCAACTTACGACCACATAGTAATAATTATCTTTATATTTTCAGCACTACATTAGATATATGTACAAGTTTTTTGAAACTATGTCTCTCTCTTTTGCCAATATCTGTAACTTATATATCATTTGCACGAAGGATAATATTAACTTTTGTAATTACGCTTGTATTAAGTTATAATTTTCTATTAGTAATGAAATTAGTTTGATTACAGCATTATAACTATAGATCAGTTTGATTGTATATCCCGAAATATTAAATATTATAACAGTGTAAATTAAAAAGGTTGAGAGATTTCATTCTAGGAATATAAAAATTCAATAATTGAATTTGAATAGCAAACGGCAACATTGGGTATATATAGAGAACATTTAGTACGTGTGTGGTCCAAGTGGAGACACAGTTCAGATAGTCAAACCAAAGGGGTAGATAATTGCATTCCAGCCCATTATAGCCCAATTTCATTTGACCCGCAACTTCGGTATTACTGTGGACTAAATATGATTGCTTCTGAAGTTGGGTTTCCAGAAAAATTTTCTGGCTATTTTCTGTTGTGGAATTAACTATGTATACACGTCATGTCACTTTCGCACTCAATTTTTTATTTAGCCAAGGTCATAATATTAGGGTAACCGTCCGTCTATTGATGGAGGAAAGAGAGATGAAATTCGGTGGCTGTCCGGATGGTCGTTACGTGACCGGAATGTCATATGACGGTCGTTCATCGGAAGAAAGGTGGGGCCGAGGGACGACCCACATAAGGTGGTGTGAGAGGGTTGTAAGAAGGTTGTAAGAATTTTGTAGTAAACTTGGCATTATTGTATAATATTTTAGCAAATGTTCTCATTTTTATAGAGCATCTCCAACCTATTGTGCTTTTGAAAAAAAAGTTATAATATTTTAGTAAATACTCTCATTTCCAATATAGAAACTAATACATATTTCAAATTTTTTTTTTTTTTCAAAATCTAGCAAAATTTTCCATTATGCGGAAGAAGGATTTGATGTTGTACCTGCACTAGCTAGCTATCCTGTAGGGATCTGTTTGGATAGATGTAACTTTTTGAAAGTGTCAAAGTGACACCTTTAACATGTTGTAATGTAATTCACTTTCAATGTGTCATTTTTAAAAATTTGTTTGGATACATAATTTTTTGTCACCCGGGAGTGAAGAGTTTCATAGTCATTTTGTTTGGATGACAATATGAAAGTACGGATGAAAATTAAAATGATAGGGATTTCATTGTTTGGATGTCACCCGCATACAAATGCTATAATCAAATTTAATAAATAATCCAATATAATGACATCATATCAAATACGGATATGAATAATCAATATTTGACCCAAAAAAAGTCAAAACATAGCTACTTGCAATGGAGTTTGCAATGTCAAAATTCAAATACGGAAACTCCAGACAACAAAATCTTCCACTTGCAATGAAGTTTCTCTCCCTTTCTCCTTCAGCTGAGAAGTGAAGAAATGAGTGGGACAGTAACTCAAAAATATCACTTCGTAACCACTTGCAATGGAGTTGTAACGACAATTCAAATACGAAAACTATATATATATATATATATATATATATATATATATATATACAATAATGCTAAGTTTACTACCAAATGCTTACAACCTTTTTACAACCCTCTCACACCCTCTGCTATGTGGGCCACCCCTCGGCTCCACCTCTCCCAATGAACGACCGCCACGTGGCTTTTCGGCCACGTGGCGACCACCCGGACAGCCACCGGATCCCACCTCTTCCTCCTCCTCAACTGGACGGTCGTCACGTGGACACCACGTGGCCGCAACATGACGGTTGTAAAAGGGTTCTAAGTATTTGGTTGTAGTCATACCATAATCCATATATATATATATATATATATATATAGAGAGAGAGAGAGAGAGAGAGAGAGAGAGAGTGACTGAGTGAGTGAGTGTGTGTGTGTGTGTGTGTGTGAAGACCGTATCGAATTTTCTTTGTGGAGTCAGACTACATTAATTGATGTCACTAATTTATTCAGTGTTCTACTGTAGAAACTCAAATAATAACTTATAATATAATAACTCAAAAGAAGAATTTGTAATATATGGACTTATTTTTCAGTTTAGATCTTTAAAAATATATTTAGTTTTATATTTAAATTTAAAAAAATAAAATAAAATGATAAGCATGTAATTCGACGACAAAATCAAGAAATAATGATGGTTAGATGTCCATTGATCATACTTATGCCACGTTTGGTATGGAATTATGACATTGGAAAAAAGAAGTAATTTTTTTTTCTATGTTTGAATACGTGTAGAAAAAGAGGAAGAAAAGAAAAATAGAAAAAAAAAAGTTTTACTCACCCATCCAAAAATTCATTTTTTTATACTAAATATTCAATTATTTTTCTGATTTTTTGGTCTTTCCAAGCATTGAATTTTTTTATAGGAATAATAAATTTTTAAAAGAAAATAACAAGGAATTGATTTTCTTTCTTCGAGGTCCAAGTATTTTCAATGGACATCTAAATTTGAATAATTGTAATAAGAAAAAAAAAATAGGATTAATTGACGAGGAAGGCTAATCTACTATTTTTTTTTTTCGAAAAAGTTTAGTGTGACAATAATTTTAAAAATACTATTTGTCATCCAATTTTTTTTTTGATGCCATCTCACATTATGTGGCAGTTGATATGACAGATGACATGACAAATTTTAACATTAAAATTAACATTAAATTAATATTAACATTAAAAATTATGGTTGATTAATTTTTGGGATTAAAAACTGCTATGTCAAATGCAACATAATGGAAGATGATATCATCCGAATTTTTTGAAAGACAAATAGCAAATTTGTTTAAAATTTTAGAATAGGAATCTTCAGAATAGAAAATCCATGGCCTTCTAGGAGTAAAATGTACAATTTGTTTCTAAATCTACAATCGAATTAATTGCCACCAATTAAAGAAGAATGAAATTGGTACAATTGTTCGTTCTACAAATTACTCTGAAAAGTAGTGAAATATTGTAAAGACGTTGGCAAGTGGTCAGCAAAGAGCCAAGCAAACAAAGTTGGACCCATTGGAGCCCATGGGCATCATTGGAGGGACCAGACCAGCAAAAATTGTTCAATAGTGGACCACCACCACCACCACCACCAGAGAGAGTGAGAGAGAGAGAGCACGAGAGCGCATGGTCCATGATTCACGTGACGACGATCCTTATCGATCCGTCCTACGTGGCACAACGGACGCACGTCATCAGCGGACTGACACGTGTCGGTATCCTGGTGGACGGGATGTGGATAAGGACGACTGGGCTCCGCAGCCAGCAGAGGGTCCGGAGTCCTAGGGAAACCCTTGGGGACCATTCAATTCACTACAGTGCCCTTGGAACACTATTGAAATTATCTGAAATGAGATTTGATGATAAGTGGACTGGCGAGGGCAGGCTGGTAATTCCAGGCTCGGGTGATCTGCCGAGCCTGTGTAAAAACAGCAGGGCGTAATAAGTGACAGTGGGCGTAATCTTCTTATCCACCCGGGGTATCGGATAAGAGCGTAGTTAAAATCACTATCGGCGGACGAATAGAAATCTGACACGTGTCACGTGTACGGTTCCCGATAAGCTGCCATGTAGAGATAGGGATTCATCTAGTTTTGTTTTGACATTGGCTCAACGAAGCCTAAACCGTTTGGATTTATATATATATATATATATATATATATATATATATATATATACTAGTAATTTAGTCTTTCGTGTACATAATTTTTTTTTTTAATTTTTTAAAAAATATAAATATAAAAATATTGTCGTTTTTAGAGGTCGTATTACCTCCCATTTTTTTTTTTTTTAAGAGATGGTCACATATCCAATTTCTAACTCTACAATCCTCATATTTTTAATTTTATTAGCGATACTTTTCAATTCCATGCATTTAGTAATTTTTTTAATAAGCACTTAGTAATTTTTTTAAATAAAAAAATGTGTGCGTGAACTCTAAAAAAAAATAGTTAATAAAATATTTACATACGACTTAAACGGTTCAATTTTAAACTGTTTTCAAACCACGCTATAAGAATAGAAATATATAAAAAAATGGTAGCATATAATAAAAATTAAAAAATAAAATCTCTAGATTTGGTTGGGACAGCTTCTTTTTGCTTCAACCTTGTGATCAAAGAGAAGAGGAGTAGGCTCGAAGGCAATTGTCGAATAGATCTTACAAATATAACGTCCACAAATCGGAAAAAAAAAAGGAGAAAGCAAGAAAATTATATCTGAGGAGGAGAAAAGGAAAAGTAAATCTATTCTACTATATAATGTCAAAATTAGGTTTCACCGTAAAAAAATTTCGTTCCAAAAATACCCTTCAACATATTTAGTAATTAAAAAGAATACCTACAATAAATTTCACTGACAACCATTTAAGAGATGCAATAATGACAACCATTTACGGAAATCAAAGGGTTCATGCTATTTGCTAAGTCTTTTAAATTGTTACCAAAGAATTCGAAGGGTTGAACCATTAATCTATATAATTAAAAACAGTAGAAATAAACCAATTCATCAATATCATTCACTCCAATATACGTGCAAAGCACGTCCATATATACTAGTAAAAGTAGATTGATTTATATTAATTGTGAATTTGTTCTTTAGATGCTCTAGATATTACTTTGATTTGGGAAATCCCTTCGTGCTATGATGTGCGGTGAATTTTGTCAAAAAGGAATTACTGGCCGTGGTTGATTTTGTACATGTTATTTAATAATATTTTAGAGTGATCATGTCGAGGAGGATTCGTGGAAGCAAAAGTGATATAATTCATTTTGGTATTAGAATTATTTACCGATGAATAAGTGGCGGAGAAAAAGAAAAATAAATGTAGAGAACGTTATGTTGATAGTAAAGTTGTAAAGTTGCTTTTTAGATTATGTAGATAGTACTTTAGATTCATGTTGATAGTGGTTTTTTTTTTTTTTTTTTATGGATATGGCAACTTTTGTTCATAACTGACTTGCCATGATAGCAGGACGAATTCAGAAATTGAAACTGGGGTGAACTACAATAGATTAATGTGGACTAGAGAAAGACTAATCCATATAAAAAAAAAAATTAATTAAAAAAAATATGGGAAAAAGAGGAGTGGATTTTTTTTTTGTGGACTGAAGTTTATCCCATCATATAGCTGGATCCGCCCCTGCATGGTAGATTTTCCATGTTATAAGGTATTTGACATTTTCATGAAGAGGAGAATGTGCATTATATTAATATTGTTGGGTCGCATCGAGGAAGTGTTTGCCAACCCGTCTGAGATAACCAACCAATCTACGAACACCAAACACAGATGAAGATAAGTATATGGCGGTGACTACGTCACCTGTACAAATTTTAACCTTTATAACTCAGATAAAATTACAAGATTGACAAAACCAATGTTGAAATCCTTTGTCCTAATAGGTTCAATCCCCTCACCACACTAAAAATGGAACAACAAAGATTATAATAAAAATCACTAACCAACCCGTAGCAATTTTTCTAATCGAAGTTGACGACTCCTCGATTAGATCTCTTCTTCCTTGTATGGAGAAGAACCCTAAGACTAAAGCACAAATTTCTCTTAGATTTTCTTGTGGACGAGTACATCGAAGCTCCATATTTGTGCATGCTTTGTGCCTCCACCCTCCTCCTATATTTATTGGATGAGAAATCATATTTTAGATCATAATAGGATTTACTAAATAGAAAACCTTAAATAAGAATCATATTACACCTAAAATAGCATAACACCAATTATGGACGCCAAAATATGGTCAAATTAAATATTTGATACAAATTTGAAATCTAATCAAATCTTACATTTAATGAAGATTTTTAAATTATATCAAATCAAATCTTTGACCATATTTGGACTCCAAAATTTATCAATCCAGACTAGACACCAACAATCTTCCCCTCCAATTTGATGAGAGGGTGTTGACTCCATGCACTACAAGAAAATTTGATTTCTGTAACATGTAAAGTTGTCACAGAAGTTGTTAAACTCGTCATAATATATCTTTTATGACGAGTCTAGTGACGACGTACTTTCGTTGCATATGTCCTCATAGCTAAAAGACAAAGTGACGACTAAAACATGACGTCACAGAAAGTTTTCAATTGTGACAAGCATATGTCATCACTAATAGTATTCTTTTCGTGACAACATACCTCGTCACTATGAATGTTATAAGTGACGCACAATATTGTCACAAATAGTATATTATTATAAATTAAAATAAATATATATATTTTGTAAACTCCCTCGACCAGATTTCATTAATTTAGGATTAGTTTAGACTAATTAGAATTATTACAACTTTTTAAAAATTTATTTATTATATATTCTATTGATTGTGCACCTGTTCATTACACAATTAATTAGGGCATCACACTAGCTGTTAAATCCTAAACAAATTCCACATACCTGCCCTAGACTTGTTAGACTACTTTTCCTGTATTTTGTGCAACTCCCAGAAACCTTGTTTGGTACATCGTTTTAGTTGCACAAATATCGTTACAGACGTACGTATTTATTTCCTATTAAAATTCTGCTCTTTACCCATCTTTGTACCCCTAGAGATTTGAGGACTTGTAGGCACCTGTTTTGCCCAACAAAAAATACGATAATATTCTACTCTAATTGTATAACAATTATCGTATTGACACCGTAGAGAAATTATGACCCTAACTGCCCATAAATAATTAGTGAGCATCGTGCGCAGTATTTATTAATTAATAAAAATGAGGACCGTATCACCTACAGAATCAGACCCTGCAACTGCCCAGACTCATCCCCACACCTCCCAAAACATTTTCCCCAGCTATTTCCCCCATTTTTGTATAATTTAGTATTTCGGGGAATCAGTATTTAAAATCAGGTAAATTACGAAATTACGCAAAATACCAATTTCATGCTTTCATGCAAATTATGAAAAGTTAGGGGTTTTTATGCAAAATTGCATGTAAGGTGGCATAATCCTATTGGTTAGTGAATAGGTGTATGGGACCCACCCAAAACATCCAGAAATTTCAGTCAAAAATATCCAAAAATCAAATTTACCAAAATAACCCTAGACTTCCACTTATTTACCAAACTGCCATTGATCCTAACCCCTATATAAACCCTAACCCCCTCCCATTCAAACTCCCACAGCTCTCCTCTCCGACCACCACCGGCCACCCAACTCCGGCCAACCCTCCGCCCTGACCCCCTCTCCCCTCCGGCCAAGCCCCACCGCCTGCACCACCCTGCTCCGTCGGCCAGAGCCCCCGCAACCTCCCCACTCCCTCACTGCCCACAACAGCCATCACCACCCGAACCACCCCCCTGCGCCACCCTCCGCCACCGTGCTCCGCCACCAACCCCACCACTCGACTCGCCACCCTCCCCTCCACCGGACCACCACCCCTCACCTCCCCACGACGCCGCCTCCGCCGGCCAGAGCCCCCGCAGCTCCTCCCCACTTCCCTAACCCTAACCGACCCCTCCACCTCCGACGGCCTCTAGCCGCCACCACCGCCGTCGTGGACCTCAGCCACCACCACCAACCTGACCGCCCCTCCTTCCTCCGTCGATCCCGCACCCTGCCCGGCCACCTCCTCCACTCCTCCGCCGCCGGCAGCCCCCGCACTCAACTGCTGCTGCTACTGCTGCTAGCAGCTACTGCTGCTGTTTCTGCTCCTGCGGCCGCCTCCGGCCAGCTCCGCCGCCGTCCTTCCGCCGTTGACGACGTGTGGACCCCACTTGTCAGAGGGTATATTACCTAAACCTAATATATATGTATTTATATATATATTCCTATATGTATATGTATATGTATATATATGTATATATATATGTATATATATGTATATTAATATGTATATATGTATATTTATATATATATGTTATATACTATTATTTACAGTATATTATACTGTATATATTATATATATATATATCTATAATTCTATACATATATATTTATATGTGTAAATATGTATATATGTATATATATATATATATATGTATATTTATATATACTATATAAAATTATGTAATAATTATTAATATATATATATATATATATATATATATATGCATTTTATTCTGTTTATATATATATATAAATATATATATATATATATATATCTATAATATATATAAATATGTGTGTACATATATATATATATATATATATATATATATATATATATATATATATATATATATATATATATGATATGTATACTACATGTATATAATATAGTATATATGTATACTATACATTTTTTCTTTATTTATTTTCTGCACTTCCTGCATTTATTATATATATATATATATATATATATATATATATATATATATATATATCTATATATATATATATTAATATTCAGCTGGATAATACAGCTTATATATATTATATATGTATATTTTCAATTCTTGCACAGTCTTCAATTTATTATATATATATATATATATATATATATATATATATATATATATATATATATATATATATATATATATATATATATATATATATATATATATATATATATATACTATATATGGTACTGTATAATACAGTACATAGATATATATGTATTTGCTTTCTGCCCTGTCATTTCAATTTATCTATATATCAGTGGATATACCCTGATTATTATATTATTATATATCAGTGGATATACCCTGATTATTATATTATTATATATCAGCGGATACACCCTGATAATATTATATTATTATATATATGGCAGTGGATATACCCTGCTACTATTATAATACCTGCATTTTTTCTGTTCTTTATATACTATATATACTGCTGTATATATATTATATCCTTATATAAATATCTAAATTATATATGTGCATATATATATATATATATATATATATATATATATATATATATATATATATATATATATATATATATATATATATATATACCTTATATTACAATCATGATATTTACAAACCCTGTCTGTTTTAACAGAAATCAACTCCCGCACCACCAGTGACCCCCTGTCACAAGCACCCTCAACCCTGACTGTGAGATCAGGTTATCAACACTATCAGGGAGTAGGCAAGTATACCTTGCCAAGTTTACTGTTTAAATTCACAATATTGTTATATGCTTATTGTTTCTGAATTTTATATACTATGTGTACCTGAGACTGCCTCTGGTACAGTCAACTGTTACGTTGACAGTTAGTATAAATAACTTAGTATTACAGACTCACCAACACTGTGAGAATATTATGATATTCTCCTAGACCCTATCACGGGAACACGCAACATAGTTACATTACATATTGGGATGTGAGCTGCGTATTTGATTAGCTACCAATACGTGTGACCCGCATCACGGATTAGAATAATTCAGGAAAAGTACGACATTTAGTTTCATTGGGATGGGAAATATAACTAGTGGACGTATGGGACACCCCTCCATGAGTCTTTTATCCTTCGTACCATGCTCCTCGGAGATGGTCGATTGCAGAGCTACCCGTGTGTCCGGGGGCATATGACACATATACTAGCCAGTCAACCCGATTGGTGAATTAAGTCAGCATATGTCTGTAACGCCCCGCTTCGCGCCGGCGTTATGTATCAAGGTGAGTGGGCAGAACTTCGTTCTCTGATTCTTGCACGCCTTAATAATAACCTGAGTTTTTGCTTGCAATATTTTCTTAAGAGAATGATAGAACCTGCCTTGCATGTTAATGAACGAACTCACCTAGCTTGTCTTTGAATCAATGTCTGCTAAACGAGAATCCTGTATCGCCTGCTTAGAGTGCATGAACATGTTCACTATCGTCTATGCTTCGAGAGAACCATACTGTGCCTGAACGTGTTCAAGTGATAAGTCGGATTGCCCCGCAACAAAGATTGTTTATAGATGGTTCTTCTCGTCTGCATACTAGAGTTTATTTGATAGTGTTCCATGCATTCGCACGCGGTCGGACAATGGCTATTGGTGGAGAGCTGAACTGCATGTGTCCCGGCTGCTACCATGATAGTGCAAAGCAACCATGAGTCACAGCTGCCTCTAGCATCAGATAAAAGAGTCATTGGTATGCTGGACTAACCGCTACCGATCCTGAGTTACTCGGGGACCGCCCTGCATATAGCTAAGTCATTGTGTTGGCTTGGATAGTGACTGCCCCTACGAATGTGCATCGTGTGTCTAGCCTTGCATCAGACCCTCGAGTCGCACGAGACACACTGCGCACACCCTGGAACATGAACGGTTTGCTTGCTTGCATATTCAATATGAAACTCTGTTTCCAAACACGTTTCTAAACAAGTAAATCGACTCTGCTAGAACTGCATGAAACGAACCTAGGTAAAACTAGAAAGATCACTAGTAATGTAATGTTTTATAACATGATTACTTAGTGCCTGTTTGAGTGAATGCTTGTTTCTGTTCAGTTGATTTATCTCACCAGTACTTGTATAAAGTGCTGACCCACCAACAGTTTACTTGTTCGCAGGTACTGGATCGTCCGAGGAAGCGATAGGCGTGCCACAGTCCCGAAGACCCGGAATCCTGGTTTCGATTGTTGCCCCGAGAATGCTATCGTATAAGGGGGCATAATGTATGGAACGAACGTGTGCCTTTGCTAAAGGAAACCCAAGTTGCCTCGATTGTCCCGAACACTCAGTTGGCTAATGCATTGTATTGCAACAAGTCCCTTTCCGCTGCTTACTCGATTGATGCGATGATAGCCAACTATCAACTTAAACGATTGGCCTTGCACGGGCGTAACCCCAGGCCCGTGCGGCATCACGTCCCCCGAAAGCTCGAACGGGCCATTCGCTTGGCTCCCTTCCTCCCTCGCACCCGCGGGACGGGCGCGGTGATTCGCGTCCGACGCGCCGAGGCACGGTGATTCGTGCCCGGTTCGTTGAATCCCGGCCGCACGGGGCGGGGCAGGGCGGAGCGGCGGCCCGGGCGGGACCGGGGCGTGACAATGTCAAGCCTACACTTTCCCATGCGTACTACAAGGTCTTTACTTGCATATCACTTAGATGGTTAGCACCCTGTATTTATTTTCTTTATTTAGTATTTATATACATGGCATGTCATTTTCTGTATCTTGTTATGTCCCACTGAGGACCTGGTTCCCTGCCAGATCTAGACGATTCTTCTACCCCACTGTGTACGGCCCTGATCAGGAGGCTAGATGTGCTACCGAGGAGGAGCTTGAGGAGACACCCTCAGAGTATGCTTGACCCTAGAGGCTTGCCACCTGGAGATGGAGATATTTTCCTCAGATAGACACTACTTAGTCTATCTGATTTTTCGGTGCTATTATTAGTTTTTGTAGTGGGCTTGTACCCACCAGTGTGTACTTTGGCATTATCAGACTCAGTTTTTATATATATCCAGCACTTATTTCCCTGTCATTTTATTATGGATGAGGTAGATTTACCTATTTATTACTTGTAGTATTTTAGGACAGCGTAGCACGTTCCTTTGGATCCATTCAAAATGGGTTAAGCCCTTAGTGACGTGTCAGCTGGCCAGTGACACGTGGCATAGTTCCTGACATTTTGGGACTGGGGCGTGACATATTTGGTCAATATAATAAAAACAATGAAACTAACAAATTTATATTTGAACCCTATGTGATTCGAAACCACAACCTTCTAATTCGAAATCAAACATGCTACCACTACACCAAAACCATTAATTTGTCAAATAAAAATAATAATATGTATGAATTCTGCCAGAACTGTTTGGCGGAATATTTCTTAGAGAATATTTTTTCTAAAATTATTTTTTTTCAACAAATTTTCTAAAATTTATTATTCTATAAAAATAATTCTTAATTTTTTTAACTTTGTCATATAGAACTTTTTGTGACAATTCTTTCAAGAAGTCACATGATACACCTTTAGTGACAAATATTTTTATTTGTCACATAGTACTTGTTATTACAATTCTTTAAGGAATCACAGAAGACACCTTAAGTGATACAAATTTTTACTTGTCCTATAATATACCTTAAGTGAGAAGTATTTTCACTTGTCACATATAACTTGCTGTTACAATTCTTTAAGGAAGTCATGAAAAATACTTTAAGTGACAAGTATTTTGACTTGTCACATACAACTTTTTACAATTCTTTTAGGAAGTCACATAATACACCTTAAGTGACAAAGATTTTTATTTGTCACAAATACACCTTAAGTGACAAATATTTTTACTAGTCATATAGAACTTGCTGTTACAATTCTTTAAGGAAGTCACAGAATACAACTTAAGTGACTTGTCACATAAAACTTGCCTTTGATTCTCATAAAAAATAATATTTTATTTTAGTGACAATATTGAGTGACGACCAATAAAAACAGTAACCCAATGATTTAAATGTGTGACGATATAGAACCACTGTCACAAAATCAAATAGCAAGTGACAACAAAAATAACTTGTCACATAAATATCCCTTTCAGTGACAAGTTTTACACTTGTCATAAACTACTTGTCACCAAACCCGAATTTCTTGTAGTGATGGCTTCTCAATTGGACTCTATGCCTGTCGTCCCACGACAGAGTTCCTACTCCCCCATGTCACAGATCTTCGATCTCCCAAGTTGCATTGCATCTTTTTTTGTCTCCAGCTCCTCGACCGTCACGTTGATGCTTGTAACGACCCATTCCATTCAAGCGGACAACCGATTCAAACGGCGCAAGTGCAACGATCTGACCCGCTTTGCTCAGCGAGAAGACTCATTTAAGGCAAATAATTTCCAGACTTGGCCCTTCAGGAGTTCTGGCTTGGACTTTCAGAGGCTCGCTCGGAGTATCGCTCGACCGAGGTGTAAACCCCCTCACCCAAAATAGGTATTTTATGTATATTTTATATTATTATATTTATTATAGATGTTGAATTTTTTTAGAATATTCTTTTAGTTAATTAGAAAATAAATAACTTGATATATTTACTTATATAAATATTTTATTTAGAATCATTTTTAGGCTATTTTAGATTTTTGGAGATTTTCTAGAATTTTTGGATAATTAAAATCTAGGAAACATAAATTTTTAGGATTTTCATGATTTACTATGAGACCATACTTACATGTTGTTACTACCAAATACCTAATTTAGGGTTAAAATATTTAAATATATTTTTCTATAATTTATTTAGAATTTTAAGGAATTTATTTAGATTTTTGAAATTATTTAGGATTTATTTGGATATATATAGTCTTAATATTAGATAGATGCTAATTTAGTGTTAATAGATATTAATAAGATTATATATAAATTATTTGTATTATCTTTAATTATATTGAAGATTATAAATTATTGAGATAAATTTAAACTATATTTTAAATTAATTCAAATCCTGAGCCTACTAGGAAAGCAACTTCATGCATATCCTATCCTTATTTAAACTGATTCTAATCCTATCCAAATTAGTCAATCTTAGTCGTATTCAATTAAGTAGTCTCCACCATTATAAATACCTACATATTTCATATATTTGTTCCCCAAACTCCTCTCTTTTTCGTCCAAAAACAGTCAAATTTTATCATAAATTCAGCCTCATTTTCTAGTAGTTATAACGACTTAAAAAGACGATATCTCCTAGCTCCGGACTCCAAACGCGCTCTAGTTTATTTTGTTAGAACCACATCAAGGTTAGTTTTCTGAATATATAAATTATTTTAATAATTTAAGAACCTATTTTTCTAGAATATTCTGAAAGTGCTAGCTATCTGAAATTAGATACATTTTCGTATTTTCGAGATTTCGGGATATTCCGAACTCAAAATTATGAGACGTTTGAAGTTTTGAAAATCTGACATGATAAAATTACATAAAATTAATTTTCTAGAATTTAATATGCAAGTTTAATCTACTGTAAAATTTGTGCAACGTAGACGTAAATAGGAAACCTCCGAAAACTGTCATATGTGCGCCCTTGTGGCCATAACTCTTTACCGACTTGTGATTTTATAAAAATGTCGATTCCAACATTCATGTACCATTGAAATCAATAGGATTCCACACACAAATCCAGGATTTGAGTTGGTTGACTTTTTGGTCAACAGATCGTCTCAATTTGCGTGCCTCGGATCACAAATCCGTAAAGTTGACTTTCTTGGGACCAAAATTAGAGTTTAACAATAAAATCAGATTATAATAAGATTAAAATACTATTTTAGTTTATTTTATTCAGAATTAAAATAGATTAAAATGGAGAAACCTATTCACCCACTTTTGTAACCTAACTTGTTTAATTTATGTGACGGGTAGATCGGACGACGCCTTGAGTTTGGACTTCATTCTTTTTCAGACCAGACAAGTATACCTTGCCATTGTACTGTTATTCATATTCCATATGTTGTATGCATCTTTATTTTCTGTCATTAGTTCATATATTTTAACTACTATATAAAATGTGCGTCCAAGGAAACTTGGGTGCAACGACGGTGTCGTCGTGATTTATTTTTATTATGTATATGTATTGACCTTGTTTATGAGACCACCCCATTATCATGAAGCATTATTAGGTTCATTGGCCGTGACACAATTGTTACACGAGTTATGACTCTCATATAGATCACGGACTGCGTGCTGGGTTGGCCTCCTATACGTATGAGCCATACGTTAGGGATAACTGCTGTTAGAAACTTTGCATGCTAGAAGACTTAGCAGTTATTAGTAGTCCATGGACATAGCCTATTGTAGTACGGTGGTACAATCCTTGTCCTTGTTTGGTTGCAGGGTTGGGATATTGTACTAAAGATAGGCTATGAACCAAATTGTGTCATGGATGTGACATGCTTAGAGCATAGGGTGGGAAGACCAACAAGTACCGCATTTGGGCTCCTTTGCACTTTTCTTTTATGTAACCCGTACGCTCCACCGGAGATACGCGATCGTGATGACCCCTATACTACTTGACGGCCTTTGTCGTTCAAAAGACGACATGCTTTGTAGGCCCCTGATTCTTCGAGAGAATCATGCCAATCCTATTTTATGGCCAGATAGCCCATTTGTTAGAAAGTTGTTCTCAAACTGCACTCACATAGATGGTTAGGGGACCCATTAGATATTTATTTCAGTACTTTATTGGCATGCTTCTATGTATCTTGTTATGTCCCTCTAAGGACCTGGTCCTTTTCCAGGTCTAGCTGTTCTTGAGTATTCGCAGGAGCGCCTATCCAGACCAGTTACTTATATTTCGAGGATGTCTTCTCCTCGAGCCCATGATTGTCAATTGATATTCTTATATTGCGTTTGTTATGTTGCACTTATATATTCGAGTTGGTAGTGGATTTGTTTCCATCCAACTATCATCTTTAGATACTTTGTATTGAGATATAGATTCATAGATATTGGTTAATTATTTATATTTGATTTTCTGTGGATGAGATTTAGATTATACCCCGTGACTTGAGATAATTTATACCACTTATGAATTATTGTTCATAATACAGCGTACGCATGTGTTATGGTTTCCATATATTGGAGTTACCATATCCATGTGGCTGACATGCTTACGTGTCCTAGTCCTACGTATTTTGGGAATGGGGCGTGACATATTTTTAGTGGTGGACCATGCAGGTCCAGAGCATATTATCTCGATTACGTTAATGTACCGAGCAAGCCTGCATATAGGATTAGAGTATAGGATCTCATCCACATTTGACTATGACCCACTTTTCTTCCAATCTGTTCTACTTAAATAATTGTATCCTGCTTGATTCATGTGCTTCCCTAATAGTTCCTTGAGTATAGTCTCTCCTAGAATATAAAAATCCATGTTGTTAGGATAAAAATTAGGGTAACTTTTCTATTAAGAATAAAACTAGGATATTGACACATCACTAAGTTTAGAATACCTAATGAACCCTAGCATCCCTTACCTGTAGATTGATTTGCCATTATCCCTTGATAATTAGGAATAATTTGAGAAGGCATATAGATGCTACTAGAGTTAGTTAGAAATTTGACCATATTGTTTGACCCTAGTATTGAGGAACCACTAGAAATCCAAGGTTGAATATTAGGACCAAACCTAACTTTCATAGTGAGATAATATTAGGACTATAAAATTTAGCTCCTTGTCTTATTATTAAGCAGACAGTACCTTAGGAAGCCAAGAGGAATAAATATAATATTTTTCTTGATTATACCTTGAACACAGAGATTAGCATCCCACCTTTTCCTTAGTAAATCATGATATTATTTAGAGTCTCTCTATTTTTAATTTCATATCTTGTTCCTTTGCAACCTTAACGCTCGCTATCTGTACGACGACTAATTTTGTTCTTCTATTCTTCATCTTTTAATTCGTGCCACCTAATCCTTCTGATTGTAGGCCAAATATATTATTTTATGTTAGGATATCTAGTTTGCTAGGATTATAGTTGTTACTCTTGAATTTTGAGATTATGTGCCTTGTAGTTAGAACCTGATAGTTGAGTTATTCATCCTCTAGTTGTAGATCACATAATTTGTACCCCACCTCGATACGAGTTATATCCTCTTTTCCCTGAAGGACAGTAACTTTTCTATTCATACTATTAATACTTTGTTCTATAAGCATTACGATTAAGACTTAAGATGGCCATTACCTATATAATACAATAGGATACCCTAATAAGTACCAAGATCTTTTCCTCATGTACCTCAATAAGAGTTTATACTTTATCTACGAGGACAATATTATTTTGTAGAAACCCATAAATGCAGTTACAGTATTAGTTAATTATTTTAAGTTGGGTAATATGCCTCATAACATAATGTCATATAGTCCTCTTGACTCATTAAATGAAGTGTAACTAAATGACATTAACTGTATACTAGCATAAGAAGATAGTGTTTATCTAGACTGTAGAACTTAGAGGCCCATACCCCTATTTGGTCGACTAGCGACTTAGACAAGGAGTAGTATGACAACTGTTGAGATTGTAGAGTCTTATCTTCTTTGTGAACTTGAATTATTATGTACCTTCTTTCATCATAATCCAGTGTATTTATATTTGATGTACTACCTTAACTTATGCTGCTATTACAGCCTAATTTTGTAAGCTTATTCTTTATCGAGCTTGTTCATGACATATATATTATTGGGGGGCCCACACTAATACAATGTCTAAATCAGAATCAGTGTATTAAGGTCTAGCTGACCTTAGTGCGCTTGGTTCGCTCTTCGTATGACTACTTTACGTAGATTGAGATATATAGTTGACTAGTAGATGAATATACTTGCCCTTAGACATCTTCGAGCATATCCTATCAGGTACATAACTGTTCTGATATTAGCATGTGAATAAAAATTTACTAAAATAGAATTTTAATCCACAACTGCCTTGACAATTTCCTTTTGAATTTTCTAATCGCCTTAATCCCCATACTTGTAATCTATCACCTCCTACTTGAACTCCTTATTATTGTTTTCCGTCTTCCCCTATTCCGGAAAGACGAATGCTCGTGCTTGGTATAAATTGATATACAAAGAGTACTAGATATACCCCATAGGCCAATCACATGACTTGGTGACTAGCTTTTATAATTGATTAAGGGCATATCATATGTGATATATTTGGTGTTAAAGTTTTGAGGATTGAATATCATGATTAAATAATTTGAGGAAGTTTTCTTAAATATATAGCCTTATGTGATAGATGGGTAAATTCTAAGTTGGGTAGAATTCACATTGTTAACTTGAGGTAAATTTTTTTTAGATTGTGATTAAGTAAGATTAGATTGAGGGATTTAAGTTATTTTAATTTTGGAATTTTTTTTGAAGAATGATTAAGATGGTGAGGATTTAATGAATTTTGAAATCTTGATATTGCGGACCAAATATTTATAACTTGAGCACATGATTCAAATTTTGAATATTGAAGGTTGAATCATCGATTTAAATTTTGAGGATAAATATAGAATTTTAGACTTGAACAATTGGTGAATTTGATTTAAAATTTTAAAATTAGATAATTTAAATTAAAAGTTGAATTTTGATTGTTGGATCACCTATTTGAAATATTGAGGATGAAAATTAAATTTAAAATTTAAAGAGTACAAAATTCATAAGTTGAGAATAAGAATAAGATTTGATTAGAATTGTGTATTGTTCAAAGTCTAGAGAAAATTATGATTGTTGGAAATTGTGATATAAATTTTGATGTGGGATGTCTTATAGATTTGAATTAGATTTGGATGTTGATTATTTAAAAATCGAGAAGAGATTATGATCGATTAAATTTTGATTTGAACAGTGATTATTCTAGTTTTGAAGTGATCGCGATAGATTTGAACAGATTTTGTTATTTAAATTTTTGAAAGAGATTGCGATTGACTTGCCTTAAATACGATTGTGAAGGATTTAGCAAATTATGCCTTATTTTTAATTTCGAGGACAAAATTCTTTTAAGTTGGGTAGATTGTAAACCCCCTCACCCAAAATAGGTATTTTATGTGTATTTTATGTTATTATATTTATTATAGATGTTGAATTTTTTTAGAATATTCTCTTAGTTAAGTAGAAAATAAATAACTTGATATATTTACTTATATAAATATTTATTTAGAATCATTTTAGGCTATTTTATATTTTTGGAGATTTTCTAGAATTTTTGGATAATTAAAATCTAGGAAACGTAAATTTTTAGGACTTTCATGATTTACTATGAGACCATACTTGCATGTTGTTACTACCAAATACTTAATTTACAGTTAAAATATTTAAATATATTTTTCTGTAATTTATTTAGAATTTTAAGGAATTTATTTAGATTTTTAAAATTATTTAGGATTTATTTGGATATATATAGTCTTAATATTAGATATATGCTAATTTAGTGTTAATAGATATTAATAAGATTATATATAAATTATTTGTATTATCTTTAATTCAATTGAAGATTATAAATTATTGAGATAAATTTAAACTATATTTTAAATTAATTCAAATCCTGAGCCTACTAGGAAAATAACTTCATGCATATCCTATCCTTATTTAAACTGATTCTAATCCTATCCAAATTAGCCAATCTTAGTCGTATTCAATTAAGTAGTCTCCACCATTATAAATACCTACATATTTCATATTTTTGTTCCCCAAACTCCTCTCTTTTTCGTCCAAAAACAGTCAAATTTTGTCATAAATTCAGCCTCATTTTCTAGTAGTTATAACGACTTAAAAAGACGATATCTCCTAGCTCCGGACTCCAAACGCGCTCCAGTTTATTTTGTTAGAACCACATCAAGGTTAGTTTTTTGAATATATAAATTATTTTAATAATTTAAGGACCTATTTTTTCAGAATATTCGGAAATTGCCAGCTATCCGAAATCAGATGCGTTTTCGTATTTTCGAGATTTCGGGAGGTCCCGAACTCAAAATTATGAGCCGTTTGAAGTTTCGAAAATTTGACATGATAAAATTACATAAAATTATTTTTTCAGAATTTATTATGCAAGTTTAATCTACTGTAAAATTTGTGCAACGTAGACGTAAATATGAAACCTCTGAAAACTGTCATATGTGCGCCCTTGTAGCCATAACTCTTTACCGACTTGTGATTTTATGAAATTGTCGATTCTAATATTCATGTACCATTGAAATCAATAGGATTCCAGACACAAATCCAGGATTTGAGTTGGTTGACTTTTTGGTCAATGGATCGTCTCGATTTGTGTGCCACGGATCACAAATCCTTAAAGTTGACTTTCTTAGGACCAAAATTAGAGTTTAACAATAAAATCAGATTATAATAAAATTAAAATACTATTTTAGGTTATTTTATTCAAAATTAAAATAGATTAAAATGGAGGAACATATTCACCCACTTTTGTAACCTAACTTGTTTAATTTATGTGACGGGTAGACGGACGACGCCTTGAGTTGGGACTTCATTCATTTTTAGACCAGGCAAGTATACCTTGCCATAGTACTATTATTCATATTCCATATGTTGCATGCATCTTTAATTTCTGTCATTAGTTCATATATTTTAACTGCTATATAAAATATGCGTCCACGGAAACTTGGGTGCAACGACGGTGTCGTCGTGATTTATTTTTATTATGTATATGCATTAACCTTATTTATGAGACCACCCCATTATCATGAAGTATCATTGGGTTAATTGGCCGTGACACAGTTGTTACACGAGTTGTGAGTCTCATATAGATCACGGACTGCGTGCTGGGTTAGCCTCCTGTACGTTTGAGCCGTGCGTTAGGGATAACTGCTGTTAGAAACTTTATATTCTAGAAGACTTAGCAGTTATTAGTAGTCCATGGACATAGCCTATTGTAGTACGGTGGTCCAATCCTTGTCCTTGTTTGGTTGCAGGGTTGGGATATTGTACTAAAGATAGGCTATGAACCAAATCGTGTCATGGATGTGACATGCTTAGAGCATGGGGTGGAGAGAACAACAAGTATCGCATTTGGGCTTCTTTCCACTTTTCTTTTATGTAACCCGTACGCTCCGCCGGAGATACGTGATCGTGATGACCCCTATACTACTTGGCGGCTCTGTCGTTCAAAAGATGACATGCTTTGTAGGCCCCTAATTCTCGAGAGAATCATGCCAATCCCATTTTATGGCCAGATAGCCCACTTGTTAGAAAGTTGTTCTCAAACTGTACTCACATAGATGGTTAGGCGACCCATTGGATATTTATTTTAGTACTTTTTTGGCATGCTTCTATGTATCTTGTTATGTCCCTCTAAGGACCTGGTCCCTTTCCAGGTCTAGCTGTTCTTGAGTATTCGCAAGAGCGCCGATCCAGACCAGCTACTTATATTTTGAGGATGTCTTCTCCTCGAGCCCGTGATTATCAGTTGATATTCTTATATTGCGTTTGTTATGTTGCACTTATATATTCGAGTTGGTAGTGGATTTATTTTCATCAAACTATCAACTTTAGATACTTTGTATTGAGATCTAGATTCATAGATATTGGTTAATTATTTATATTTGATTTTCTATGGATGAGATTTAGATTATACCCTGTGACTTGAGATAGTTTATACCACTTGTGAATTATTGTTCATAATATAGCGTACGCATGTGTTATGGTTTCCATATATTGGAGTTGCCATATCCATGCGGCTGATATGCTTACGTGTCCTTGTCCTACGCATTTTGGGACTGGGGCGTGACACGAGGTGAATCATCGCTATGGTGGGTGGCTACGATAAACTTGTCTTTGCTTAGCCAGCATACTTAAAATATGGACGATACATGCTAGTCGCTAGGTGAATCACCCCTGCATGCTAATAAAGAATACAACGCACCTAGCTAAGGGAATAATCCTAACTTGTATTGCTTGTATTAGAACATGAAAATAAAACTTTGCTTATAAATGGACCCTCGCATGCTACCTTTGCCTTGTGCAACTAGACCCGCTATGCCTCGAGTCAAAAAGATATATATTCTTCGTAGTGCACTGTTCACTTGTTTACACTGCACGTCCCATAGATAATGTCGCTCGATATATTTCTTTACGGTTTTACTCCTCCCTTTACTCATAGACCGTGCCAACGTAAATGTTTATGTTTCATGTGAATACATGCTTGCCTGCTTATATGTTAACTTGAACTTGTTACCTCGTTTAAATATTTGCCTCACAAATTTATGCCATAAATCAAGTAACACAATCCGTATTGTGCATGCATTTAGTTAGCCAGAAGACTATCAAATAGTTTTTCTGTGCAATATGTACCTACAAGTATCCGGAACTGTTAGGTCGCCAAGGCAATCCCCAAACCAGGAGAATGCATCAAGTCAAATTGAACACTGAACAAGAATTATGTCAAGTAAAACAAGAATCACAGCTCGTGGAGCAATGCTCATTCAGAATAGGAATCATGGATTATCTTGTCAAGTTATGAATCTGGAAGACCAAGACTTGCATGTCGTGGACAACTAGGAAACAAGGGGGATCTTCGGATCTTGTTCCACCGACGGTCTCCGGGGCACCGGGGCCGATCTGATCCAGAATAGAAATGATTGTAGGGTCCATTATACTGGTGAGATGGCTTATAGCGCACCTTGTTCTTTCGTTGTATACCATCATCATCAATGACCTCATCCTCTATGGTTATGCCAGCGACTCTTGTTCATATAGATAAGTCATCCTCGCTTAGTGGCAATCCGCGTGCGAGTTATTGCATCGCATCCAGTAATTGAAAATACCTGAACGGATATGAATAAAACACACTTGTAAATATGGAGCACTTGAACATCTTTTGTAACACTTCTGGATAACCTATAAAATCATGCACCGAAACATAATCTCGCTCATAACACTTGTGTTTGCATATGCAATTGCCCCAGGTTTTTATTATAAATGCTTGTGCTTGATTTAACTTAGTTTTCCTTGGATATGGAAGGACGGATGATAAGTTGGTAAATCTCGTCGTATTCCTTATATCGTACGGCGCACTGCCACACAAGTTAAGCTTTTCATCATTGCCATAAAATTGATCCTAAGGCAAGAATAGAAAGAAAACTTAATAGTTGGTGCACGAAACCTATATAATGTGTTTGGATTTATCGAACAGGCGAGAAGCCTATCCACTAGTGCATTCATGTACTGATAACCCACCAGTTTGCTTGCAGGGTGTGGAGAAATCTCGTTCGGTACGGATGCCTCCTTCATGCGTGCTAAGGCGCGAAGTTCACTCTGGAGCCTTGGAGCGCTGCATCAGAAACTGAAGCACATATACAAGACATAATATTGGACATCGCCTATGTATTATTCTACAAATATAGCCACTTGGCACGCTTTTACTTATTCAGAGAGAGAGAGAGAGAGGCTTGAGCGACTAGTAATCTCGGCCTAGCGCCGCTTGTAACACTTGTTCAATATCAATAAAGATCTTGTTTTACTTTTATACTTGTGTTATTTTAATGCTTCCGCTATTGACGACTCTGTGAACTTGTTACCAATTGCCCGTACGTTTCATTATTTTGCTGCACTCGGATAATCTGTGTGACTCTGTGGCTTAGACCTCTTACCGCCTATTCGGATCATGGCCTTGCACGGGCGCGACTCACGCTCGTGCGACATCACGCCTAGATGGGTTAAGCGATCGTCCCGCGGAAGCACTGGCGCGATGATTCGAGCCTATCGGGGACGACCATTGCCTGCATGAGATCGGGGCATGATATATTGGTATCAGAGCATAGCTTTACGCCTTTGGGTTTCATTTCAATTTTCTCAGTTTCGAAAGCTCGTTCGTGGGTTATGTGCATACGCTCTCTCTCAATGTCCCATCAGAATATTCCAAACATTGAGTCTAAATACTTTCAAAAGTTGCATATGAATGATATGATTGCTTGTACAAAATTGTAATATGAAAGCCATTGTGTCGACCTGTGTTAGGTTTGGTTGGAATAGACTCGTGCTAAAATTAGCAAGTTATGTGCGAACCCGAATACCTATACATGATTACCCAGCTGGTTAGTGTGCGAAATAGAATATTGTCTGAACGGTTAGCTATGCACACAGCCTTTTGGCTAAGTTGTGTTGAGTATTGCGTGCCAAGACCCTTTTTGTGCAAGCTAGTTACAAACGAGATTGAGATATTGTTCAGATAAGAGAAAAGTCAGACTTAGAATGACAATCGATAGAAATATTTTCAGATTATCTCTAAGGCGAATATAGAAAATCGTGCTCGAATTTTGGAAAATAGCTCGAATAGTATTTCGTGTCAGAAGATACAAATCGTATATGGTTTACTTGGATGACTATCAGGGGTATATATACGAGGATAAGATTTATCAGGCGATACCTAAGTATCGTGCAAGAATTCTAAGGAACGACTTGGTAAAAATGTTAGCGATTGATGCGAACACTGATCGAGGATTTGATTGGGTAACTCAATTTCTGAGTGGTGTATGGATCTTTTATAAATGTCCAAACGGATTCATAGGTCTCGTGCGATAATTGGATTGAACAATTTGAGAATGTCTTGAACAAATGATAAGGCTTATATCGATTAGGGATTCATGGAAATAAAAATTAATATCTTGGTTAGGGAAACTTGGAGGATCGTGTGAGCAATTTTGGATTGAAACAAACAAATTGAACTTGAATACAATATCGCTCGAATAAAAGTTAGCCCGAGAATGAATATTGTGGTTCGATGAAAGAGATAAGCGATAACGGATTTCACCTGGAGTTTGGAAGAATGATCTTGAATCTAGTTTAAAAATTTAACCTTCGAAATCAGCCCCAACGAGAATAATTATCCTGCGGAAGCGCTGGCATGGTAATTTTACGTACGGCGGGGATAATCGAACTCACGGGAACATGTTCGATGATTATTCCAAACGAACTCGATGAATAGAATGTATCAAAAGTGGATAGACTTTGGTTTAAGAATTGAACTTAGTTGTTTGAGGAATGCCAGAAGTAGACTATGGATTTATCAAACGGAAACGTTGAAGTTGGATGATTTTACTAGACGAATTATAATCACTGCATGAACGGACATGACTTGGTAGATTTTATATATAACTTAGATGGAGCAAAGAAGTGAAATGATAAGGTGTCTCGATCATTTCGATAATAACCATAACGTTCAACGTTCTTGTCTTGTGCGAGCGTAACTCTATGCTCGTATATGCGTCACGCCCGGATTAGGACGATTATCCAGTGGTAGCATTGGCGTGGTAATTTCATGTCCAACGAGGGTGATCGAACTTGTGGGAGACCGGAGCGTGGCAACTGATGGATCGTCTTGAATTTTGGTTCAAAACGATAAGACGAATTGGGAATGCAAGTGAATCGGAAGTATTTCAGGGATAAGTTAGCCTAAAACCTGGAGTAAATAACGCTTGATGGTTTCGTTAACGGATACATAAATCTTGTTAGACGACTTTGAGTTATAACCAAAGGTTTAGAATTGAATCTTGACTTAGTAGTCTAGACTTGGAATTGATATATGGATTCTACCAAAACATGTTTTAAGGAGATATACTATGCAAATTGCTAGGCTTGTCTTGCAAACTTGGATATATTATGGATTTGACTGAACGGATTCGAACCCTATACAAACGAATGTGTTAATGTGTGTAGGATGATCCATGCTCGATGTTTAGAAATCTGAGTGAAACAAGCCTGGGTAGAATACCCCGTATAAATGAACAATGGTTTAACCCTAGGAATGGGGGCGAGCATCGTACAATAAATTTGCACGGTGAATCGTATGCTTGAACTTGTACCTATGATCTTGTGAGCTGACATAGTAATTAGGCAGACGACCCTATGCAGATTGAAAGAACTTGTGTAACCGACTTTAGCATATTGCTTGAACAAAGCCATAGAACTAGGGCAAAAAGATTTAGTGTTAGACTGGGAATGGTAAGCGTGTGCTATATTTGACCCGAACGGATGGACGCTAGTCGGTAGACTGAATAGATTGTGCTTAACGGTAGTACAATATACTTGAATTGAGTTGGAATGGAAATAACTTAGAATTTTATTGACCCTGTCAGAAGTATCCTTGTGATTCATAAAATGAGAACCCTTAAGATTTTCGTAAGTAGCTTATTTGATTTTACTATCTCTAAGTTTGGTTGAATGCATATGTTTGAGGGATGCCTCGAACGTTTGCACGATCCAAGAATCAGTGATATGTTGAATTTGAGTGCAAAGATTTTGCTATTGCTAAGTTGGTTGACATGCATATGTTTGAAGGACGCTTTGAATATGTGCACGATCCAAACTCTTGATATGCTGATCTCAAATGCTAGTGCAAGTGAATATGTTAGATCTACATGGTATAACGACTTGTATAAGTTTGCCTCAGCCCTAGATCGTTATTCAAGATGGATTATAATGGACCCCGCGTTAAGCGATATATATTCCACACTAAGGCGCAATAGAAACCGAGTCAGAAATTAGATTGGATGATAGAGTTATTTAATAAAGATCGACCCAGCATACATACGATATGGTATAAGGAACAAGTAGGAGATTATGTTCGAACGGATCTAGTGGTACCAATTGCTACGCTTGGGATAGATTCAATAATGCAATAGAACAGTCTACGCTCAAGAAGTCTTGAGGACGAGACTTTTTCTGAGTGGTGTATAATGTAAAGACCCATCCCGTTCAAGCAGACAGCCAATTCAAATAGCGCAAGTGCAATGATCCGACCCACTTTGCTCAGCGAGAAGACTCGTTTGAGGCAAAGGATTTCCAGACTTGGCCCTTCAGGAGTTCCTGCTTAGACTTTCAGAGGCTCACTCGGAGTATCGCTCGACCGAGGCGTATCATCGCTAAGGTGGGTGGCTACGATAAAATTGTCTTTGCTTAGCCAGCACACTTAAAGTATGGATAATACATGCTAGTCGCTAGGTAAATCACCCCTGCATGCTAATAAAGAATACAATGCACCTAGCTAAGGGAATAATCCCAACTTGTATTGCTTGTATTAGAATATGAAAATGAAACTTTGCTTATAAATGGACCCTCGCATGTTACCTTTGCCTTGTACAACTAGACCCCGTTATGCCTCGAGTCAAAACGATATATACTCTTCGTAGTGCACTGTTCACTTGTTTACACTTTACTTGTTTATACTGTACGATATATACTCTTCGTAGTGCACTGTTTACTTGTTTATACTGCACGTCCCATAAATGGACACTCGTATGCTACCTTTTCCTTGTGCAACTAGACCCTTCTATGCCTTGAGTCAAAATGATATATACTCTTCGTAGTGCACTGTTCACTTGTTTACACTGTACACCCCTCGAGCCTCCATCTGGTATCTGTGGCCTATCTGTACACCTCAGCGACGTGAGCCTGTACATGCCACAACACCAATCTCCCCGAGCCAGCTGTTTGAAATCCTTCATAAGCATCCAATCTTTGTCCCCAAATAAACTGTGACAGCCATCATCCGCCAGACTCCCCACCAAAACCTAGTTATAGCGCAAACTCGGTACATGTCGCGCGCCCTTGAGAACTAGCTTCTCACCAAGCTCCGGGTAAACCCCCTCACCCAAAATTAGGTCTACTTGGCTTAGATAGAGAAATCAGGGCTAATTAGAACCCAATTAGTAATAAAATATGACATTTAATTTAACTATACAATATTTATATCGCTTAGCGCACCTTACCGTTGCTTCGATAATTGGAGCACTACACTAGCCATTGCCTTTCTAAAAATTTCACAACCTTGTCCTAGACATGTCCGCCTACTATTCTGACCTTTGTGTAACTTATAATTATGCTTTCTTGTGCTATATTTTAGTCGCACAACATTCGTCGCAGACGTTATTATTTAATTCTAAATAATTCTAACTTTGTACCCCTGTACGTTCCAATCGAAATTGGAGACACAATCTTGACCCATTTTGTGCAACCCAAATTTGGGTAATATTATACTCGGAGCCCTCTACGTCCATGGCACTTGTGTCCCACCAAATTTTATCCCCATGTACTCCTAATTAAATTCAGAACACCTTGCGCATTAATTTTAATTAATTTAATTTAATTTCCGTCTTTGTGCAATTTTCCAACTGTTGGGCACTTTTATGCAAAAGTGCAGTGAGGTGTATATACCATTGGACAATACATAAAGAAATCCAACTTTCCCCTTCATAGAAATTATCCCATAATTTTTGGAATGTACAACGCATTCATCGCCCCCTTTATTTTAAACCTATCCTTGCATTTAAACAATACAATTATGGCCCTCCAAACATCCCCATGTGAGCCCAAGGCCCATCACAAGGAGATGTTGACCAAAGTCAAATTCCTAGGTCAAACCCAAACCCTAAATCCCACATGTATAAATATAATTTTTTCTCTTTTGTTTATTCATTCACCAAACCCAACCTCAACCCTAGTCGACCCCTCTCCCTTCCTATTCATCTTCAACCTCCTGCCTACACCCGCCGACCTCTCCACGACGAGCCGCCGCCTCGCCATCTCCACCATGAGCATCACATCATCATCGTCTTCCTCATCCTAAGCCATCTCCTCCGCCGTCATCCACCCTGCACCCGCCCTCGTCGACCAGACCACGAGCCGCCGACCTCGCCATCTCCCTGACTTTATCTCCTTCCTTCCGCAGCCGGAGCTCCCATCACCCTGACCTCCCTCCGGTGTCACTACCCAATTCTAGAAAATAGGGTATATATTTTTTTATTTGATAAATAGTGTATTGTATTTAATTATTTATATTTATAATTAATTAGTGCTTGTCTTATTTTTATTTTGATTGTTTTAGGGTTTTGGCTAGCCTGGACCCATGTCAGACCCTAGTGGACCCATGTTTGACCCATCCCACACCCTTGTGAGAATTATTTTGGGGCTTAGAATTATTATTTTATTTTTAGGAGGTTAGTTGGAGAGATTTGGAACTAGTTTGAGCGCATTTGGAACCCGGAACCCAAAACCGAGTGAGTAGGGGCATTTTGGGAATTTGGAACTTGTGTGAACCCCCTTTAATTCTTTGGGCCGGCCCCTACCTACCCCAACCGTGTAAAACCAGCAGCAGCCCCCATCCCCTTTGTATTCTACTTTATTTACTTCTTCTTCTTCATTTTTCTTCTTCTCCACTTCTTCTTCCTTCTTCCTTCTTCTCCAAAGTAAGTTTTCTTCCACTTTTCTTCTTTCTTTCTTTCATTCTTTCTTCCTTAAGCTAACCCTCACCTTGCATTTTCCCCAACCTAGATGTGAGGAGCTTAGATCTAGTGTGAGAGCTAGAATTGGTGGCTTGGAGCTTGAGGGAGGTGATTTGGAGTAGATCGGAGACTTTGGCCTTGGGATTCCAACTCCTAAGAGGTAAAACCTAACTTTCCCCTTCCTAATTATTTTTGTGTAGTGTAATTAGTGTTGTAGAACCCTCCTAGACCCTAACCCTACCCGTAGGAGGAAGTTGGAACTAGTTTGGGTGAGTTTAGAGACTTTGACATTAGGTTTTGTGTCGAATTCGGGTGGAATCCGAATTTGGCCCAATTTTGGGTAATGCCCTAGGTTAGATGGACCTAGGTAGACATTGTCGGGTGTCTAGAGGGTGAGTGCGCGTCTCCGTTCGGACACGGGAAGCCGTGTCGCGGAGAAACGGGCGTTTCGGGCGAAATTGGGGCTTTTCGTCGTCGTCGATTCTAAGTGCGTGTGCGTTTCCGCCACGGGCCTAGAATCGATGTGGGAGCATATTTTCTAGGATCTAGACATCGTGTAGAGCGCGTGAGTAAATTTTGGGCCGATTCCGAGTTCGTTTGGTGTGCGTTTCAGGAGGTTTTCCGAGCCGCGCACCACGTGTTCGTCGAAATGACCGAACGGCCATTTCGACTTGGTTTCCTCGTTTCGGCTTTGTGCGCGCATTGGGTTAGTATCGGGGAGTGTGTGCTAGAGTTTTTGGGCTATATTATATATATTTTAGGGTATTGGTGAGTGTCGGGGTCGTTGGGCGTGAGTAGGGCGTGTGGTTTGAGTGTTGTGTGCGTGGTTGTGTTTGTATTGATATGTGTCTATATATATATATTTATATATATGTATGTGTGTTTATGTATATATATTTATATATGTATGTGTGTATTTATATTTATGTACTTGTATATGTATATGTCTATGTGTATATATATATATGTATATGTGTAAGTGTGCTTGTGTGTGTGTATGTGTATATATATATATAGGTGTATGTAAATATATATAGTTGAGAGTGTGTGTAGATATATATATATATAGTTGAGAGTGTGTGTAGATATATATATATTAAGTGTATATATATATGTAGCTATGTATATATATATTTATGTGTGTGTGTGTTAGTGTGTGAGTGTGTTAGTGTGTGTGTTAGAGTGTGTAGATGAGTGTATATATATATAGATATCTAGTTATAGATATATAGATATATATGTATGTATATATATATATAGATAGTGATATATATATGTGTATAAGAGTGTGTGTGTGTGTGTGTTTGTGAGTAGGAGGGAGGGGGAGAACCTGGGAACTGCACTGCAGCAGCAGCAGTTCAGCTGCAACAGCAGCAGCTTGCTGCTAGAGAGCAGCAGCAGCAGCTCCAGAAGGAGCAGCAGCAGCAGCACATGTAGGAGCAGCCAGCAGCAGCAGTCATGAGGGCAGCAGCTAGCAGCGAGCGCGGCGCGGCCTAGTTTAGTGCGAGTAGCAAGAGTACTAGTGAGGGTTAGGAATAGGTAGAGTGCGAGATAGATATATCTATCAATAGGTTGATAGTTAGATAGATAATATAATAGATAGATGGTTAGGTAATTAGTTAGATAGTTAGATAAGTAGATAGCTAGTTAGTATTATAGATTATATACATAGATAGTTAGATATATCTATGGATTGATAGATAGTTAGAATTAATAGATAGATAGTTAGTTTATTAGATAGATAGCTAAGTAGTTAAATAGATTAGATAGATACTAGATAGATAGGTAATTGATAGATAGGTAGATTCGTAGATTAATAGATAGATAGATAACAGTTAGATGGATAGATAGATAGCTAGGTATTAGGTATATATCTACCTAAGTGCATAGATATCTATATACATATAGTTATATCTATATCTATAGATATCTAGATAGGTATATATATATACATATTGAGTTGGGTAAGGTATATATGGGTATATGCATATGTGTGTGGATATCTATATATATATATAGGTATATAGGTACTTAGATATATATAAATATGATAGATATATATATATATATTTACTAGTCTAGATTAATAACTAGGTATATAATTAATAGCTAGATAGCTAGTTAGAGGGCCTTAGGGCGAAACCTCAATACCTTGAGATACCGAGGTATCTCGATACCTTGAGATATTCAAGGTATTGAGTTTCGAGCGGGGTATTTGAGCATTAGCCTAGGAAATGCTTTGGAGTGATTTTTATATGTTTATATGTATATAATTACGCGTGCTAGCATAGGTTTTAGCGGGTTTAGGCGGGGTGCGTGGCCTAGGGCGAGGTATCGGATACCGAGGGTATCCCGGTATCTCGATTAGGCGAGTTTGTGAGTTTAGTGGCTTAATGAGCTCGGTTTGACCTAGAATTTCAAGGGCACCCTAGTTTGACCTAGCTTTGACCATAATTGTCCCCGTTGACCGTAAAAGTCAACGTTTGACCTAGTTTTGACCTAGAGTTGACTTTTTGGACCCCGGGTTGACTTTTTGACCCGATTTTTACCGGTTTGACCCGTTCGACCTAGAATAGCCCTAGAAGCCTGTTTTTAATTATTTTATATCAGTTTAAATGCTTAGAACCCTGTTTAATTCTGCTTTTCGCATTAGGTCCTTGCGTCACCGGTCCGGACCTCGATCCTCATCAGTTGCTCAGGACATCAGGCGAGTACCTACCTCTGATAGTTTCCATTTCATGATAGCGTTTATATCACCTGTTCTAGAACTGTAATACTTGATTCTGACACTTTATTACACGAGCTGGTACTAGTGGATCCCGTCATGAGGTGCTATCCCCCTTACCGTGTTCAGCGGGTACTCTATCACGTGTATTTCATCATGTGCTTCGGGTATTGATTATCATGTGCTATCATGTGCTTCTTGTGCTCTCGCCTTCGTGTGCGCGAGCTACTATCATGTACGTAGCGTGTTGTGGTTGGATCCAATGGTATTAGCGGGGGAGGGGAGTAGTGAGTTGGTTATATGATCAAAGCCAAACAGTATTCATGTGTATGTCGGTTATGCAACTCACGCATAACGGAGTTATCGTAGTGACTTTCATGTGCAACCTAAGCCGATCATATAACGAACTTGTGCTCAAGGCACTTAGCTAGTATTCATGTTTCTCACCTGTAGTTACTTTTCCACTACTTGTATTGTTCTCCAGTTTACATTGCAGCTACTTATTGTGCTCCAGCATATATTTATTTCCTGTGCATCTTGATTACTTTTCTATTGCTCGTCATATACACCTTACCATGTATTTGGAGTTGCTTTCAGAGTTATGTACTTCGCTCCAGTCCTGACTGGGCATATTTTTTCCAAAGGATCCTGAGGACTATTGCCCTACGTTCTACGGGCCTGGTATTGACGACTGTTGTGACCCCGAGGAGGAGTGCGCCGAGGAGACGCCGATAGCACCCTAGTTAGCTAGGTGGGTTTCCTGGGTTGTCCTTGTGGTTTGTTTTGGATGACTGTACTTATTCTTTTGTTGCTTGAGATATTGTAGCTATTATGGCCTTGGACTGTATTATTTTGGATTGTCTTGCTCTCTTGGTTCTGGTTTTCCTTGTTTATATCATATCGTGCTTATATTCTTCCTCTAGTTTTGTGATTGAGATTATTGTCATATATATATTGCGTGGTTGCCCTCCTGTTGGAGAGGATTTTATTCACATATATATATTGCGTGGTTTTGCCCTCCTTTTGGAGAGGTCATGCCGGATTTTTCTGTGAGATATAGATAGATATGGTTGACCTAGAACGGACCTTTACAGCGTTCTACCGCCGATTCTGCGGCGTAGGCTGGACGTACCCACGGCTCATGCCCGATTTTCGGGTGCGGGTCGTGACATCCGGTGAGCCACTCTGCCGGCCTGCCTCCTTCCACGACTGCCCTCATCCTTCCGACGATCGCCTGCACTGTCCTCGACCATCTCTCCTCCACCCGCTGTGCACCACGTCACCTTCTCCTCCGGTCCCCGTTCACCCGACGACCCGCATCCATCGCCTCCGCCTGCGTCGACTTCCCTCACCATCATCAACACCACCAGCACGACCTACACCACCCTCTTCTCTCCTCCTCTCTTCCCTGATCTCCTCCGCCGTACCCCCTCGACTGAACGACTCCCCCCCGACCGGAGTAACCCCACACCACCAGCACCACCATTAAATACGACCAACACCTCATCTTCCTCCCTGCTCAGCCTCCCCCCGGCCGGAGCAGCACCTCAATTAACACCACCACCAAATCCTGACCTCCCTGGCCGGAACTCTCCTCCCCCTGGCCGGATTTCGGTCAGCAATTATCATCATCAACCCACTATCAACTCCAGCACCCCACACCACCAGCACCACCACGAGCTCCTCCTCCCACTGGACGGACCTTCCCCTCCCACTTGCCGGAGCACATCGACACCCCATCACCATCATCATCTCCTATCATCTTCATAATCATCACCATTATTACTATCATCGTCATCATTGTCTTTATCATCGTCATTATCATCGTCGTCACCATCGTCATCATTGCCATCATCATTGTCTTCATCGTCATTATGATCAACATCGTCATCCTCGTCTTCATCATAGTCAACCACATCGTCGTCATCATCATCGCCGTGCACGTACCCCGAGGTACAAATGTGTCACGACCCGCACCCGGTTTAGGGCACGAGTGCGTGGGTACGTCCAGCCTACGTCGCAGCATCGGCGGTAGAACGCTGTCTAGGTCATGTAACTATCTAATCAACTCACGTGAATACCCAACTCCATAAGGAGACGTGGATATCATAAAATAATGCTAGAAATACTCAATCACATAAACTAAAGCACGATGAGATATCAAGGCAAGCAAGAAATACAAGACAAGTCTAACGATAAAATAATCATACCTGCAATCATTAACTTCTAATCCCCAAGTGTATCGGAACCCAGTCTACTAAGGTCACAGTCTGGAAAAATATTTTCCAGTCAGGAAGGAGCAAAGTACATCTCTAAATAGCAGTTCTATATAAATGACATAAACTATGTAGCAGTTCTAGATGGAAATATACCAGATGCATGTATAGGTACGAGAAATGTACAATGAAAGAAATACTGGAAATACTGTAAGTAAATGCAGGAAAAGAAATAATATGTCCATGAGCAAGAATCCTATGACTAAGTGTGTGAGTACTAGCTTTAACATGTGATCGGCTTGGGAACTTGATCAGGCTGGTTACATGTGATTAGCTATGATTCATGTAAGGTCAGGCTAACCGTTGGTTAGCTATGATGCATGTAGAGGTCAGGCTAATCACACGTAACAGCTATGAGGCATGGAGATGGTCAGGCCGCACCCGACGTGAGATGTGGGGTGAGCTATGATGCATGAAAAGTTGGGTATGATCACATATCTACACTAAATACTCCCCACCCCCGACTGGTATAGTAGATCCAATCATGGTACGCTATGGCACGGGATTCCCTAGGGAGGTAGCAAATCTCCCCGGGAATCAGTGTCTGTACATGCACAAGATAACAAGGAAAACAAGTCTTGCACAAGCTACACCATGAATAAGGAATAACATCTCATGACGAGATTCGTGTATACCAATCCGTGTAACCAGCGTGTCAAGAGCATGGATATTTACACTAGATACAGTGAACATAGAAGATATCATAAATTAGAAACTAATCAGAGAATGTACTCGCCTTGGGTCCTTAGCTGGTAATTATGGATGTCCTGTTCCAGAGTATCCCCTGGGTAACCCAACAGTCCTAAAAATATATCAAATACAACATTTGCATCAGGTGCTACACTAACACATCACAAATACATGAACTCAGGGGCTCTGCCAGGTATGGCACTAGTCAACTAGGGTCATCTAGTAGGGATACGTATATAATACACATTTACACTCAGAGTATATACCAATAAAACTTATATAATATATATATGTGTCTATTAGTAATTGTATAAAATACGTATTTGTGTATATACACTAATAGATGTATATAAATATATATATTTTATACCAAAATACATATTTGTATATATATGTCAATCAAACATTTTTATATATGTATAACAAATCAAATAATGTATATAATGCCACCCTCCTCAAGGTGATCCCAAATGAAATAGCAGTTAGTTCCAATGGGTCCGGAGCAGTCCAAATAGCTAGAAACTATAAAAAGTTCGGAATTAGGATTCAGCTAGATTAAAGCAATAACCAAGTTTGGCTAAGAGAGGGTTTGGTTTAGCTACTCAAAACTCTTATAGTTATATTTTCGAAAGTCCTTTTAATCAAAAACAATATTAGAAATGTACTTATAGATATATTTATAAACATATTTTAAAGGACTTATATAAAAATCTATTAGCAGTTGAAACCCAATACTAATTTAACTTCTCATTAATTTAAATGTTGTTAGAAGTTAAAACATTATTTAGAACTCACTTAGAAGTATATTTAATAAGTCAAGCCTTCTTCTTCTTTTTTTTTAAAGATAAATATTTACTAGGAAATATCTATACTAAGCTTAAAGCCTAATTAAATCTAACCTCAATTACTTCCCTAAAAACCAAAACTAATTAACTACACTATGCACACAGTGAATAAACCAGAATAACAACCAATTCACATAAAAGGAACGAGAGAAAGGAAATAGAGAGATGAATCTATACCAAAATAACATCTTCTCGATATAGCTGCTGGGGACAGACGAGAAACACAATGACTCCGGGCCAGATGAACCGGAGAAACGGCCAGTAGGATGCGGCTCAATGAGAGGTAGCGCGGTGGTCGATCGAATGCTCACGAGGATGCGGGGATCGACTGGAACCGGATAACCGTGGTGGTGGGACTGGTGTTAGGAGGAGTCGAGGTAGTCTCGGGATGGCCAGGTGTCTGAGGAGAATGTCCTTCCATGAATTCCACTCTTCGCAAGACTTGCGACCAGGTTCAGCATACTCTTTGCTTGTATCTTGAGAGCCATCCCAAGGATAATTTGCAACAAGTGCACCCCCATGTAAACTTGCAGAGGCCGCAAAGTGTTGTTCTTTTACCCAATTCATAATTGCTCTTGTTCCAGGTTGTCGCATGTCCTCCACATCATTAACAGGATAAAATTGGTCAGGGAAACCTCGATTTAGGTCCACATTGTTTGCATTCCCACGCCAAAGAATCCTTCATATAATTGCTGCATAGCCAATTTGCAAGAAGCATAAGCAGTTCTCGACCCACGGGCTCATCACCATGCACATTTCTAATGAATTTAAATGCAGGTTCAGCTTCTTCCTTGCCAGGCTTGTCAGAAATTTCAATCACCAACAGTGGGAATCCTTTTACACTCCTTCCAATGCTATAGATCCTGGCAATATTTGCACATCTTTCACCAAACTCTATAACTGCCTTCTTAAATTCAATGTTACTCATATACCCATGGGTCAGAGCTTCCGATATACGTGGTTGCTTATCTTCAAACAATGTCGCGTTAATAACTCACTTCTTATGTCCAAAAAAAACTGACGGAATCGGGATCCGGTCACCGCCCTGGCGACGGTAGACCTAGGGATCGAGAAAAAATGAGAGGAAGAGGAGGAGGAGGAGCTCGAGAGCTTGGCCGGTGCACAGTGGAGAGCCGCCCGGAGGAGGGCAGCCGGACTGGTGGGGGATGGAAGAGCAGCGGAAGGCCTGGCCGCCGGAGGGAGAAGTCTGCCGGAGTGCAGAGGCCCGCCGAGAGTTGATGGGAAGGTCGGAGAGCAGGGGACTGGGCTGCCGGAGGGCCGCCGGACGCGTCGACGGTGGATCGGCTGGGTCGGAGCAGTCGCCGCGGGGAGTACACAGAGCCGCCGGGTGAACAGTGCAGAGAGGGTACGGCCGGCTCCATCGGTCTGCTCCGGCGTCGGGGATGAGCTCCGGTGGTCGATGGGTTGAAGGAAAGGGGAGGATGAAGATGAAGTCGGCTGATGGCTTTGTGTAGGGGATGGGTTGAAAAAACATAAGAGTTGTATACATAGAAAAAGTAGGGTTGAAAGTTTGACCTAGAAAATTGGGCCGATCAACCCTTCTTTGAAGTTGGGCTTGACTTGTTATGTAGGTATTTCAAAGGGCTAGGATTTGTTTTGATTCAAAATGAATGGCTTGGATTACACCCGTTCAAAATTAAGAAGAGCTATGGGTTGAGGAGGTTGATGTTGAATTACACACTCCCAAAAATTATGGAAAAAATGTTCATGAAGAAGAAATAGGTTTATTCACGTGTCGTGTCCAATGGGGTGGGCACCTTAATGCACTTTTGCACAAAAGTGCCCAACAATTGGAAAATTGCACAAAGTTGAATTTACGGTTCAATTAAATTAAATAAATGCAATTGGTGTTCTAAAATAAATTAGGAGTACAGGGGGCTGAAAATCAGGTCAGGTCACCAATACCAATAATGAAGAAGACTCAGAACATAATATTATCCTAATTTGGGCCGCACGAAAAATAGGTCAAGATTGCCTCCAATTTTCGATTGGAACGCACAACGATACAAAAATAGGAATTTAAAAATAAACGTCCGCGACGATTTTTGTGCGGCTAGAAATAATGCACAGAGAGCATAGTTATGAGTTGCAAAAATAGCAGAATAGAAGACGGGCATGTCTAGGGCAAGATTGTGAAATTTGTTGGAAGACAAAAGTCAGGATAGTGCTCCAAATATCGAAGCAAAAACAATGCGCAACAATTAAATAAATTACGGTAATTAATTACAACCTCCAATAAATAAATTCTAAAATAAAACAATTAACCCCAAATCCCATAATTCGGACAGGTGTTCCTCTATTAGGCTTCTAGGTCAAGTCTACCAGCTCAAACATAAATAAACACTGTATATAATATTATATTTAAATTACACATCATATATTTATTCAAATTACATACACTATCATATAATTACTTAATTATAACTACAATAATATTAAATATTGTAAAAAGTCGAAAATACCCCTGTTTTCGGAATGTGGTAGTGACAAAATATGTTTCCCCCTTTTTATATTTGTATGTGTGTGTATATGTATTATATATGTATCCCTAGTATATGTTAATATATATAGTATAAATCCAATTAGTGTATATACAATATGTATATTGCATACGTATTTAATTGGCATATATACATACATACATACATACATATATATATATATATATATGTTATATGTATTTATTTGGTGTATATATGTATTATAAGTATTAATGGTATATGCTAGATAATAATAATAATATATATTTATATATTTACTAGGTGACTGAGTGTAACCACAGATATCCCGTAGTTAGTTGACCTGTGATCATGTAATATTGTTAGCAAACTGCCATTATGTACACTGACATACTGGCGAGCCCCGTATCATTTGACTGTCTGTCTTGCACAGCAATTACAGATGCGACACCCGTAAGATTAGACGCACACTTGACCCTAGTTGACCAGTGATATACCTAATAATCTCTGAGTTTAAGGTATTTATGATTTTGTGTACGTGCTAGTGTAATGACTGATGTTGTATTATATTATATGTATATAGGACATATCGGATTGTTCTGCGTGACTTCAGGAGCAGGTTATTGGTACTTAGTAGCTTTCTTGCCAGGCAAGTATACATTGCCTTTGTTATTCTATTTAAATTCAGTTATATTGTTAGCTGCATGTTTATTATTTTAGATTATAAACTGTGCGCGTCCGAGAGAGACTCGGGTGCAGTCAACGAATGCGTTGACGTTAGGACTTGTGTCTGACCTAGTATCTAGTAGACCCACCTAAAGTTGTGGAGTTATCGGTATAACTCCCCAGGCCTTGACACATTTCTTACACGTGTTGTGAGTCTCATATAGGGCACGGACTTGCGTATGCGGTTGGCCACCTGTACGTGTAGGCGTGCGACGGATAGGGAATAACTGCTATTAGCGATGCATGTTAGAAGACTTAGCAGTTATTAGTAGTCGGAGCATAGACTATTGTGGTACGAAGGTCCAATCCTTGTCCTTATTTTGTTGTAAGGTTGGGCTATTGTTCTAACAATAGACTATGAGCCAGAGTTACGATGCCTCGGCGTAGTAGCTAAGGCGTGTTGTGGATACGACATGCATAGATCATTGGATGGGGAGGACGACTAGTAGGCGTATGGGACACCCACTTCCTTTATTCAGATTCTACGCTCGACGGAGCGATATGGACGTTATATACTATGCTTATTCCCCGTTCTTCGGAGCGGTATGGACGTTATTATATTGCATTGCGCCCTTGTATTGGGGGCATATGTGGCATATACTAGCCAGTTATCACGATTGGTGAATTACGTCAGCATATGTCTAGCCTACACTTTCCCATACACTCAAAGTTGTCCTCAAAGTGCATTTCACTTAGATGGTTAGCGCACCCCTTTTATTTGTTCAGTATTTACTTTATGGCATGCTTCTATGTATCTTGTTATGTCCCTCTGAGGACCTGGTCCCTTTTCAGGTGTAGATGTTCATGAGTATTCGCAGAAGCGCAGATCCGGGCTGGTTACTTATATTCCGAGCAGGTCTTCTCTTCGAGTCTCAGTGGTTGATAGTTGTGGTACTTATATTGTATTTGTCTTGTTTATTCTTTATTCTAATTCGGCAGTGGATTTATTTCCATCCGATTGTCATCTTTAGATACTTTATATTGAGATCTAGTTTCATAGATACTGGTCAATTATTTATATTTGATTTAATATAAGATTTAGATGGTATCCTGTGACTTGAGATTTAGTTATAGCACTTGTGAATTATTGTTCATATTACAGCGTACGTGTGTATCATGGTATCCATATATTGGAGTTGCCATATACATGCGGCTGGCATGCTTATGTGTCCTAGTCCTACATATTTTGGGACTGGGGCGTGACTCTCCGTTATCAAGTGCACATCATCGATGCCTAAAATTACAACTGTCCCATTGTTGCCTATCTTCACACGTCCAAACTTGTCGCCATGGTATGATATGAAGATCCTCCTATATAGAGTGGCATGATACGATGGCCCCATTTTCTTGAACCAACCGCCATCATGACACATGATACAAGGTTTTTCTGTGTCGGTTGCTGCGATGATGAGATCTTCCATAGTCGTAAGATCCTCCGGATTGTCCTTTCCTCTAGCCTTCTCAGCTTTGAGCTTCATGCAGATCCTTTTGATATGACCCATTTTGCCACAGTGATAGGAGCCCTCCTTGCGGTCCATAGTCACAAGATCCTGAGACCCTCATGTCCTCGCCTGTGACTTGGGTCTTTTCTTTCCGTAGGAAGCCACCATAGCGGACTTCTGCGACGATTCTACTTGCTTATATCTGTAGAAGCATGAAAAATACGCTGGATAGCTATACGTAGCATGTTGATGCAGGGCAGCGTAAACAGATGACCTCGGAGCCATCAAACGTACAAAAGAGTTTGTTCGCTGAGCACAGCGTAAAATATAAGCTCAAGGACCATCCACGTAATACAGTATGTCCAGGCTGCTTCAGCGTAAAAAGGGTGCTACGTCGCCTTTATGGCGTAAAACTCATCCGCTTTCAATACAGCATTAAAATGTACGAGGAACGCTTCGTATTCTTCGAAATAAACCTGTCAGATCATACAATGAACCTGACGTCTGGACTCCTAACAAAGAGTACTACAGGACTACCCAGGCGAAGGCTATAATGATGGCGCGGTACTGCAACCCAAGCTGTCATTTACTGCCATTTCCTTGGCGTAAACCGCTTTTACGCATACAAAGGAATACGCTGCCTAGTTTTACACAGGCAGATGTGAGCTGTTTACGCTCCACAGAAGACAAACAGCCTGCCACGTCAAAAACTGCTCTTCGTACAGGGCTCGAGGCACGTCTCTGCATTTAATGCGCAGAGTGATGACAGAACTCGAGGCACATCTCTGCATTTAATGCGCAGAAAGGGTGGCAGACCTTCAAAACACGTCTCTGCATTTAATGTGCATGATAATGGCAGATCTCTGCATTTAATGCAGAAGATTTAATTAAATGTCCCCGAACCATCGTTTAGTGACATCCCCTTTGCATAAACTGCTTTTACGCATACAAGGGAATACGCTGCCTAGTTTTACACAGGAAGACGTGATCTTCTTACGCTCCACAGAAGGCAAATAGGCTGCCACGTCATCAGTTGCTCTTCGTACAGGATTCGAGGCGCGTATCTGCATTTAATGCGCAGAATGATGGCAAATATTCAAGACACGCCTCTGCATTTAATGCGTAGGATGGGGGCAGATCTCTTTATTTAATGCAAGAGATTTAATTATATCTCCAAGAGCCATAATTTCGGCTAAGACGTCCATATCATCACTTTGGCACATTTCGCCAACTCAGGCCTCAGTCAAGAGAAGAGGATCAGCTATCTTCTACGCCCACTCGGCTTCTACGCCCACTCGACCTCTACGCCTACTCGTCTTCTATGCCTACTCGGCTTCTACGCCTACTTGGCTTCTATGCCTACTTGGCTTCTACGCCATGGTGACAGTTATTGGCTTCTACGCCAACCTTCTCTACGCGAGGGATAACTACCTACGTGGCTTTTACGCCATGATCTTCGCAGCAGTTATACGCGTTGTCTCTTAATTGACACGTGTCACACGCTCATTCAAAAGGTCATCTATACGCGGGCAATGGTTATTGTAACCGTCGTGTAAAAGGGTGCTGTACTTTCCACTACTCGGTTTTTATGCCGACTGAGTGGTCACTGTCACTAAAACTCTATAAATAGAGACCTCTATCAACAGAGGTAAAGAAGGAGAAAAATTGGTCGAGAAAGGAAAGATTGAAAGGTCGAGATTTGGTCGCAGATTTCAAGAGAGAAGAATCCAGAGCTCAGGCAAAGAGTAGTGATCGACGACTTTGGCATCGAGCATCCACTCTCTTTAGCAACCTTCGAAGCTGCTTTCTGTCTTCTACGGCACTTCTTCATCATCGTGTGGTCCAAGGGACAAAGTGATCGACTGCAAATCAGACTCCTATAGCAATATTTACCCAGATTAAAAAATTGTACTCGACACCCTCGTATTGGATTAATTGTACTGCTTGTTTGTAAACATAAAGAGCGGGTTTTCCTATAAAGCATCGTTTCCATATCTTTTATTTATTTTATTAAAAAACAATATTGGACCTCATTGTTCAACAAGCTGCTTTTGACTGCCTCCATTATGACAACTCTATCCGGAGCGGAGTTGCTCATTGACACCACCAACGTCTTCCAGCTTTCCAGCAGAGAAATAAAAAATAGATGGCCCTGAAGCTCATCCTCAATCACCATCTTCATCGCAGACAACTGATTGATGATGCCTTGAACCTCATTCAGATATTGTGCCACCGGTCCTCCATGTACTTTGAGTTGATGAGTTTGCGAATAAGAAATATGTTATTTCCCAGTATCGAAATACATAGACGAACATGGCCAGCTACCTCGTACAAGGTACATTACGTCGTACGACAATCACGATTGTAACTAGACAAAGGGGGTGCGTACTACAATAAAGTCTTCCTAGGGTCTCAAGGAATAATTATGTCTCAATCAGTCAAATAGTTAGCACTAAGAGATGAACATATATTATAAAGCAGTAAGGCATCCCCGACGCTCTATCAAAATGTTAAGAACTAGCTATTATAAAATGTCGAGCTAGTACAAGGTTAATAGTACATAGTCGTTATCAGCTGTAGTCTGAATTTACACAAATATGTACAAAACTTGCCGGCTAAAGAATGCCGGTGGATAAACGCCCAAAATAATATGAAATACTAAATTGGGGAAGAAGGAAATCCACTAATGTCTTCCGCCGACTGTCACGACCTGCACCCGAAAAAAGGGCACGAGTACGTGGGTACGTCCAGCTTACGCCACACCATCGATGGTAGAATGCTGTCTAGGTCAACTATACTTTCTAATAATCTCACACAATAATGTATAAACCTGTCAATGATATGTCAACTCCATACAGAGGACAAGATGATAATGATATGAAAATCAATACTCAATCACAATAAAAATAGAGGAAGATAATGTCACGATATCAAATAGAATAATTGAATCACAAAGTCACAACTACCACCAAATCCAAGTCTAAATAGTCTATCAACAAAAAATAATGAATCTCAAATACATATAACATGCCCAATGTCTAAGCTGGATACATATCCAGTACAAAAGCTAAGTAAAAGAAACTATGGTATCTAGTGACACCAGCTAGTCCTCCCGGTAATCACTCATGAACGTCAGGACCCAAGGTTGCCACTCCCTCCTGCGGTCCGTAATACGTCGGATACCAGTCCTCTAAGTCATAATCTGAAAAATATATCCAATTAGGATGGAACGAGTATACCTCTAACAACAGTTTCAGTTAAATGACAAAGGCTATAAAACAGTAATAGTGAGTGTAATACAAGATGAGAATAAATAACCGAATCATAACTAACTGTAACAATATAGAAAATTGATAAACACAACTATTTGGCAGAAAAATAAATAGACAGAGCAATAAAGAACATCTCAGTAAAAATAAAATAGATAGAAATGAACTATACTCACTACGTGCTTTGAGGCATTAGTGTTGATATGTGATCGGTTTGGGAACTTGCACAATACGATAGGGCCTGACTAATCATACATGAGGTGTATGATTAACACTCACAATACTTTCTTTTGCACAGTAAGGATATGATTACACATCTAGCTAGTACTTCCCACCCTCGACTAGTACAATGGATCCAAACCATGACATGTCCCACAGGAATACTTGCACAGTAAGGGTAACTTACACAGTAAGCAGGAAATGTAATATCTTATGACGAGGATCAATACTATACCAATCCGTGTACCATCGTGTCAGGAATGAAGTAGTACATCACTAAGTACATGAATCATAGTAAATATCAAATAATAAAAACTATCAGAGAATATACTCGCCTGTGGTCCTGAGCAATGTGTGAGGATCGATGTCCACAATGGAGTCACAAAGACCTATATATAAGATTCAATGTTATTTGGATGTAATGAAGTGATAACAAACTTAAACGCATTAAAATATAATTTTTAGGTCCAAACTAGGGCATATTAGCCGAACAAAGTTAAACTAGGTCTTGGAAGTCACACTAGGTCAATACCTTGTTATACTAGGTGCTCTAGGTCTTAACAAGTGTCACGCCCCAGTCCCAAAATACTGATGGACTAGACACGTGCCAATGGCCAGCAGCACACTCTAATGGGCAAACCCAATTTAATGAACCCATCAGGGTGTACTTAAGCTGTAAAACAACTATAAAGGTCTATGATACTAATCTCATCCACAGAAATAAATACAATCAATATGAACTATAAAGCAACATCAAGTCTCAATGAAACATATCTCAGAGAATAACCCGATAGTGAGTTTGATACATTATTTCAATAAACAGGAAACAACAAAAATAACTGAGTATAGATAAAGCAGATACTCAGAAGAAATCCTCGGCGATCACCTCGTCCTCTGGTTCTGGTACTGCTCTAATGTCTACTCCTGTCCTGTACACCTCAGGGTAGATCTCCTCTGCTAAACCTTGGGATATAATTTGGATTTTAGGTCCTCAGGGGACATAGCAAGGTACAAGAATAACTCAATTCAAATAAATACGGTATATGAAATGAATCAATAGGGCAAACTATATAGCCAGCTAAGTGATATGCAAAATGAGAGCATCACTAGAACTCAGGCTGAAACTACTACAAGCTCTGTGTCGGAGAGCCGGTAGCAGTGATATCATGTAGGAGCCTAGATCGACGTGGCTATGGCACCATAATAATATAATCAACCTGTAGCCTGTGTGTCTCTCTCCACCCAATGTAATCACACGTCTCATGTCCACAATGTCTCATGTCCATGTCACACAAGATCATGACTTCTAACTGATGCAGCGAGTCATAATGATAGCTAAGCATATGTAATATCTATGTCACGAATCCTGTAGCCTATACAGAATCACCATAAATATCTTAGAAAGATTCTGTCTCATGAACTGTGTCAAGTGTCCTATGGTATGACGTAATTGATAATGCAAGCACGAAGATATATAGGGCCGCGATATCAATCTCTAGTAATGTTACACAACTCCGCGTACGACGTTGACACCCAAATCTTGTTCAGACGTTAAGTAATGTCATACGGTCCTAGGTTGAATATATATATCAAAGAAATAGATCAAGAGAATAATATGAAACAATTTACTGCAAGTATGGCAAGGTACACTTGCCTGGGGTTTGGTTTCTAACAGTTGCTCTGGTATCAGCGGGATCTTCAAGTACTCCCCCAGTTGCTAAAATAAATACTACCATCATGTTCAAAAGATATAAAATAGCTAGGATTGCCTGTCCATAAGTCTAATTTGGACACATGGGCAAAATTGACAGTTTTCGGTCAAAGTGGGGTCCACATGTGGCCCACTTCGCACCGAAAAATATGCCAAGACAAAATTCTCCAATTTCATCAAACTTAGTGTCTACAAGTCTAGAACGACGATACGAACCCAACGGAATATCCAAAACTGAATTCCGATGAGCCGATCACAAAATTGCCCGTCAAGTGAAGCCGTGGAGCCCACGATACGGGATTTTGTCAACGTTCTCAGAATCGAACCAAACTTGGGTCATAGGACCAGCGTATCGCTACGAGTCTGATGACGCAAGTTTCATTTCGAAACGACTAGAACACACAGAGTTACAATGAATTTCAGAACAAGGCCGATATGGGATGTCGTCGATGGATACGCGTTGATTCTGGTGTGCACGCACATCCAAGTCAACTTCCGTGAAATCTCACACGTCCGTATTAACGGCGCGCATCTTTCGGTGAAGTTCGCACACGACCAAGTTACCTCGTTTAGCGGGGCGCACCCAGTTCCAAAAAAATTTAGGTTTTAAATAACCAAGTTTTTGGTCATTTTCACCCACGAATAAATTACAAATACAATACTATAAATTAAACTAAAAATAGGATTTCAATCTCGGTTATGTTGTCTAATTAACTGCTCAAACAGAATTAAGAAATAATACACAAGTTGGAAGAAAAATGACAGTGAATTTGTGAGTTCGGGATAATTTCTGAATTTCAGAAATTGGGTTATTTTTCCTGTTTTTGCGTCGCGGTTTACGACCGACACAGCACCCGATACCCCGAACGAGTTACACGGGTTTCGAGAGGGTCACGCGGTCTTCGTACAAGATTCGACAGAATGAAATACGGGTCTATGTACAATCAGATACGAGGCTGGGAAGGAGTATACCTCGCTGTTGCGAAAGGACGCGGCTCGGCGGGGCACGACGGTGGCGGTTGCTAAGGCTGCGGCAGCTCCTGTGCTGCTCGGTGGCGGTCACCGGGGGCTTCGTCGCCGTCGCCGGAGGTCGGGGTCGATCGCGTGGGGGTCGGGGTGGGCCGGCGGAGCGGTGGCGGTGATGTGAGGGCGGTGGCGGTGAAGATCCGCGGTGGTTGTGAAGGGTTTAAATAGGGGAAGGGAGGCGGTTGCGGGGTTGTGAAGGGTTTAAATAGGAGGACAGGGTCGTGCCGGTGGAGCAGGGGGAATCGGGGGATCGTAGTTTACTGGGGAGAGGGTTTAGGGTTATCGGATTATCGGGTAGTGGGTAGGCGGGTCGGGTCCAGACCCGACCCGTTAGGTTAGGGTTTGGGTCGGTTGGGTTTAGCTGGCTCGGTTCGGGTTGGTTCAAGTCTGGTTTAAATTGGTTTAATAAAAAAATAGTATTTTTTGTCATTTAAAAATAGTTTTTGAGCCCAAAAAATTCTAGAAAAATTACACAACATCCAATAATTAATTATACACCAAAAAATATATTTTTTGTAATATTTTAATAATTAATTTAATATAGTAAAAATATTAATCCATGAGGGACATTTTTAATAATTAATTAAAAAATTACCAAAGATCCAGAAAATTTATTTAAAAATGACAAAAAATATTTTTAAACCTAGATACTTGAACTAATTATCAATATCTAGGTATCATTTAGTTCAACTAAATGATACAACTAAATGATACCTAGATATTGATAATTAGTTCAAGTATTATTGGATACCAAAGTAATTGGTATTAGTTCAAGTATCATTTACTTGAACTAATACTTACCTATAACTGGACTCATAACTATCTACTAATCTCATACAAATGCATCAACCATTCCTAGTATCCCAACTTACCAATTTCTAACTTAATAACTCATCCCCAACATATTACCTATACTCTAAATCACCACTGACACCCTCATCTCTACCACAACTGAGATACTATACTTGTACTCAAGGCTGATACTCACTTGTGTATCCCTCACATTGCTCTCACCGCATAGTCCTATAATACAGCAACTCGAGATCCTTTCTCGCACTTACCTAGGTTACACCCTGAGCAATATCCCTTATATCAGTGTACTCATGCACTGCCTGCTACTGATGATACCCTCTACAACAGTTGTTGTTAATGCCACTGATACTGATGCAGTTCTTCCTCACATTGCCAGTTCACAACAATGCTTTCCCTCTTACTGTGCAACCTAAAACACTTCTCCTCTCCTCTAACATCTACTGCTATTGTTGTTTCTCCATGGCAACCACTCAGAACCCGAGCTCGAAGCCTTGCACACTACCACCAACATTACTACACTAATACCCAAGTATAATGGCTGATACCACATACCCGAGCACACAACCCCCTTTAACTCACTACACCATCAGTGCAATGCCAACTGACACTAAGTAACATTACCACTGTTACATATTCATCAGTATATACAACACACATCAACCTACTCCTATATAAATACCCATATATATAAGTATAGTATCATACCCGAGCCCATGTCCCTCACAAATCCTATTTACTAAGTATCAGATACAATATTCTAGAATCTCATATCACTCAAGTATACACATATGTAATATATAACATCTACCACACATGAACCGTCATATACTACCACCTATATCCATATGTATATATACATATATTACACCATATGAACACCCCCTCAACACCAAGCCACAATTTAGATTCAAGCCTTAAAACCTATTACTGTAATCCCAAATAGCTCAGTTGTCCACTACAATACAAACGGTCTATTACCTGACTGATACCAAGGTATTAGTCACTCTCTCACATTAGTTCTCACCCATTCAACCTATAGCCCAAGTCTAACACAAAGATGGCAACCTCAATCTCGAGCCTGCAGTCAACCTACATGCCAAATACCAACACAATCAGAACCCAATGTATACTCCTAAAGCTCCTGTACCTTGCTGATCAGTTACCCAACTGATACCAAATGTTTATACTAACTAAACCTAATGTACAATACATATAATTACAACACAACACATATGTAACTGATGTGCTCAACTAACCAATGCCTGTCCTGCACAGGGTCTGTTTCCCCCATTTTAGACTGCTCAAGCACATCTTCCTCTCCAAACAAAACTCCACTACATTAACTAATGAAAATACACAAACACTTAGATGATCACAATTAAGGATACACACAGACTTCAACCTCCACATGCTACACATAGTTCACTCATACACAGGCCCGACCCCTCTAGTACACCCCACACACACTTGTGCATGCACAAACACACATTTAGTGTGTCTGTATATTTATACACACACACACACACACACACACACACTAACAATGAATATAACATCTAAATAGATATACCTTTAGTAATAGTCAATTTATCAAACACCTTGAGTGCACAAGTCAAGATACTCTCTATAGTGTCATGATACACTATCAACCAACATGCCAAATCCCCAAATACTCAACCAATAATATATATACATTTCAAATATAACTATATGTAACTAATATGATTAGTTACAATGATCATTAGTGAAAAAATATACCAACAGGCACAAAATCCCCAAATTACCAACCTATATCATGACGTATCATAACGTATCACGATACGCCTACTTATATCCAATTGTGGACACATAGCTACCTCCACAATACCAATTTAGGTCTAATTAAACCTATTTAACTCAAAGACACACACTTGGTGCACCAACCTCGGATTTTTCCTAAGTTGTGCACAAAACTCAATGTAGAAGTCACAATAAGAGTCATTAGAATCTCAAACTTCTTCCTTTGGATAGCCCTAATCCATGGATGAGTTCCTAATGGTTAAATGCATAATTAAAATAGAATTATAGAGGGATTTTTAGGGTTGTACATATTGGAAGATGGATTTCTAATAAAAACTCAATATGACATAATTTGGAAATAAACTCTTAGCCAAATCCTTCTTCTCCAACTGTCCTTGCAATCCAAGCTCCTAGTGCTCCTTAGATGAAGAAAATGGAAGGGATTGAGAGTAATTTGGTTTAATTTGGTAGAGAAATGAATCAATTTGGGAGAGAACACCAATTTAGAAAGAATGGGATGAATAATATTGAGGAAAGAGTGTCTCCTCCCATAGATAGGGCCGACCACATAGAACCCTTGTCCAAGCAATGTAAAATTTTCTCAAAGTCCCTATTGGTTGTCATGAAAAAATATTTAGTAAAGGAAGCTTCTACTACTAATGAAAGTTTAATCTAATCTCCTAATTAATTAAAGGAAATGACTAATTTGGGTCCAATGACTAGTCTAAAATGTTGGGTCCAAGTTGTCATGTCAAGTATAGTTAGGTCCACTAATGACAAGTCTAATTAAATAGTATAATACACAAACCAATAATAACAATAGTTACAATATACACAACATTCACATTATATATAAAAATATAAACACAATATATAAATAATGACAAAAATACCCCTATTATGGAAATATGGTAGTTATACCAACCATGCTCCTGGAATGCACCATTAGTTAGGTAGAAGGTGGATTCCTCAGGCTCCGCTACAAAATCTGGCCAAAATCAGCGGCGTCAGGCCCCGAATAGCAAGTACCACAAGGAAGCACAAGAGAATAAACAAAACCAATAACTGAATAAAATACAAGAAAAGAGAGCAAGGCCTATGCCAAATCAGAGGCATGCATTCTGTCATCAAAATAGTCGGACACCTCTACAACCAAACAAGGACAAGCTGTGCCGAACTATACCAAGACAGAGTACAGTCCACAGATTTGGTCAACCAATGGTATCTACGTCATAATTTGGTCCATAGCCTATCGTAACACAAAAGTTAATTCCCACAACCAAACAAGGATAATGGTTGAATCATCGTGCCACGATAGTTTATGTCCCTAAGCTACTTGGCAGATGGCAATACATAACAAACATAATTTAATTAAATAGTCAATCAATCGTATGACTTGCTAGGTGATGTCTGGGTAACCCCATTAATGCAATATAATTGGATCCTCAAATCGTACTATGTCCCAGCAGGGCAAGCCAAACCAATAATATACAATATAAATAAAATATAATGCACCAGTTTCTTGTAAGGCTACTGTGCTAAATAATCAGTAACATTTTCAGTTCTCCTCTATAGTGGATACTGGCTCGGTTATAATAATATTAGTGGCCGGATACTGTACTCCACTAGTGTGGATGATATACAGTATCCTGGTGGCCAGCCTTGCACCCCATGATTAATATCTATGACGTGGCCAACATGCATGATCTCGGGATTCGTTCTCTCCCAATGCTGCTATAATTTTTTGTTACCTAATTAACCCCACGATTGTCACGACCCGCACTCGGTGTAGGGATGTAAGTCGGGAACAACGTCCAGCCTACGCCACAACATCGACGGTATAATGCTGTTTGGGTAAACTATCTAACAATATAATATGCCACCAATAATACCAATATACTCAATCATAGATCTAAGATAGAAAATAACACAATTATGATAAAAGAATAGAATAGTCACAAAACAACTTATGAGTCAAATAATAACAAATGAGTCAGAGATACTAAAAATAAGCTGGAGACAAATCCAGTACAAAAGGAATAACTAAGATGCTACAAGTCCTGGGTCGTCTGTCTCAGTCGGGATGAGACCCTTCTGGGCCAAGGTCTCTGGCTCTAAGCCTACACCATCCCGAGGTCTGTAATGAGTGGGTTACCACTCTTCAGTATCATCTGTAAAAAATATATCCAGTCAGGAAAGAAGCAGAGTACATCTCTAACACCAGTTCTAATCAATGACATAAACTATGTAACAGTAAATAGATGTGAATATACAAGATGCAACAATAAAAATAAGAGATACACAATAAAGAAATATTAAAATAAATACGAGAATAAATAATATAGAAATGAACAAGAATACTGATGACTAAGTGAGTGAGTACTAGCTTTAATATGTGATCGACTTGAAAAACTTGCACAAGGATAAGGGCCTGGTTAGTCATACGTGCGGTGTATGACCAATACTCACAAGGAACAAGACATGCACAAGGAGGGTATGATCACATATCTACACTAAAATACTCTCCACCCCCGACTGGTATAGTGGATCCAACCATGGTACGTCATGACACTGGATTCTCTAGGAAGGTATGTCACTACCACATTTGGATATTTTTGTCATTTTGCATCATTATAAATATTACGTATATTTTATTTTATAATGTGCATGTTATATATATTGTTACTATTATTATTATTATTAGTTAGTTTATTAGTCTATTTTATTTAGACTTGACATTAGTGGACCACACTAGACTTGACTTGACCCAATTAAATAGTTAGTCATGACTAGATTAATTCTATTAACCCTATTTAGACTCAAGAATAGAATATTTCTCCAATGGTTTAGTTAGATCCTATTCATGAAGTAATGAGAGGGGCACTTGTGTTAAATCAAATATTCCTTAACCTAAACCTAACCCTAACCCTAACCCTAGAGGAAGCTTATATAAGCCTCTTTATTCATGGATAACCCTCATTTTCTTTTTTTATTATTTTATTCCCAAAGTTGAGAGCAAGCCCTAATTTCTTTATTTCAAATCCCATCCCCCTCATTCTCATTCCAAGGAGGCTAAGGAGCTTGGCATTGCTAGAGGAAACTTGAAGAGGAGTCTATGTATTGAGGATCGTGTCCACTTCGTCTTTTTTGTGTCCAAATTTGGAGTTCTTCAAGGAGGTCATTCAAAACCTAGGTAATTCCTTATTTTCCACTCTATTCATGGTTAAGAACACGCATTGGACCTATAAGGACCCTCCAATAGGTGGATTTGACTCTCTAATGCTAGACCTAGGTCTTAGAAGCCTTTATTTTAATAAATATATATTTTCCCCTCTTGTGGAATGATGTTTTGGGCTTAATTTGGAGTAACTTCGAATAGTGTCCACCAAGTGTTCGACACGTATCCCCAAAGGGATTTTTGTGTCCTTTTTGAGTCGAGATTTGGTGTATGTGTCCTGAATAGGATATGTAGTGTATGGTATCTCATGATACACAAGGTTAGATTTGGGTATGCATATGTATTTATATATCTAGATGATATTTATGTGCTATATATATATGTATATAATAGTGTATTTGAGTTTGTGTATATGTATATGTATATGTATATGTATATGTATATGTATATGTATATATATATATATATATATATATATATATATATATATATAGATGTATTGCTAGTTATCTTAGTGTGTGTAGGTGATTGTGTTTGATGTGTGTGTATATGGCATACGTGTTTGTGTCAATGAGTGAAAGGGCATTGATATAGCAGATCAGCATCCGCAAGTTATCATCAAGAAAGGGGGAGTGCAGCAAAGCAACCAAGTGCACAGAGGGGTAGAAGTTCCTCACAGCAATGATCAGCTGAAGGGAGTGCCACAACAGCAACTCGTACAGGTTTCAGAAAAACTATGAAGTATCAGCACAGTATCAGTAACAACAATGAGAACCACTGTAGCATGATGAACCACTGCAGCAGCAGCATGATGAACCACTACAACATGATGAACCACTACAGTAGCAGCATGATGAACTACTACACAACAGTAAAATGTTCACTGCATAGTCCGGGTTCAGTATCACAGTGTATCAGCCAATGTGAGAGCATCAGTTCACATAACAAGGTGCATTGCACAACAAGAAACACCTGTGCTCCGCAAAGAGAAGAGTCAAGCACAGTTCAGCAGGTATCAACAGGGAGCTTGGGTTTGTAAGTGGCAGTTTGCAAGTGGCATCGAGCATTTCAGTCAGCAAGTGAAAGGGAAGAGCCAGCATTAGCAGGTAGCTGCAGGGCCCGATAGCTACAGCACAGCATGAAAAGGGCTCAGTACTCGGGCAACAAGCTATTGCACAAGCATGTGTAGTGGCATCAAGGGGGCATGACAGTCAGTTCAATGCCTTGTGTATCAGTGTTTAGCTGATGGAGGCTCGGGCAGTGTATTACTGTGTAAGCATTAGTTTTCAGTGCAGTTGAACTCAGCAGCACAGCGAGGAGTAGTGAAGAAGTATCAGTATCAGAAATAGCAAGTATCAGGTTCATTCACTGTGTTGTGCCCGAGCATAATAACAATTTTCAGGCATTCACTGTGCAGGTATTTCAGTTTTAAGTTGGTTATGTTGGTATTCAGTTCCAGTTGAGTTTCACTTGGGCTTGGGTTTGGGTATTTGAGGTTTTGGTTTAGCTTGGTGTTAGTTAGCTATCATTGGTATTAGTTTCAGTCCCATTTCAGTTTAGTTGTTTAGTTGAGTTTTGAGTAGTTTAGTTCTTTGTATCAGTCAGTTAAGTTTTCAGTGGGTTTCAGTTTAGTGAGTTAGCAAGGTATTGGTTATAGGTAGTTAGTAGGTTGTAGTATTCAGTTTCAGTTATTGAGTTATTAAGTTAGCTAGTATCTATATATTGTTAGTAGTTAGTTATATATTCTATTAGTTGTTTATGTTATTAGTAGATATATTAATATGTTAGTCTATATATATACTAATAGGTAGTGTATCTTGATAGTTAGATATATTAGCTATACATATCTATATATGTTAGTATTATAGTTAGTTCTATATTATATTAATATGTATATTATACTGTTAATTCATATAGCTTGTATTTGGGGTATTTATATATATGCATTAGCTATCAATAGTGGTTTGGGTTACCTCGGGATACCAAGGTATTGGGCCGATACCCAAGGTATTGAGTTTGGATATCGAGATAGGTATGATACGCATTGGTGCAAGGCCAAGGTATCCTAAATTCCTTATTTTAATATAGATATTATATATTTGACTTGTATATATATAAACCACTATTTTCATATAAATGAACTTGCGTATCTTAGGATACGACTTTTTGAGCGCCTTATTGTATCATAGCTTAGCTAGTATAGTTTAGTTTCATAATGCATCGACTTAGTGACTTAGTGTTAGACTCTTGCAACCCAGATTTTATTGATTTGACCTAGAAATAGCTTATTAACCTAGAATTGCATCAACTTAACTTATTTTTATTCTTGAACCTTGTATTGATGCAACATACCATATATAGGTCTGTGTGACACCAACTTGGGCATCGAGAGACATACCTTGCTCAGGACTTCAGGCGAGTACATTCTCTAATAGTTTCCATTATTTGATAATTTCTATATTTCAAGTGCTTAGAAATATTACATCTGATTCTTGATACTTTGGTACACGAACTAGTATATTGCTTAGATCTTCAGTCATGGGATGTTATATTAGTTATCGTATTGACATCGTACATGACATTGATATTAGACATTATATATGGTATTATTATTATTGGACAATGATCGTGTATCATAACGTGTCATGGTTAGATCCACTGTACTAGTTGGGGGCGGGAGAAATTGCTAGTAAGAGATGTGATCATATTCCTATTAAAAATTATAAAATATTGTTAGTGTTAATCATACACCTCACGTATGATTAGCCAGGCCATATAGCTATTGTACAAGTTCCCAAGTCGATCACATATCAAAACTATTATTTCAAACACTTAAATAATTATAGTTCTTCATATTCAGTTCTATAGATCATATTGCCTTGAATCTGATATTGTAGTTCCTTCTCTTCATTTTGTATATGCACTGACTATACCCTATTGTCTACATTGCCTGTTTCCTTTACCATTTGCCGTTGCAACTATTTATTATTTTCTCTCAGTATATAACATCATCTATTTTATTGTTTTATAGTCCTTCTCAATTAATTGGAACTATTATCGGGTTGTACTTCGCTCCAATCATGACTGGATATATATTTCAGACGGCGACATAAAGGACTGGTGTCCGACATATTACGGACCACATGGAGATAAGCTGCAGCATTAGACCTTGTAGCTCAGGTGTGATTGCCGGGTGGTCTAGCCGGAATCTCTAGTTATTTTAGTTAGTATCTTTTTCCAGATTTTGGGACCGAATTTGTTTTCGACATATATTGAGACTTGGTTGTTATTATTTGAAGTTTATATTATGTTATTGTTTAGACTTGTATTTGGTTTATTTTCTTTTGATATCTTATCGTACTTTAGTTCTGTGGTTGAGTATTTCATATTATATTGTTATATCTGTGTCTCCTTATGGAGTTGGATATTCGTGAGAGATTGAATAGATAGTATTGTGACCTAGACAACGTTCTACCACCGATGTTGCGATGTAAGCTGGACGTACCCGCATACTCGTGCCCCTATATCGGGTGCGGGTCGTAACACATTTTTAGTGGTGGCCCATGCAGGTCAGGCTTCACAAGTAGTGCGATGTCGTAGTAGTATAACATCTTAGTTGTACTACTACGAGCCTATAATAGGATCTAGGATACAGTATACTAGAATGAGATCGTATTTTCAATCACAACTAGGAACATTTTCAATCTATTGATCTTGTTATCCTTATTCTTTCTGAGTATTGCGTCTTTGAATATTTATGTCCTTTCTTGATGATATCATATTCTTGTGCCTTAGTGACTTCTTGTTTCGATCCGTCTTCAGGATGCCGCCGAAGACCAGATCGCAGCGATCAGGAGCAGCTGCCGTGTCAGAGAGGTCAGCGACTTCTCGACCTCCTACACAGGGAGTGGCAGGGACTGTTCCTTCATCTTCTGTCCGCATAGGAGTTTTAGCAGCTTTCAGGGGTCCTCCTTCCCCACCTTTCCAGAGGTCTGCCCCAGCTTTTATGGAGGAATTTCATCTTCCGTCACAGATTCCTTTTCCTGGAGGTGTGCCTGCTGATGGGGAACATGTTTTTACTTTGATCCAGGGCATCGTAGATACCCAGATTGTTGAGAAGGATCTGGATCTCAGGTCCAAGAGGAGTCACGATATTTTTGGTAATACAAGTGGTAGCGCGGGACCGGCCAAGCGTTTCTATATTCAGCAGCAGCCGAGGACGTTTCAGCATCACCACCAGCAGCACCAGGCACCGGTTCATGTTCAGCAGGATCAGCAGCAGCCTCCGAGGCAGACCCAGCAGGCTTGTCATTTCTGTAAGAAGCTAGGTCACCTTTGGGAGAGTTGTAGAGTGAGGCTAGGACTTTGTTTACACTTTGGCGCTGCGTGACATCGAGTGAGGGATTATCTTCTAGCTCCTTATCTTCCGGGTCAGCGTGCAGCTCCAAATCATAGAGGTCCATTTAGGCCACCTGTGGAACCGTAGATTGCCTAGCACCCGCGGAAGGAGCCACCCCAGCAGGGCGGGGTATTTGCGATGACGGTCGAGAAGATCGATACTGCAGGTGATGGGTTAGAAGGTTCTGTTCTTTCTTTCCTTCTGTTCCTTTTCTTCTATTTGATTGATTGATTCCTTAGTACCGTAGCTTGTATCATTGATTTTCTTACTAGAATATAATTAGTAATACACCCTGACAGAGACTGCAATACCATAACAAAAAGAGATTATAACCATGCATGTTTATTTTTTTTCTCTAGATTGCATGTTGTATTATTGTAGGTAGGACTTTCTTAGACCTTGATAGTTGGGGGTTTGACCGTAGTAAAAGATTAATGAATAGGTTATGACTTGTTAGAGAGAGAAGGTGTTTTAAATATCTAGGACGAAATTTTTCTAAGGGGGGTAGACTTGTCACAACCACATTTCAGAATAGGGACATTTTTGTTATTTTGTATTATTATAAATATTGTGTATATTTTATTTTATAATGTGCATGTTATATATATTATTACTATTATTATTATTTGTTAGTTGATTAGTCTATTTTATTTAGACTTGACATTAGTGGACCACACTAGACTTGACTTGACCCATTTAAATAGTTAGTCATGACTAGGTTAATTCCATTAACCCTATTTAGACTCAAAAATAGAATATTTCTCCAATGGTTTAGTTAGATCATATTCATGAAGGAATGAGAGGGGCACTTATGTCAAATCAAACATTCCTCAACCTAAACCTAACCCTAATCCTAGAGGGAGCTTATATAAGCCTCTTTATTCATGAATAACCCTCATTTTCTTTTCTCATTATTTTATTCCCAAAGTTGAGGCAAGCCCTAATTTCTTTATTTCAAATCCCATCGTCCTCATTCTCATTTCAAGGAGGCTAAGGAGCTTGACATTGCTAGAGGAAGCTTGAAGAGGAGTCCAAGTATTGAGGATCGTGTCCACTTCGTCTTCCTTGTGTCCAAATTCGGATTTCTTCAAGGAGGTCATTCAAAACCTAGGTAATTTCTTATTTTCCACTCTATTCATGGTTAAGAACACCTATTGGACCTATAGGGACCCTCTAATAGGTGGATTTGACTCTCTAATGCTAGACCAAGGAGTTAGAAGCCTTTATTTTGATAGATCTAGGTTTTTTCCTCTTGTGGAATGATATTTTGGGCTCAATTTGGAGGAATTTTGAATAGTGTCCACCAAGTGTTCGACACGTATCCCTAAAAGGATTTTTGTGTCCCTTTTGAGTCAAGATTTGGTGTATGTGTCCTAAATAGGATACGTAGTGTCGTGTCATGGTGTCTCATGATACGCACGGTTAGATTTGGATATGCATATATATATATATATATATATATATATATATATATATATATATATATATATATATATATATATATATATATATATAATATTTATGTGCTATATATATGTATATAATAGTGTATTTGAGTTTGTGTATATGTGTGTATATATTAGTGTATATAGTTATATATATATATATCTATATCTATATGTATATGTATATGTATATATGTACTTGTATATATTCATGTGTGTGTTTGATTATATGTGTGTTGATATATATATAGATATGTATAGAATAAGGAATATATGTATATATATATATATATATATATATATATATATATATATATATATAGATGTATAGCTAGTTATCTTAGTGTGTATAGGTGATTGTGTTTGATGTGTGTGTATATGGCATAAGTGTTTATGTCAATGAGTGAAAGGGCATTGAGGTAGCAGTTCAGCATCAGCAAGTTATCAGCAAGCAAGGGGAAGTGCAACAAAGCAGCCAAGTGCACAGAGGGGTAGCAGTTCCTCACTACAATGATCAGCTGAAGGGAGTGCCACATCAGCAACTCGTACAGGTTTCAGATGTGAAACTATAAAGTATCAGCACAATATCAATAACAACAATGAGAACCACTACAGCATGATGAACCATTGCAGCAGCAGCATGATAAACCACTGTAGCATGATGAACTACTGCAGCATGATAAACTATTGCAGAAGCAGCATGATGAACCACTGCACAACAGTGAAATATTCACTGCACAGTCCGGGTTCAGTATCACAGTGTATCAGCCAATGTGAGAGCAGCAGTTCAAACGGTAAGGTGCATTGTACAGCAGGGAACACCTGTGCTCAGCAAAGAGAAGAGCCGAGCACAGTTTAGCAGGTATCAACAGGGAGCTCGGGTTTGCAAGTGGCAGTTTGCAAGTAGCATCGAGCAGTTCAGTCAGCAAGTGGAAGGGAAGAGCCAGCATTAGCTGGTAGCTGTAGTGGCTCGATACCTGTAACATATCATGAAGAGGGCTCAGTACTCGGGCAATAAGCCATTGCACAAGCATGTGCAGTGGCATCAAGGGGGCATGATAGTCAGTTCAATGCCTTGTGTATCAGTGTTCAACTGATGGAGGCTCGAGCAGTGTATCACTGTGCAGGCATTAGTTTTTAGTGCAGCTGCACTCGGCAGCACAACGAGGAGCAGTGAGCAAGTATCAGTATCAGAAACAATAAGTATCGGGTTCATTCACTATGCTGTGCCCGAGCACAAAAATAGTTTTCAGGCATTCACTGTGCAGGTATTTCAGTTTTGAGTTGGGTATGTTAGTATTCAGTTTCAGTTGAGTTTTACTTGGGCTTGGGTTTGGGTATTTGAGGTTTTGGTTTAGCTTGGTGTTAGTTAGCTATCATTGGTATTAGTTTCAGTCCCGTTTCAGTTTAGTTGTTTAGTTAAGTTTTGAGTAGTTTAGTTCTTTGTATCAGTCAGTTAAGTTTTCAGTGGGTTTCAGCTTAGTGAGTTAGCAAGGTATTGGTTATGGGTAGTTAGTAGGTTACAGTATTCAGTTATTGAGTTATTAAGTTAGCTAGTATCTATATATTGTTAGTAGTTAGTTATGTATTCTATTAGTTATTTATGTTAGTAGTAGATATATTAATATAGTTAGTCTATATATATATATATATATATATAGTACTAGGTAGTGTATCTTGATAGTTAGCTATATTAGCTATACATATCTATGTATGTGCAAACCCCCTGATTTTCAAGAAATTTTAATTTGGATTTTTCACAATTTTCTGGAATTTTTTAAGATTTATCTGTAATTAAACAAGGTGTTTTAATTATTAAATGATTTTTAAATAATATTAAAATATTATGAAAATAATATTTTATGGTGTAAAATAAAAAACTAGACATAGGATAATTTTTTGGGAATTTATTGGACCCCAGAACCATTTTAAAAGCCCTAAAAACTAATTATTTAATTAAACCAAATAAATCGGGTTTATTTTAAATAAACCAAACCAAACCAATTACTGAACCAAACCGGTTTAACTGAACCCAAATCCTTATTGGGTCGGATCCGGGCCCAAAATCCAAACCCGACCCACTAGCCCGACCCGACTCGCAATTGTTTTTGGATCGGGCCGGATCCGCTTGGACCCGACCCGTCCACCCGTTAACCCCCTAGCCTCATCTCCCCCAAACCGCTCGACCCCCGACTCCTCACCTCCCGCCGCAGCTCTGGCAGTCGCGCCGCTCCGGCTTCCTGCAACCGCTGCCGCCGCCGGCTCGCGTCCCCGACTCTCCGGTTTCCCTTCCCTCACCGGCCACCATCCGTCTTCCTCTCCCAGCCCTATAAAACCCGCCCTCTTTCCCGTCTTTCTCCTCCTCCGCCCGCTTCTCCGGTGACCCCGACCTCCGCCGACCAGTCCCCAGCCGCTCGACCTCCGTCGGCGACTCCCCTCCTCCTCCAGAACCTCCTCCTGCCCTCCTCCGACCGCGACCGAGCTTCCCCCGAGCCCAGCTCCGTCCGGCGCTGCCCTGAGCCGCAGCCGCCTCCACCAGTGAGCTCCGGCCGAGTAGCCTCCTACCGGCGCCGCCCTCCAGCACCGACATCCTGCCACCCAAGCCTCTGAACCCTAACCCTAGAGAGGACACGGCTTGGACACAGGACACAGTGTCCCTTGTGTCGTGTCGGACAAGAAGAATTCAGGTTTTCTGGAACCCTGTTCAGGTACCCATATCTCTCTCCTCGCTGCCCTATTTTCGATTCCGTCAGTTGTGACGCGAACCCTGCGTGACCCTCTCGATGCCCGTACAACCCGCTCGGTGCATCGCGTCCTGTGGCGATCGCGAACCGCGATCCAAAAACAGGAAAACCAAAGCCCTGTTTCAGCCCGGAACTGAGTACGCCCCGCCAAACGGGACGACTTGGTCGCGTGCGGTCTTTATCGATACGTGCGCGTTGTTGATACGGACGTGCAAGATTTCGCAGAAGTTGGTTTGGATGTGCGTGCACACCGGAATCAACGCGTATCCGCCGACAACGCCCCGTATCCGTCCTTTCTGAATCTTGCTGTAACTTAGTGTACATATGTCAGATCGAGACGAAACTTGTGCCATCGGACTCGTAACAATATGCTGGTCCTGTGACCCAAGTGTGGTTTGATTCTGAGAACGTTGACAAAATTGCGTATCGTAGGCCCCACAGGCTCCACTTGACGGACGATTTTGTGAGCGGCTCATCGAAATCTATTTCTGAAAGTTCCGTTGGGTTTGTATCATCGTTCCTGACTTGTTGACACTAAGTTTGATAGATTTGGAGACCTTTGACCCTGACACATTTTTCGGTGCAAAGCGGCCCACATATGGACCCCGCCTTGACCCGAAATTATTATTTTTGCCCTTGTCTCCAAATTGGACTCAAGGACAGACGTTTCTAGCTGATTAATATTTTCTGGATCTGATGGTGATGTCTATTTCAGCAACCGGAGTACTGCCTGCAAATCCCGCTGCTGTTAGAGCTACAATTGGAGCCGGAACCCCATGCAAGTGTACCTTGCCTACTTGCAGTCTTTGTTACATATTACTTGGACTTAATTATAACTGTTGTACATGCTTAAAACTAGGGCCGTGTGACTTGCTTAGCCTCCGATTAATAGTCGGGTGCCAACACCGTACGCGGGGTTGTGCAACGTCATCTAGAATGGATATCGTGACATTTACATTCTCGTACTTGCCATATCAAGTAAATTATACCCAGGACACTTGACACGAATCATAAGACAAAATCTTCCTGAAATATTCAAGGTGGTTCTGTATAGGATACAGATTTCATGACTTGGACATTATTTTTCTTAGATCTTAATAAATGACTTATTGCATTAGTTTGATCTTGCGTGACATGGACATGAGACATTATAAAACTGTGACATGAGATTACATTGGGTGGGAAGAGATTTACCATACAAAAGGCTGAATATATATATATATAATACTTTAATGGATTGTGCCCTAGACTCTGACACAGAGCTTTGGTACCTTACTGGCCCTTCGAGAAAATACTGCTATGGTTTCTTCGACACTGATCCTGTAGTAGTCTCAGCCCGAGTATGACTAAAACTCTCACTTGTATTTCACTTAGCTGGTTTATTTATTTATCCTATTGTTTCCTTTATTTCTGTACGGCATTTATTTTGGTTTGTATTATCTGTACCTTGCTATGTCCCCTGAGGACCTGGATCCGGATTATGTCCCCAGGATTAGCAGACGAGGTTTATCCAGAGGTATACGAAATATGAGCACTTCTCGGAACAGTACCAGACCCTGAGGACGAGGTGATCGCTGAGGATTTCTCCTGAACAACTGCTTCTTCCATGCTCAGTTTTATGGCAAATAAACTCTTTATTTCCTGTTTTAGAGAACATTTGTAACAGACTTAATATCGGGTTGTTCTCCAATTTTATTTACTTTTGACTGGATGTTGTTTAATACTTTCTATTGATATTTCTGTGTTTATTCTGTGGATGAGATTAGTAAACCCTGATCATTGTAATACAGTTTAAGTATACCCCGATAGATCCATTAAATTGGGTTAGTCCATCGGTGTGTGCTGCTGGCCTTTGCCACGTGTCTAGTCCCTCGATATTTTGGGACTGGGGCGTGACAGTATGTTAGTATTATAGTTAGTTCTATATTATATTGATATGTATATTATAGTATTAGTTCATTTAACTAGTGTTTGGGGTATTTATATATATGCATTAGCTATCAATAGTGGTTTGGGTTACATCAGGATACCAAAGTATTGGGCCGATACCCAAGGTATTGAGTTTGGGTATCGAGATAGGTGTGATACGCATTGGTACAAGGCCAAGGTGTCTTAAATTTCTTGTTTTAATATAGATATTATATGTTTGACTTGTATATATATATATAAACCACTATTTTTATATAAATGAACTTGCGTATCTTAGGATACGGCTTTTTGAGTGCCTTGTTGTATCATAGATTAGCTAGTATAGTTTAGTTTTATAATGTATCGATTTAGTGACTTAGTATTAGACTCTTGCAACCCAGATTTTATTGGTTTGACCTAGAAATGGCTAATTGACCTTGAATTGCATCAACTTAACTTATTTTCATTCTTGAACCTTGTATTGATGCAACATACCATATATAGATCTGTGTGACACCAGCTTGGACATCGATAGACACACCTTGCTCAGGACTTCAGGCGAGTACATTCTCTAATAGTTTCTATTATTTGATAATTTTTATATTTCAAGTACTTAGAAATGTTACTCTGATTCTTGACACTTTGGTACACGGACTAGTATATAGTTTGGATCTTCAGTCATGGGATGTTACATTGGTTATCATATTGATATCGTACACGACATTGATATTAGACATTGTATATGGTATTATTATTGGACAATGATCGTGTATCATAACGTGTCATGGTTAGATCCACTATACTAGTTGGGGGCGAAGGAAATTGCTAGTAAGAGATGTGATCATATTCCTATTATAAATTATAAAACATTATTAGTGTTAATCATACACCTCACGTATGATTAGCCATGCCATATAGCTATTATACAAGTTCCTAAGCCGATCACATATCGAAACTAGTATTTTAAACACTTAAATAATTACAGTTCTTCATATTCAGTTCCATAGATCATATTGCCTTGAATATGATATTTTAGTTCATTCTCTTCATTTCATATATACACTGATTATACCCTATTGTCTACATTACCGATTTTCTTAACCATTTGCCATTGCATCTATTTATTATTTTCTCTCAGTATATAGCATCATCTATTTTATTATTTTATACTCTTTGTCAATTAATTGGAACTATTATCGGGTTGTACTTCACTCCAATCCTTACTGGATATATTTTTAGAAGACAACTTAGAGGACCGGTGTCCGACATATTATGGACCACAGGGAGAGTAGATGCAGCCTTGGACCTCATAGCTCAGGTGTGATTGCCGGAAGGTCTAGCCAGAATCTTTAGTTATTTTAGTTATTTTCTTTTTCCAGATTTTAGGACAGGATTTATTTTCGGCATATATTGAGACTTGGTTGTTATTATTTGAAGTTTAGATTATATTATTGTTTATACTTGTGTTTGGTTTATTTTATTTCGATATCTTATCGTGCTTTAGTTCTGTGGTTGAGTATTTCATATTATATTGTTATATCTGTGTCTCCTTATGGAGTTGGATATTCGTGAGATTTTGAATAGATAGTATTGTGACCTAGACAGCGTTCTAGCGCCGATGCTGCGGCGTAGGCTGGACGTACCCGCGTACTTGTGCCCCTATATCGGGTGCGGGTCGTGATAAGGTAGCAAGTCTCCCCGAGAATCAGTATCTGTACATGTACAAGAAGAACAAGGAACAAGGCTTGCACAAGATACACCATACATACCAAGAAAGAACATCTCATGACGAGAACCGGATATACCAATCCGTGTAACCATCGTGTCATAAAAATCAAGGATATCTATACTAGATACAAGGAACATAAAGGATATCATAAATGAGAAACTATCAGAGAATATACTCACCTGAAATCTGGTGAACAGTAACACAGATGTCCGGTACGGTGCATCAAAGACCTAAATATGGAATATAACATCAATACAATGTTTTATAATAAGAATAAATTAAATTGGTCAACATCTAGGTCCAAGAGTCATTTCTAAGTCAAAATGGTCAAACTAGGTCAACTCTAGGTAAAACTCGTCAAACTTGGTCAAACTACCTACTTCTAGGTTGTATGACTCTCACTCTAAGATGTTGGGTTCATACACTAAGAAACTAGGCCGCACTAGCTAAACTAGGATACTATGAAATTACTAAGATACCGTATCTCAGGATACGCAAGCATTTAGATATGAAATAATCATAATAGACATATATACAATCAATATTATATATACTATTCCTAATTACACTAATACTAAGTGGATACCTTGGCTTTGAACCAATGCGGTATCGCACCACTAAACCCCCATCTTGATACTCAAATCCAATACCTTGAGTATCAACCCGATACCTTGACATTTACCTTGGTATCTCAAGGTAATGTCACTCTAGCATATAGTTAACTACCCAACACTAACTATATACTAATATATATATATATATATATATATATATATATATATATATATATATATATATATATATATATATATATATATATATATATACCATCATAATAACTTACTACTAATTCCAAAATACATAGATACATATAGTACAATAGCTACTAGGCTAACCATTACCCATATCTAACTAACTATTATACTACACTAATAGCTAACATTAATACTAACTACTAAACACACCTATCTATCTAACTATTAACTATCCTCTAGAAACTAACTAACCCACTGATAACTACTAGCTAGGCACCTAAACCCAACTAGCTAACTGACAGCCTGACTCCTAACCTCTGCCTCGACTTGCTGAATGCTCCCTGCTGATATCCTTTAGTTACTGTGCATTAATGTAGATGCTGCCACTGTGCTGCACAAAATGGTGCCAGATCCTTGCTACTGCAGTGAAACTGAGGTTGCACACTGCTGCAGGGTTCTTGCTGAATGCCTGTACATGCTATGCTCCTCGATGCAATCTGCTGCTGCAGTTGAACTGATGTACATTTCCCTTTAGATGCTGCTGTGCTCCCCTGGTTTGATGCATTGCTGCATGCCGAAACTTCTTGTACTGTGCTGTGCATATCTGTTGCAGTGGCTCGAGCTGCACACTGCCTGATGTGCATTGCCACTGCATCAACATGCTGTTTGCTCGTACTGAAACTGAAACACAGACTGCTGACCCCCCTTTGCACATAACACTCTACACACACACACACACACAAAAAAGTACAACTATAAACATTTATATATATATATATATATATATATATATATATATATATATATATATATATATATATATATATATATATATATATATATATATATATAACTCTTACCCTTAATACAACTATACATACATATATATATATATATGCACACCTCTATATAGATATCTATATCTATAAACATATACATATACATATACATATACATATGTACTACCTCTATGTATATAAATATATAACCATCAATACCTATATATCAATCTATGTATATACCTCACACACACATATATAAGTGTATATATATATATATATATATATATATATATATATATATATATATATATATATATATATATATATACATACTCCCTATGAATATATATATATATAACATCAACAACATACATAGCTATGTATATAGTATATATCTATAACTCACATATATATATCATATGAACAACACAAAGATATATATATATATATATATATATATATATATATATATATATATATATATATATATATATATATATATATATATATATATATATATATATATACTATGATAAATAATATACTAGTAGCTATACACAAGCAATTAGAATCTAGAAAAGCAATACAACAAACACGTGGAGTGTATCGTACCCGTATCACACTAGATCTATGATACACTTGCGATATGAGTCCACCACACAACCAAACGTACCCCGAAGGACACAAGCAAGTCTAAAATACTATTTATAAATAATATGAAGAGTCAAATACATATCTACCTGTTCGTGTCAAAATGTGACATGCACAAAGTCCCGCAATGGAGGAAACACCCCAAATCAAACAGTATCTACAAATTGTTTGGATACGGCCTACACATATCCAATTATGTACACGACACTAGCCACAAACAAACAAACACATGTCAATTTAGTCTAATTGACCAATTGACAAAAACAATATGTGTTAATCTCGAATTTCTCCAAAATTGACACAAAACACACCATAACTTTCTCCATAGGCCTCCTAGAATATAATTTCAATTCCTATGGGTAGCCTCATCATATGGGATAGTTCCTAATAATTAAAACACAGATTTAGAACCTAATTAAAGGGGAAAAACTGAATTATATCTATTGGGAGATGGATTTCCAATGGAACTTCCAAATTTGATAAAATTGGCCTTTAACTTGTAGATCCTTGCTCCTCTTTGTAGATACTTGCTTCCTCCTTCTAGATCCTTGCTCTACTAGCCTCTAATAGTTATTTGGAAAAGAATTAGAAAGAAATTTGGTAGAGATTTGATGTGGAAATAAAAAAAGTTGGTTGAGAGAAATTCTAGATCTAGATTTGGAATAAAAAAAAAGGAGAAAAAAATTTTCTCCCTCTCTTTATATGGCCGACCCCCTTGACCCCTCCCTCAAGCTACTATATAATGGCTAATATACCCCTTGGGGCCTCTCATGAAGAAATAATTAAGGAGGAAAGGTTCTAGTCTAATGGGTTTCATTAAATTAATCCTCCTCCTAATGAATGGGCTTCTAATTGGGCTCAAATCTAACTAATTACAAATATTGGTCCATGGATCTAATCTAAACTAGTTAGGTCAACTAACACAAGTCCAAATAATAAACTAACATCTAACAATAATTAAATAATGCAATAAATAATTAGTCAATATGTACAATATTTAATTAAATAAATAAAATGACCAAAATATCCTATCCTAGAAAATATGGTAGTGACAAGTCTATCCCCCTTAAAATAATTTCGTCCTTAAAATTAAAAGAAGAAAACTACCCCCAGAAAATAAACAGAACATAACAGAAAAGAACAGAACAGAACATAACATAACTAGGAAAAAATATACCTTAAGGCACAAACAAATATGGATAACGCTCTCGCATTTTATCCTCTTTCTCCCAGGTAGACTCCCTCGGAGAGTGATGCCTCCATGCGACGCGTACCATAGGAATAGTCTGGTTCCTCAGCACGTTCTCTCTCTGATCCAGAATCTTAACTGGCTGCTCTGAATAGCTTAGAGTAGGGCCCACCTCTATCTCTGAGTGATCCAATACGTGACTAGGATCCGCCACGTAACGTCTCAACTGCGATACATAAAACACATTGTGCACTCCCTCCAATGTAGGTGGCAAGTCTAGTCTGTAAGCAACTATACCGACCCTCTCTAGAATAGTGAAAGGTTCGATGAATCACGGACTAAGCTTTCCACCTCCACCGAAGTGAATCGTGCCTCATGTCGGAGAAGTCCTCAGAAACACCAAACTACCAACCTCAAACTCCAAAGATCTCTGGTGGCTATCGCCCCAATACCGCTGTATGTCCTATGCCACTCGAAGTATATCTCTGATCAACTTAACCTTCTCCGCTGTATCCACAATCATCTCTGGACCTAACAAAACTCTCTCTCCAACATCGTCCTATGACAAGGGAGTACGACATCTCCGACCGTACAGAGCCTCAAATGGTGACATCTCTATACTAGCCTGGTAGCTGTTATTGTAACAAACTCTATCAAATATAGATGGTCCTCCCAAGATCCCCCAAAATCTAGTACACAAATGCGTAATATATCCTCGAGATTCATAATAGTCCTCTCTGACTGCCCATCTGTCTAGGAATGATATACAGTACTGAACTTGAGCTGGGTGTCCAAACTCACCTGCAAACTCTTCCAGAAATGAGAAGTAAAACGACTATCCCGATCTGAGACTATGCTGACGGAAACTCTATGTATCCTGACGATCTGCCTCACATACATCTTTTTCAGCTTCTCCGTAGACAAACCCATCTTAAAAGGCAAAAAGTGGGCTGACTTGGTCAACCTGTCAACGATGACCCTAATCACGTCTTTCCCTCCTAGAGATCGTGGAAGTCCGGACACAAAATCCATAGTAATGTGCTCCTACTTCCACTCTGGAATGGATAATGGCTGAAGTAAACCGCCTGGCCTCTGCCTCTCGGCTTTCACCTGTTGGCACACTAAGCATCTGGATACAAACTATGCCACTTCCCTCTTCATGCCATACCACCACACACTCTCTTGCATATCCCGATATATCTTATTGGCACCTAGATGTACGGAGTACTGAGAGCGATGCGCTTCCTGCAATATCTTCTCATGCAGCTCCCCACTAGGCACACACAATCTAACACCATGCCGCAAAGAACCATTCTCAGCAATGGTGAAATTATCCTCAAATCCCGCTCTCACCAGAGCTCTGATGATCCTCAGAGATACATCCTCATATTGGGCTACCTTGATTCTGTCTATTAACTCTGAGTGTATATGCAACACCCATATCTGCATAGCAAAACTAAAAACTATCACCTCAATGCCTAAGCTCTCCAAGTCCCCCAACAAATATCGATCTTGTGTCAAGAACATAGCTACCGGATACCTGCTCAAGGCGTCGACAACTACATTGGCTTTCCTAGGATGATACTACAAAGATATGTCAAAATCTTTTATCAGTTTCAGCCATCGATGCTCTCTTATGTTTAACTCCTTCTGTATGAAAATGTACTTCAAGCTCTTGTGGTCTGTGAACATCTCCACACGCTCTCCGTACAAATAGTATTTCCATAACTTCATGGCAAAGATGACTGCTGCCAACTCCAAATCGTGGGTAGGATTATTCTTCTTATAAGGATGCAATTGGCTGGATGCATAGGCAATCACTTTCCCATTCTGCTGAAGAACATAACCCAAATCTTTTTTTGATGCATCACTATAAATAGTAAAACCTCCAGACCCTGATGGCACTCCTCTATCCAAACAAACTCTACATCCTTCCTGGTAAGTCTGGTCATCGGCTCGGCAATCCTCGAAAAATCTTGCACAAACTTAATGTATTAGCCTGCCAATCCCAAGAAACTCCTGATCTCTTCTACTGAACTCGGGGTCTTCCAAGACTCCTCCGCTGTAATCTTCTTCGTATCCACTGAAATACCATCACCAGTCACAACATGTCTCAAGAACTCTACCTTGTCCAGGAAGAACTCACACATGGACAGCTTTCCATACAGCTTCTCCTTTCTCAGCACATCCAACACAATCCGCAAATGCTCCTCGTGCTCCTCAGACTGAGCCCTCTGCGCTTCCAATATCTTACGAAACAGTGTGAACATCTGTGTCGCATCTGCCAATATGGAAAGTGGAGGTGGAAGTCCCTCAGATACATCCAGAATAGTCCTCTGAGTAGAAGGTGGACCCCCAAACACAGCTGACATGCCAATCACCGGAGAAGTGACTGGTGCAGGCCCTCGGGAAGCCGCAGACCTCTCAGAAGCTGCTCTCTCCTGCTATGATCTAGTCTTAGGCGGCATCCCGGGACAAAGCGAAAAGAAAGAATCAATATAGTACATGATGTAAGACACTCAAAGAAAGGATAGTTAAAGACCAAATATCAATATCAAGGAAGACAGTTGAATTAAATCAGATGAGTTTTTTTTAGATGTGATTGAGTATTCTCAGCCTATAGCCTATATCCTGAAATATGCTCGTAATAGCACTCAATTTAGAGCACCACTACAAATCACACTAATTGTGACCTCGAAGACCTGCATGGGATACCACTAAAAATATGTCACGATCCACACCCGGTGTAGGGATGCAACTTGGGAATAACGTCCAGCCTACGCCACAACATCGGTGGTAGAACGCTGTTTGGGTAAACTATCTAATAATATAATATTCCAGCAATAATACCAATATACTCAATCATAGATCTAAGATAGAAAACAACACGAATATGATAAAAGAATAGAATAGTCATAAAATAACTTATGAGTCAAATAATAACAAATGAGTCAGAGAAACTAAAAGTAAGCTGAAGACAAATCCAGTACAAAAGGAATAACTAAGATGCTACAAGTCCCAGGTTGTCTATCTCAGTCGGGATAAGACCCTCCTGGGCCAAGGTCTCTAGCTCTAAGCCCACAACATCCTGAGGTCCGTAATGAGTGGGGTTCCACTCCTCAGTGTCATCTGGAAAAAATATATCCAGTGAGAAAGGGAGCAGAGTATATCTCTATCAGCAGTTCTAATCAATGATATAAACTATGTAACAGTAAATATATGTGAATATACAAGATGCAACAATAGATACAAGAGAAACACAATAAGAAAATACTGAAATAAATATGAGAATGAACAATATGCAATGAATAAGAATACTAATTACTAAGTGAGTGAGTACTAGCTTTAACATATGATCGGCTAAAAAACTTGTACAAGGAACTTGCACAAGGATAAGGGCCTGGTTAGTCATACTTGCGATGTATGACCAATACTTACAAGGAACATGATATGCACAAGGAGGGTATGCTCATATATCTACACTAAAATACTCCCCACTCCCGACTGGTATAGTGGATCCAACCAAGGTACGCCATGACACGCGATTCTCTAGGAAGGTAGCAAGTCTCACCGAGAATCAGTGTTTGTACATGTACAAGAAGAACAAGAAATAAGGCTTGCACAAGATACACCATACATACCAAGGAATAATATCTTATGACGAGATCCGGATATACCAATCCGTGTAACCATTGTGTCAAGAAAACCAAGACATCTATACTAGATACAAGGAACATAGAGGATATCATAAATGAGAAATTATCAGAAAATATACTCGCCAGAAATTCAGTAAACAGTATCACAGATGTCCGATACGGTACCTTGAAGACCAAAATATGGAAAATAACATCACTACAAGGTTTCGGAATAAAAATAAGTTAAATTAGTCAACATCTAGGTCAAGAGTTATTTCTAAGTCAAAATAGTCAAACTAGGTCAACTTTAGGTAAAACTGGTCAAACTTGGTCAAACTACCTACTTCTAGGTTGTATGAGTCTATCTCTAAGATATTGGATTCATACACTAAGAAACTAGGCCGCACTAGCTAAACTAGGATACTATAAAATCACTAAGATACCGTATCTTAGGATATGGAAGCATTTGGATATGAAATAATTATAATAGGCCATACATATAATTAATATTATATACACTATTCTAATTACACTTATGTTAAGTGGATACTTGGCTTTGAACCAATGCGGTATCGCACCACTAAACCCCCATCTTGATACTCAAATCCAATACCTTGAGTATCAACCTGATACCTTGACACTTACCTTGGTATCTCAAGTTAATGTCACTCTAGCATATAGTTAACTACCCAACACTAACTATATACTAATATATATATATATATATATACATATACCTACATAATAACTTACTACCAATACCCAAATACATAGATACATATAGTACAATAGCTACTAGGCTAACCATTACCCATATCTAACTAACTATTATACTAAACTAATAGATAACATTAATGCTAACTAACGGAACACACCTATCTATCTAACTATTAACTATCCTCTAGAAACTAACTAACCCACTGATAACTACTAGCTAGGCACCTAAACCCAACTAGCTAACTAACAGCCTGAATCCTAACCTCTGCCTCGACTTGCTGAATGCTCCCTGCTGATATCCTTCAGTTGCTGTGCATTAATATAGATGTTGCCACTGTACTGTACTAAATGGTGCCCGGTCCTTGCTGCTGCAGTGAAACTGAGGTTGCATACTGCTGCAGGGTTCTTGCTGAATGCCTGCACATGCTATGCTACTCGATGCAATCTGCTGCCTGTAGTTGAACTGATGTATATTTCCCTTTAGATGTTGCTGTGCTCCCCTGGATTGACGCATTGCTGCATGCTAAAACTTCCTGCACTGTGCTATGTATCTCTGCTGCAGTGGCTCGAGCTACACACTGCCTGATGTGCATTGCCACTGCATCGACATGCTGCTTGCTCGCACTAAAACTGAAACACAGTCTGCTGACCCCCCTTAGCACACAACACTCTACACACACACACACACACACACACACACACACACACACACACACACACACACACACACAACTATAAATATTTCTATATATATATATATATATATATATATATATAACACTCTCACCCTTAATACAACTATACATATATATATATGCACACCTCTACATAGATATCTATATCTATAAACATATACATATGTACTACCTCTATGTATATAAACATATAACCATCAATACCTATATATCAATCTATGTACACACACACACACACACACACACACACACACACACACACACACACATATATATACACTAGAATATATATGTTTATATACATACATACACTCCCTATGAATATATATATAACATCAACAACATATATAGCTATGTATATAATATATATCTTTAACTCATATATATATATATATATATATATATATATATATATATATATATATATATATATATATATATATATATATATATACTATGCTAAATAATATACTAGTATCTATACACAAGCGATTAGAATCTAGAAAAGCAATGCAATAAACACGTGGAGTGCATCGCACCCGTATCACACTAGATCTATGATACACTTGCGATACGAGTCCACCACACAACCAAACGTACCCCAAAGGATACGAGCAAGTCTAAAATATTATTTATGAATAATATAAAGAGTCAAATACATATCTACGTGTCCATGTCAAAAGGTGACATGCATAAAGCCCCATCTCGGAGGAAGAATCCCCAAATTAACTCATATCTCCAAATTATTGGGATACGACCGACACGTATCCAATTATAGACAGGACACTAGCCACAAACAAATAAACAAACATATATTAATTTGGTCTAATTGACTAATTGACAAACATAATATATGTTAATCTCGGAATTCTCCCAAAATTGACACAAAATATACCATAACTTTCTCTATAGGCCTCCTATGAACATAATTCCAATTTCTATGGGTAGGCTCATCATATGGGGTGGTTCCTAATGATTAAAACATAGATTTAGAACCTAATTAAAGGGAAAAAAATTGAATTATACCTATTGGGAGATGGATTTCCAATGAAGCTTCTAAATTTGATAAAATTGGCCTTTAACTTGTAGGTCCTTGTTCCTCTTTGTAGATCCTTGCTTCCTCCTTCTAGATTATTGCTCTACTAGCCTTTAATGGTGAATTGGGAAGGAATTAAGAAGAAATTTGGTAGAGATTTGATGTGGGAATGAAGGAATTTGGTTGAGAGAAATTCTAGATCTAGATTTGGAATAAAAGAGAGGAGAGAGAAAATTTCCCCCTCTCTTTATATGGCCGGCCCCCTTGACCCCTCCCTCAAGCTACTATGCAATGACCAATATACCCCTTGGGGCCTCTCATGAAGAAATAATTAAGGAGTGAAGGTTCTAGTCTAATGGGTTTCATTAAATTAATCATCCTCCTAATAAATATGCTTCTAATTGGGCTCAATTCTAACTAATTAAAAATATTGGTCCATGGATCTAATCTAAACTAGTTAGGTCCACTAACACAAGTCCAAAATAATAAACTAACATCTAACAATAATTAAATAATATAAAAAATAATTATTCAACATGCACAATATTTAATTAATTAATAAAATAACCAAAATACTCTTTCCTAGAAAATGTGATAGTGACAACGATTATCTGAAATCTTGTATCGTTGTCACATAATTATCCTCTTAGATGTCATATCTTGGTATGGTTACTCTAGGGATGAATCCGCATTGGTTCTTACTATTCCAATCTGGACTCATTCTGAGCGTAATACAACAATCAATTAAGTAATCTAACCACGCTATTCTGACTAGCTACAGGGGTTTCTTGCAATCCTCATTTTTAGTACTAATGAGCATGTAACATGAATATACTTATAACATAACACCACAGTATATATGTAGCACCTCAGTGCATGAGCTAGATAGCACACTTGGTGCGTAATACAAGTTAGAGTACCTCGGTGCGATATTAAGGAGTATCAACACAGATACAAGTAGTCATGTCAGGATCTAAGGTCAATTAGTTAAATCAAGTAAAATTCTTTTGCTCACATTATAACATGGATATCAGGCCAGGTATACGGCCAGTGCTTCTACTATAAAGTTCTAGTTGGGCCTATAATTCTATCATAATGTACATCAAGCATTTATTATTATTCAGATAATAAGAAACTTCTTAATTCACTATCACATACAATGTCACGAGATTTGATAAAAATCCAACTAATTGAAGAAAATGACAAAAAACAGACATAATTAGCAAATATGTGCATTAAACAGTCAAAATAGCTAAAAATAGGCTAAAATAGCTTTTCTGTGTACAAAACTGTCAAAATAGCAAAGCTGTGCATAAAACAGTCAAAAATAGCTAAAAATAGACCTTTTTTTTTTGCATTTTTTTGGCTCAAAAATGGTTCATTGGCGTACTTTTTACGCAAAAAGGGATTATGTGCAAAAAGTACGCAAGGAAATGGCTTCTACACATTTTTTATGTCCATAATTGAATTATGCATAATTATACGCAAATGAGAGGGCTTTTGCGCAGTTATACGTAGAAGAAGGATTTTTGCGCAGTTATATGCAGAGGATTCTGTGCAGTTATACGTCAGGAACTTCTGCACAGTTTTTGTTGGCCCAAATGAGTAACCGTGAATTCAATTTCGATAATCGATTAACTATGATCAAGTATGACTTAATACGACACATAAATTGACAATCGTTGCATCTCCGTTACTTTGCTGAAGATGTTGATGCAAGTGAACAGACTGTGTTATCTGATTTTATATTTTATATTTTATTGAGTCTAGAAAAGAGTTGTACATTGGATCATGTTGGCACTAGGATATCCAAACCCATCCATACAAAAGCCTAGTCCACAAACCAAACCAAAACTCAACCAAACAAAACCCTGGACAAAGAGAACCGAACTATGCCCGAACTCTGGGGGAACTCTGCCCGAACTCTGGGGGAACTCTATCCAAACTCCGGCCGAACTCGGTCAGGGTGAAAACTGATTCGACTCAATCTTCTGAATGACCAAGCTCTAACGTTTTAAATTATGAACGTTAGGCATCCGAACTTTGCTCGAATTCGGTTCCTAAAAGCCCTATAAATAGAGATTGATTCTTCCATTCCAAATCAATCATTCACTCATTTTCATATCTCTACCTATCTGAGCTATAAACCTTTCCTATTCCCAAGATCAACTCCCAGCCTTCTAGTACCAACGCAGTTCCGATTTAGAAGTCTGATCGAGTTGTAAAGCTTATTTTACTAGTTCGTCTTCCATACAAGTTTGAAGTCGGCGTGCCCTTCTTATCAAATGCACATGTGAAGTCTTTTAAGCCATCGGATCAAAGTTCGATGTTGTAAGATGTCTGCAAGTCTTCGAATCAAAACTTGTGATTCACTATTGGTGATTATAGTGGATAAAACTTCGAGCAAGAGTTCTCGGGACTGACTAGTTCTCTTAGAGGAAAACCAGTATACATCGCGATATTTGCATTTGCTCTTCTAAACTTTACTTATTCTCTATTTACACTCTGATTATTACTTATTACTGCAGTTTATAAGTTGGTCTTTGACTTAACTTTTATTTGGTGATTATTTTCGCTAAACTCTATTCATCCCCCTTTAGAATTGCTTACGATCCTACAATTGGTATCAGAGCAGGTTCTCTTTGAATTAGTTTCTGATCCCAATTGCTCCTTCAATTGGTATTAGAGCTTTGTTCTCTTTTATAGGACTAACATCCTAGAGTAGACACATGGCAACTATGAAATCTATTTCACCGGTGAAGGTCAATATCCAGATAGGACACCCCTATTTAATGGCACCAACTACACACAGTAGAAAACACAAATGAGTATGTTCTTAAAATCACTAGACTTTTATGGCTCTATGTTGAACATGATTACAAAAATCCCACTGTCACTACCACTATCACTTCTAATATAGTTGACAAATCTTATGATCACCATACAAAGGAAGAAAAGAATGCAGCTAGTTTTGTCACTACCACATTTCTTGATAGGGTTATTTTTGTCTATTGATATTATTTATATATTGTTTGAATATTTAATATTGTGTTAGCATTATATATTAGATATAATATTATTTATTATAGGTTAGTAGCTAGCCTATTTATTGGACTTGACTATAGTGGACCTAATTAGATTTGCCATGACATATTGAACCCAATATTTTAGACAGGCCCATAGACTCAACCCTCTTCATTAATTAGATAATTTAATTAAACTTTCATTATGATTAGATGCTTTCTAATATAGCCCTCATAATTAATTATCTACATGACAACTAGTGGGGGCATTTTGGACTTTGTATAGTTGCTTGGGAGAGGGGCAAGGGGCCAGCCACTATAGGAGGGGGTTTCTCTCTATCTCCTCTCATTAATTCATTCATTCTAGATCCCCAATTGTGTTCTTCCATAAATTGACTCATCTTTCACCAAATTCTCTCAATTCACTCTCATTCCCTCATATTTTTTACCAATCAAGGAGCATTGGATCTTGGATTGCAAGGATCACTTGGAGAAGGAGGAATTGGCAAGAAGCTTGTGTCTGGATCGTGTCCATTTGAGCATTTCATTTGGCATCCATCTTCCAATAGGTAAATTTTGAATTTTCCCTTCATTCTAGACTATAATTCATGCATTTGACCATTAGAAACCCTACAATGGCTTAGGACTACCCATAGGATCAAGAATTAGGTCCATATGACTTGTATTGTAGAAGTTACATGGTAATTTGTGTCCAAATAGAGGAAATTACGAGATTGAACATCAATTATGTGTCATGAGACCAATTAGATCTAATTAGACTTAGATCGGGGTTGTGGGACTAGGTACGTGTCCACAATTGGATACGAGTAGGCCGTGTCACAATACTTTGTGATATTGGATGATTTGAGAGTTTTTTCTTTGACACGGGTGCCACACACATGACATATCGTACCATGACACTTGGAATGGCTTGCTAGTACTTTGTTTAGCCTCTAATTATGATTTTAGACTTGTTCATATCATTTATGGAGAGTTGGGCGAGTTTTGGATTAAGTATCAAGGGTGTATCATAAGCGTATAATAGAATTGGTGTGATATGAGGGTGATGCACTCATTGTGTTTGATATATTGCTATGTTGAGTATATTTGATATTTTAATTAGTACTTGCTACTCTTGGTACACTAGTTGTAATATATATACTTAGGTATGTGTTTATTTACTTATATATATATCCAATCATATATATACATACATACTATATACGATGTATCTTGTGTAGTTACTTTTTATTGCATGTTAGTATCTCTTCTTGTATCAGTCTTTAGATGGGGGGGGGGTCTACTCAGGTATACTGATAGACACTTGGGGTATTCAAGTTTAAGGGTAAGGCATGTGTTATTTTGAATGGTAACCACATAAACTCTGAGGTGATAGGGAGGTCGGAAAGTGGCTGGATCTTAGGGTGTATTGTCTGTGGTTGACACAGACACAGGGAAGTAGCAGCAGTACTAAGAAGTCGGATTTCAGAGCTAATGACAACTGATGAGTAACATTATGAAGAGGCAGCCACTGTCATATTGAGTCTGAACACAGGTGGTATGTAGCAGCAGAGATAAGGTCGTACAGTCGGGTATTAACAGGTTGGTGGAAGTTTTGTGATCAATGTGTTGGCGTACCCTACACTAAGGTATGTTAGTTTAAGAGCTAAGATAAGTGGGGGATTGCTTGTTGATAGCAATTGGGGGAGTCAATTTCAGACCTTTGCACAAGTGCACATGTATTGTTTAGTAGTGGTAGCAGCCTGCTTGGTCTTGGCTGCCACTGATTGTTGGGTTTTGAGTTGTGTGGTCGCTCACCATAGATTAGAGATGAGGGGAAGTAGCACTGTTGTAAGCTATAAGTTAGTGTAGTGAGTGAATGATATATTAGTGTAGGTTTTAGTTAGTTAAGTCAACAGTTAGTGTGTTTCAGTTAATGTATATTAGTATATATGTTAGAGTTTCAGCTAGTAAGTTATGTTATCAGTTAGTATTAGTTAGTGGTTGGCTTGATTAGTTTATATGTATATGTGAGTGAGGTATTAAGACTCTATCTAGTATTAATATAGGAGATGCACAAGTTAAATGTAGGTGTGTATGTGTATATATATCTAGTGTTAATAACTAGTGTAGGTGCATAGTAATTTTGATACTAAGGTATCCCAACACCTAGTATAGGCAGTATGACTTGTATCATGTAGGTATGAACCTAAAAACTTAGATATAGACTAGTACAACCTAGAAATGATTAGTTTGACCTAGTTTGACTAGTATGACCTAGAAATCATATTTTAGCATGTTTATCACTTCTTTACACCTCATTTGACATAATATTCATATGTAGGATTGTGTGCCACCAGCTCAGACACCGAGTTACCTCTTTTGCTTTGAACCAGAGGCGAGTACATCTCTCTGTTAGTTTTTATTTTATGATAGTATATATATCACATGTTCTAGAACTGTTTACTTTATTCCAACACACTGGCTACATGGACTGGTACTAAATGAATCCTGTCATTAGATGTTATCCCCTACCGTATTTAGCAGGTACTCTTTCATATATATTTTATCGTATGTATCAGGTATTGATTATCATGTACTTTATTTTCTTATACTGCTCGTGTTCAGTGTCCTTATATTCGTGTTCGTAACGTGTCATGATTGGATCCATAAGTATTGTTTGGGGATGGGGCAGTAGGAGTTAGTTATATGATCAAGCCTAGTATATTCGTGTACATATTGATTACATATCATATGTGTAATCGAATTACCATACTATATTCGTATTCAACCCAAACCGATCATATAACGAACTTGTACTCAAAGGCACATTAGTTAGTTTATCTATTTCTATTACTTGCAGATATTCCATATTGACTGTTCCTTTCTAGTAAATTATCTATTTAATTTAGTTTATTTACATTCCTATTACTAGTTATCTTGTATTCTTTGCTATTACATATCATATATGCTCTACCATATATTTGGAACTACTTTCAGAGTTTTGTAATTCGCTCCAATCCCGATTGGATATATTTTTTAAATGATTGGCTTGAGGAGCAGTGTCCCACTTACTATGGGCCACAGGATGGCGAGCCATTTGAGGATACTCCCCTAGAGCAGGAGAACTTATTGCCAGTGACCGAGGAGTCTTAGACTTATATCTTGGACATTGTGTTAGCCTTATTCTAGACTCATGACATGTGTATATATTATTTTGGGAGTTGTTTGTGCCTAGAATTATAGTGTGGACTTGTGGATGTATTGTGACTCCTTATTTTTCTCTTCTATTCTATATCGTGCTTTTATCTTTCTTAGTTTGATATCGTAATTGAGTATTGGTTAGCATTTATCATATATCATATTGTTCCTCCATGGGGAGTTAAGATATCATTGACAGGTACAATATATATATATATATATATATATATATATATATATATATATATATATATATATATATATATATATATATATATATATATATATATATATATATATATATATTATGTTAGATGTTTAGATAGTATTTTTGATCTAGACAATATTCTATCGCTGATGCTGCTGCGTAGGCTGGACGTACCAACGTACTCGTACCCTTACACCGGGTGTGAGTCGTGACAAGTTTTGATAGAAAGGCAATGTATGTTCTTTATTGTGCTTTAAATGATAATGAATTCAATCTTATTTCTAACTGTTCAACATCACATAAGATATGGAAATTCTTTGAAGCTACTTATGAGAACATGCACGAAAGCAAAACAAATGACTCCCAAGAAGAAGGAAGCCCTCAACAAGCGGCAAATGAGTACTTTATGGTATTGACTGGTGAAGAACACGAAAATCCTCCTTTTGAAGAAGATAAATTCTCCAATGAGAGCGCTCGTCATGCTGCAGATGCTTGCCAAATGATATTATACAACAATCCTCTTTTTAAAGAAGATAATATCTCCTATGAAAGTCCTTGTTATACCACTGATGTATGCCTAATGGCATTTTCAAATGAGGTACAAAATATTTCACCTTCTGATGAAAATGAATGTTCTTATGCTGAATTATCTAACACTTTTAATGATTTATTTGAAGAATATAAGAAGCTTAAAAATAATTATAAACTTGCTAGAAATGAGATTAAAATATATAAGATTGAGAATGAAAGGCTTTCCTCTTTACTAATTGAGACACACTCTTCAAATAACACGAATGCAATTTTTTCTCTGCAATTAAGCTTGGATGATGCTCTCGAGTGTATAGAAAAGAATACACTAGAATATGAGAAGATCAACGAAGCTTACGAATCAGAAAAGAAGAAATATAGTATTATTGTTCAAAGAATAGATATACTCACTGTCAAATATGATGATCTATATGCTAACTCTAAAAAGTTAGAGATTAGATTTGGGAAACAGGTAATGGAACCTATGACTCAGTCACACGTGATTTTTCATAAAGTCATACACGGCAGATCAATTACAAAAGAAGCAAGCAACGCCAAAGCTTCACACAGCCACGTTGTTTACTACAAGTATCCACGCAAGACACAACGCACCACATCACATAGTCATACTCATCATGTTGCTCATAACACTAATGTCCAGGTTACATGTCACTATTATGGACATAAATGACACATTTCACATCAGTGTAGGACTAGAAAGTTGGTTGATATGAACAAATTTATGTGGGTGTCTAAAGCTAACCATTATGGATCCAAAACTACTTGGATACCAAAGTCCTCGCCCAATATTGTAGGTGAAGCTTCTTGTATCAAAATATAGCACCCAGAAGAATGTTGGTGGTTGCAGAGCGATAAATGTCATCTTCCAAGCAATTGCACCAACATAAGTGTGGCAACGAAAGCTACTTTGGTAACATGATAAAAGATTCTTTCTAAATGGCTAAATTATAGAATCAAGCATGCTTTTAATCTTCAATTGTTACTATGATACTAACATGCTTAGTTAATTCTCATTATTTCATCTAGCATGACTAGTGTTTGAATTTTTTTAGATGTACTATTGACTATTGCATATGACTAAATATGGATTTGAATCATATGTTCTTAGTGCTCTTCTGTGATATGAGATCACCTTATTTATTTAATGCATATTTTCTAGTATGTATCTTTAGTCTTTGTAAAATAAGATTTATGATATTTGCTTAAAATTTGTTAACTCTGAACATCATTTTACTGATATCTTTACTAATCCCCTAGCCAAGAATCATCTCAACTTTATTTATCGCGAATTAGGGATTCTGAATTTGAATGATGTTTGAAATTCTTTTAAATCTTAGTTCTGTAAAAGTAAAAATTGTTTTGGGTACAAGTCGAAAGGGTCCTTTTGTCACAAAGGTTTAAATAGCCTTAAGCGACACGGTATTTAAGTGTCTTCTGACCACCGCTAGCTGGGATCCGGCCTCTACAACTAACCCAAGATGATTAGAACTTTATAGAATCATGGTTTGTTAAGGTCTTTTCTGTAATTTATTATTCCGAATACAACAACGAATTCAGGCTCTACTTTTTGACTTAAAGTTGGCAACTGTTATCGTCAAGAATTGGAAATTTCAGTTTTAACTAGGTGTTTAAAACTACTTGTGACGACGATAAATAGTTATTGGCTCAGACATTAGTAAAAATTGATGCTGATGATATTTTAGTTATAATTGGTATGTTTTCTAGGCTTTATCTTTCCTATATTCTGCACTATGAAAGCTTTTTAAAAATTGGTTTTAACTATCTTTTGCAACAAAGCTTTATTGTGATATTTCTTTGTCAATCCTTGGATATTTACTGAATTTGTATTATTATTGCTAATTTTGTGTACTGCATAAGAATAAATATATGTTTTTTTTCTTATGTCCATGGTTTGAGATTTTGTGTTGAATTCTAGAGAATATACTATGTTGTAGATCGATTTATAATCTTTGATTATTCTCAATACTTGGCAAAAATATTTGTACTATTGTAATTTTATGAAATCTTTTAGCTTTTATTTTGTTCGTGACTCAAGGTTTAAATGAGCACATTTATCTTGTTAATGGTTTATCTCATTAATCTTAAGTTGTTATATAGATTTCTAGATTGACAAGCTATTTAATCTTGTTTCACTTTCACTCATCTAGCTATAATAATTTTCAATTGGAATCAGATTATTTTCATATTTTGAATTTTCTTGATGAGATGTGTAATTTTGTTTTGTCAAATCTTTCTTATTTCAGAACTAGCTACGCATATTTTAAGGGAGAGAAAATTGATTTCTTAAGTCATTTGTACCCTTTTATATGTGGTATACCTACTTCATCATGTACATTTATTCCTTATTTTTAATATTTTGTTGATTGTGTTCATAATAGATGGAGTATCTGTAAAAATCCATGATTATTTATATTTAGATAGATCATATTTTGCGGGAGAGCATTCCGGTCAACTGAATACCTCCTTCTCATGCAATTTTACCTTCATGTTTATCTTAAGGACAGTCATATAGCATACTAAGATAATTGAGTTCAAATACATGAACTTTGAATACTCAAATAGATATTGCAAATCGAAAGATTAATGAATATTTATTCATGACTTGTGACTAAAATCCATCTCTTCTATATTAGATTAAGCTTCAATTTTGCAGTTGTTTCATTCACGTCTTCATTTTCATTAAATAGTATCTATAATTTGTCTCATTTTTATTTGCAATTATGTCTTATTTTTCTTTAATTTGTGTTTCATATGCTATTTCTATTTTGCTCCACAATCTATATGATTTTGTAAAATGACAAAGGGGGAAAAATGACCGATACACAAGACAAGTACGAAAAGGACGATATAAGAGAAGCAATACATGAGAAGACAAGGACGATGATGCACCTATACCGTCATTCATGAATTACGGAGGAGTCTTGTACTTTTCAAAGATCTGTGTCCAGGTTTGATTATTGACGTATCGATCATAATTTGTCAATTATCAAAATGGGGGAGATTATTGTCCCAAATGGGTAACCGTCAAATCGATGTCTATAATCGACTAACTATGATATAGTATGACCCAATACGGAAAATAAATTGACAGTCGTTGCATCTTCGTTACTTCGCTGAAGATGTTGCTGCAAGGGAACAAGCTGTGTTATCTGAGTTTGCACTTTATATTTTATTGAGTCTAGGAAAGAGTTGTATATTGGATCATGTTGGTACTAGGATATCCAAACCCATCCATACAAAAGTCTAGTCCACAAACCAAACCCAAACTCAACTAAACAAAACCTTGGACAGAGGAAACCGAACTCTGCCCGAACTCTTGGGGAACTCAGCCCGAACTCTAGGGGAACTCTGTCCGAACTCTGGGTGAACTCTGTCCGAACTCTGTACAAACTCGGGCAAAACTTGGTCAGGGTGAAAACTGATTCGACTCAGTCTTTCAAATGACCAGGCTCTAATGTTTAAAATTATGAACGTTAGGTATCCGAACTCTGCCTGAATTTGGTTCCTAAAAGCCATATAAATAGAGATTGATTCTTCCATTCCAAATCACTCATTCACTCACTTTCATATCTCGACCTATTTGAGCTATAAACTTTTCCTATTCCCAAGATCAACTCCCAGCCTTCTAGTGCCAACGCGATACCGATTTAGAAGTCTGATCGAGTTGTAAAGATTGTTTTACAAGTTTGTCTCCATACAAGTTTGAAGTCGGCATTCCCTTCGCATAAAATGCACGTGTGAAGTCTTTCAAGGCTTCGGATCAAAGCTCGATGTTGTAAGAAGTCTGCAAGCCTTCGGATCAAAGCTTGTGATTCACTATTGGTGATTAAAGTAGATAAAACTTCGAGCAAGAGTTCTCGGGACTGAACTAGTCCTCTATGAGGGAAACCAGTATACATTGTGGTGTTTGCGTTTGCTCTTCTAAACTTTACTTATACTCTGTTTATACTCTGATTATTACTTATTACTGCAGTTTATAAGTTGGCCTTTGAGTTAACTTTTATTTGGTGATTATTTTCGCTAAACTCTATTCACCCCCTCTAGAGTTGCTTACGATCCTAAAGTTTTTACGCAGGGGGTGTTCTGCACAGTTTTTACATAGGAAATTATGTAGAGTTTCTACGCAGCACCGTTCTTCTTCCTTAGCCGACATAAAAATTCTAAAAACTTGTTTTGGCCATAAAAACTTTATTTTAACCAAAATTCGTTGTTTCAAAAGACAAAATTAAATAAAATTTAATTCTTACGACATGGGATAATAAGTTTTCAAAAATTTTAAGTTTTCAGAGATCAAATCCATGAAATTCGTAAAATCCTAACTTTAAAACTTAGATCTACTCCAAACCGTTCATCAAAATCAAAATAAAAAATAACAAATAATAAAATTTTGATGATTACTAGATACACATTGTAAGCTAAAAATATGCAAAAATATAAGAAATAAAATATTTTGAAAATCATGGTTTCTTTATTTTTTCAAAATGTACTTGCATTAAGTATTAGGTAACCCTAACTCTAATCTCTTCCATAGAGAAGAAGGAAGTAAAACTCCTAGGCAAAATCTAGGGTTTGGGAGTTTGAATTTTGGAGAGGAGGAGAAAAAAAAGAGAAAGAGAGAAAATGAGAAGAATGAAGAAGAGAAAGAAAAATGTGCTTTTATATATCAGATACGATTTAATCTCATCCATCCACCTCATGAATCCATGACCCAAAATTATCTCAACCGTCCAAGAAAATACAAGTCTAGTGGTTCAATAGTGAACCAGTTTTAGGGATTCCATTTATATTTGGGTCATAATACGGGTCTATGGCAATTTTTAAATGGGTTGCTACTGGTCCCGAGTTGTCTCTCTCAAAATCCAATTTATAAAATATAGAAATATAATACACAACCATGTACAGTAATATGAAACTAGGGAACATATGTGACAAAACGTCTTATTGCCAGCCGTGTTTCTTTTGTACAATGATTGCAGCATCTTCTAAAATGTTTTTGCAGAACTCTCCATTGACACGTGGTAAAACACCGAGTCATCCAGCCATTGGCGGATGAATCCAACAACCTTCTGATCTAGTCGTTTTCATTTATCAGCTCATTTTTCTATCGATTTGACGTTGTCGCCCTCCAACGGATCATACAAGTCCTTGTACTAGAGTAGATCCTCCATCCTTGGCTTCCAAATTGCCCATTTCAACCATGTGAGGGTGATCATATGAGTGTTCATATGCTCCATAGACATAGTTGTACCTCCTCTCTCGAGAAGAACCTGGCTCTGATTCTATATGTTGGGCGCATCGTAGAAGCTTTTGCCAACCCACCTGTGAAAATCAACCAATCTACAAACACCAAGCACAGATGAAGACAAGTATATGGCGGTGACTACGTCACCTGGACAAATTCTAACCTTTATAACTCAAATAAAATTATAAGATTGACAAAACCAATGTTGAAACCGTTTGCCCTAATAGGTTAATTACTCTCACCACGCTCAAGAAGGAATGACAAAGATTAAAATTGAAATCGCTTACCGACCCGTAGCAATTTTCTTAACCGAAATTGACGACTTCTCGATTAGATCTCTTCTTCCTTATGTCTTGTATGAAAAGGAACCCTAAGAGCAAAGCACATACTTTTTCTTAGATTTTCTTGTGGACGAGCACATCGAATCTCCATATTTGTGCATGCTTTGTGCCTCCACCCTCCTCCTATAATTATAGGATGATAAATCTTATTTTAGGTCATAATAGGATTTCCTAAATAGTAAACCTTAAAATAAGAATCCTATTACACCTAAGATAGAATAACACCAATTATGGATGTCCAAATATGGTCAAATTAAATATTTGATACAAATTTGAAATCAAATTAAATGTTACATTTAATGAAGATTTTTAATTTATATCAAATCAAATCTTTGACCATATTTGGGCTCAAAAGTTTACCAAATCTAGACTGGACCCCAACAACGATCACTTCATAAATGTGTAATATCAACAATAGTACCAATATATATTGACTACTTATGCTTGGGGCGAGTCTTCTTATTTGGAAGACTTCTTATTTGGAATTATGTATATTTAAGATTTATATAGGTTTTAAAGATGTTTATATTAATAAAATTGGGATGGGATTCTTGATCCTCTCCTTCCTATAGGGGTGAGAATTATTCTGTTTTGGGCCAAAAATCGTACCGAATTGTCCGATTTGAAAAAAATGATTCGGTTTTAATTTTGATTTTTAAAATTCTAAATTTTTTTATTCGATTTGGTTTCAATACAAACTCGAATAATACTTATACAATTATGTAAGTACTCTCAATTATATGCATATTTAATAACTAAAAATGTGTATATTTTGAAAATAATAATTTTATGTATGTATTTTGAAACCCAAATTTTGGTAATTAAACAACTTGTCCAACTTTCGGCATAATTCAAAAAATATGTGCATACAAATTATATTTTTTAATATAATTTAAACATAATCTTAATTTTGGGCCCGACCCGTTAAATAATTGAAATTGCCCAATGAATAAATCGAATAAACCGAATCAATTATATTAGTTCGATTCAGTTTCAGCTATGGCTAATTTTGATTCAGTTCGATTTCAGTTTAAATTTTTAGACTTATGCTTTATTCGTTTTGACTATTTGGTTATGTTGAAAACAAATAAACCAAACACTCGTCCCTACCTTCCTTTAAAAAATGATATAGATTTTGTAGATGAGTATATGGAGTTAAAAGTAAAATACAACATAGGAAGCTTTGGTCTTAAAACCCTACTTTTGGTTTTGAGAATTTGGATATTAGAGACTGCATTAATGTTAAACTACCTCCAAATAATAATAAAAAATAAATAAACAGTCTCCAAAGGTAGGTTTAGTATATGTCAATTAATTGACTATCTAGATTTTCTGGTATAATTTTTTTTCATGCTCATAATTATTTTGGTAAGGATTTTGACATCAATGTAGAGGGTTGACATAAAATTGAGTGACGGTCAAGAGTGTATATGGAAGAAGGTGTGGATAATGAGCCTCCAAAGGAAGGGTCAAAAGTTGATTAACTTACTAGATTATGCGATAAAATACATACATATAGTTAAATACTCAATGATGAGGGGGTTGGGGCATACATTGATGAAACCTATGGGGCATACATGGATGAAACCGATCAAGGAGACAAAGCGAGTTGCTGCTGCCGCCGCCATTAGAGTCCAGGGAGTTCGTGTGAGTCTAGACAGAGGTAAAAACGAGCGTTCCAGAAGTTCTATGTAAACTTGTTGGTTCCTGGGAGCAGATCATGTGGGGCGAATCTTGCTTTGAGTTATCGTCGATGAATGTAATAAAATACTTCATCTTGGCCTTTGTGGAGAACTGTTTGAAGTCACAGATATCTAAGTGCACAAACTCCAGAAGATCTGTGCTTCGGTTAACCCGTTTGAACAGCTTTCTGGTGATCTTTGTCTGTACACAGACCGCACACTTCTCCACCTTCTTACTCCCACATTTGGAGATAAACCCTAGACTAGACATCTGGCAGTATAAAGTACATGTCCTAGTCTGGGGTCCCATAACTCTTACAATGAGACTTCAGCCACAAGCAGAAGCTCGAACATCCATTTGAAACTGAACGACTTATTTCAAAGTATGTCTCCAGCCAAGATATCACCATCTGGCAAACTTTGATTTTCATCCTTAAGTCTGCAACAAACTTCTTGAGATCAGGTCCTTGGTAATCACTCGTACATTTCTACACGCACTCCTTTGACTGTAACTTCTCGAAGTTCAGAACCATTGTCCCAATTTTTAGATCCTCTGCTTGATCCTTGCTTGCTATCAAGACCACCACTGAAAGGTTCGACCTTGATCAACAGCTCTTCCTAAAGTACATGTGGCTAGATGCACTAGTTTCCATCCACTGGTAAGCAATCACGCCATAGGACTTAACCTGCACAATCATAGCAACTAAGTTAAGTAATCAAAGTAACCAAGTTAAGCTATTACCTTGCTATTTTTGTTTAAAATTTGGATCTGCAATCCTTATTCTCATGGTCCTTCATGCTTGAAGAGACATGCGCCAATTTGCGCATAACCCTATGTGCATACACAGGTCGCGCATAGACCTTGCTCAGAGCCAGCCGCATGGATGCTTTCATGTTCCAAGTCCAGCCATGTAGAAGCATAAAAATCCTCCCATGTGCTCCAGTTTACAGCAGTGGACGCATGACGACCTCGAACAGACCGAGACGCATACCGTCCTTTGACGCATCGATCCTACAGTCACATCAGAGTATTTATGACTCTGACAAAACAGACAGTCATTCTGACCGCCTCGAATCCTGTACCACTTTGGAATCTGTGTTGATAGTTTTTTTATACTTACTTTTGGCAGTATGTACCTGTTGCCACAAATGTAGAAAACGACAAAAGATCCATGCATCTCTGTCCTAATTCGTCCCAGAATCCATGTGTTCCATGCGTCTCTGGCCCAATGCGTCATAGACTCCATGTGTTTTATGCGTCTCTGGCTCAATGCATTCAAAACTCCATGCGTTCCCTGTATCTCTGACCCCATGCAGCTTCGACTCCATATAGTTCCCATATACGGTCTGAACGACCATGGAGCAGTATGGTCGCATAAAACCCCCTGACCCATATTTTGATGTCTGTCAGAAGCTCTGATACCTCACTCATTACCCATATATGCTTCAGAATCCGTGTAGATGATGACTTAGGAAAAATAATAAGTCACATCAGTACATTAATTACCTCGATAGACGGGCCATGCCACGTGTCCTACGTATGCGGCTTCAAGACCCATGCGACCTCGATATCATGTGGCCAGAGCGTCCACCTGACCAAGTCCAAATAAGAGTATGCATGTGGCTTCAAGACCCATGCATCCTCGTCCACATAGCCAGAGGGTCATTCCGACCAAGGCAGAATGAGAGCTTCTATGCGACTACAACAGTATGTGGCTCTCGACTCACAAGATTTATTGTTACAACCGAAGACAATTTTTTGCACAGTTAGTGTTCACAAAGTGTCCAATTGATCGAGTTATTCACAAAACAGTCCCAAGATCTCTTCAAAGCAAAAATCCTAAGCAGACCCAAGTGGCAGCTTGCCCGCACCATGCGGCTACCGTTACGGCCGTATTCTACTGAAGGAGCCCCATGCGGCCACCAAGCACGAGCATTTGCGGCACCCATAACACGTCCATAGGGTGGCTATAAATAGATAGGTACCACACCTATACAAAAGGCTGGCTGGCTGGCTATCTGCGGATTCATACTAGAACCAATGAGAGATGTTTCTACGTTCGGATCGTCCATGGAGTAAAGAGAGTTGCTACACTCCTAACCCTCCATCATCACCCCTAGATTAAAACAAATTTATACTTAGATTATCTCTTAGGACTCTACTCTTTTTGATTTAAATGACAAACACAATAGCGACTCTGCTGGGGACCAACTTTTCCTCTAACGAGAAGACAGTAACATAGTTCGATGCGGCCAGGCTGGGCTCGACCCAAAGGATGCTGGTGGTATACTTCGACCAGCAAGCATTCGAGAATATGCTCTCCGGGGACAGCGCGAGTCCTTCTCTAAGGCAAGCAAAGCCTAAGAAGACCCGCATGACATGGGTAGCAAAGGCCACTGTGCCTAACTCAACTGCGGAGCATGCACTCCCCACTACTCTTTTTGTTACCGCAAATGCACATTATGCGTCCACCTAGACTGGCCCTGTTCACGCGATAATCAGGAAAGGCCTCAGCAACCAAACTCTGGCAGAAGAAAATAATACGATGCTAGAAATTCGGTTGCAAAGGCAAGCTTCATGCGACAACAGTTGAAGCCACATAAGTCAACAGCCGCAGGCAAAAGTCCACATGCGGCACCGATCGGTGGTCGCAGGCAAATGAGCACAAACGACCAACATAGTAGCAAAACCTCCATCTTTGACAGAATCTCATGCAGCGCTGACTGCATACGCCTTATTAAGAAATGGGAGAATGTGAACTTGGACTCTTCATACTACACATCAGTGCGTGCTAGATCGAAGGAGTCCAGGACAGTACGAGCTCGCCAGGCTCAAGCAATCGCTCATACGTTCAGCCGTCAGCACGCTCCGCTAGCTGTTACGCGAGCCCCTGACAAAACGTTTTGTGAGACCGACCCATGTGTCCGGCCCGCGGTGGCAAACAAACATGGTCAATCTCGAAAGTTTTTTATCTGCGACTTTTGGAGAATTCTTGTACGAACCCCAGGACAGGGAGCAAAGATAAAACCTACTCACCCATATGCTCGATCTAACCGGGCTTATAACAAGGGTGTAAAGGTAGATTAGCCCTCGCTTGATTTGCGCAACGTGATCAACCACGACATGTGAGGTATCTCCTCCAGGATACCCCTGTGCCAACATCATCATCAACTGCTGCCGTACTAAAGTAATAATACCAACAAACAGGTAGTCGACGTTCTAATGGCTGCAACCAAAGGCTCCTATCTAACATCATCCCAAAAAATAGGTGCAATTACCAGAGGAGGAGCTGCCCTTACCCTTGTGTTATTTTGCTTGGAAGTCTCCCTCCACAAGGGGAGATCGAAAGTCTAGCGCCTCAAACCCTTTGCTTTCGGCCAGCGGGTCGAGAAGATGGACCCATGGAGGATAGGCAAGAGTACCTACAGAAGGAATTTTCTAGGACACCCGCTCCAAGAAGAAGCTATCAGCTGCTGGGAGTGGTTCTTCCTCAGGACCCCTAGTGATTCTGCAAGCTGGGGGTAGCAATTCCCCAGAACTCCACGATGGCGACTCTGCTGGAGACCAAATTCTCCTCTATTGAGAAATTGGGGACATAATCCGACGCAGCCAAACTCGGCTCAACGCAAAAGATGATGGTAGTTCGCTTCGACCAGCAAGCGTTCGAGGAAATGCTCTCTGAAGAAAGTGTGAATCCTTCGCCAAGGTCAGCCAAGCCCAAGAAGACCCGCAGAATGTGGGTAGAAAATGCCACTGATCCTAGCCCACCTGCAGAGGAGGCGATCTCCGCCTCTCAAACTGTTGTCGAGGAAGTCCACGTCTATGTGGCATCCTTGTCTGGCGCAGGAACTTCTCATAACTCAAAATCTAGCAAAGAAAAACACTATGATGCCAGACATTATGGGGCTGGGGTAGGGCCTATGCGTCCAAGAAGGAGGCCGCATAATATTTTTTATGCATCCCAAACTCAAAACCGCAGGCAGATAGACGTATGTGGCAACAAAACTTCTATTTTTGACCGTATCTCACGCAGCGCATATCCTATGCGACCTACAGGGAGTGGCAAAAAATCAAATCTAGACTCTTCTTACTACGCATCTGCGAGTGCGAAATTGAGGATGTCTAGGATAGTACGAGATCGTCGAGCTCAAGCCACTGCTCATGTGACTGACCGCCAACATGCATCTCTAACTATGACGCGAGCCTCTGACGAAAAGTTGTACAGAACTGACCCATGCGTCCAATCCACAAGGACCAATGGACATGGTTCATTCCAAGAGTCTTCCACCATATCTTGGGGAAAATTCGTGTACGAACCCTAGATCAGGGAGGAGATACATCGCCTGCGCATCCGCGTGCCCGGGATAGCCGAACTCGCAAAGAGGATGCAAAGGTGAAATATCCTTCGTATGATTTGCGTGAAGTGATCGCTCACAAGCACAAAGTGAGGGAAATCACTACGACGTGCAACATGCTCTCTTCCAGGCACTACTGTGCTAATATTATCATCGACTGTTGCTGCAATAAAGCAACAGTACTCACAGACAGACAGTCAGCCTTCTAGCGACTGCACCCGAAAGCACCTACCCGACAGCAGCCCGAAGATTAGGTGCAAGTATCAAAGGGGGAGGAGTTGACCTTCGCCCATGCTACTCAACTGGAAATCTTTTCGCCACCAAGGGAAGAAAGCAGTCTATCACCTCCGGTCCGGTGCTCTCTACTACTACATCATGAAGGCGATTACCCGAAGCACCGACAATGGCACCAGCGGAAGGCGTCTTCCAAGGCACTCGCTCAAGGAAGAAGCCGTCAGCCCCTGGGGGTAGTTCTTCCTTAGAACCTCTGAGGATGGCCCAAGCTGGGGGTAGTGCCCCCTGGAGATAGAAAATAATCTGGCATTTCGAGGAGACAATATTCCCCATGGGACAGCCCCAAGAATCCAAAGGAAGCTACTTCGATCAGATGACGTTTCCTCAGGTTCTATTTTAATACAACTACCAAAATATTTTACCGTCGATCTTACAACAGTCTCCTGTTGCGATGCTTATCGGACGCAGAAGTAAGACAAGCTCTCCATGAAGCTCATGATGGCTTATACGGATTATATCATCCTGGTCTAAAGTTAGAAGACCGTCTCAGAAGAATGGGCTACTATTGGCCAATGATGGTGGCAAAGGCTATTGACTATGCAAGAAAGTGCCAAGTGTGTCAAATCCATGCCGAATTTATCCATCAACCCTTCGAGTTCCTACACCCAACGGTAGCATCCTGGACGTTCGAAGCATGGGGAATGGACATCATCAGACCAATAATCCCCCTTCATCTAAGGGACATTGATTTATTTTGGCCATCACATATTACTTCTCCAAGTGGACGGAGGCAGTTCCACTCGTCGAAGTCAAAATGTCGAATGTGATTAGCTTCATCAAACATTATGTCATCTATCACTTCGGCTTGCCACGAAGGATCATCCACAATAATGGTCCGCAGTTTGCGAGTCACGCATTTTATCGATTTTGTGATAAAAATTGCATCCAGAATGTGGCATCAACTGCCTACAACCCAGCCGATAATGGACTGGATGAGGCATTCAATAAAACCATCATCAAGCTTCTCAAGAAGTTTATGACATCCAACAAGCGCGACTGGAATAAAAAACTCGGAGAATGTCTGTGGGCCTACCGTACAACGGTTCAGGTAGGTACCGGCAGTACACCATTCTCCCTGGTCTATGGGAGCGAAGCAGTCCTTTCTCTCGAGATCCAGATACCTTCACTTCGAGTAGCCCTCTCCCACAAGCTAACCATCGATGACAATCACCGTCGACGTTTACAGGAATTAGAAGAACTCAACAAAAAATAACTCTTAGCTCAACAATGCATAGAGTTTTATCAAGCATGTCTCTTTGGAGCCTTCAATAAATGAGTGAAACACAGGATGTTCCATGTGGGTAACCTCGTCTTAACAGTAAGAAGACCCATGGTTATGACCCACAAGACAGCAGGAAAGTTCCAACCTAAATTGTCACGACCCGCACCCGGAATAAAGGCACGAGTAGTTATCAACGCCCAGCATACGCCACAACATCAGCGGTAAAACGTTGTCTGGGTTATCCATACTATCTAAACTTCTCACACAATATTTATATGGTACCTGCCAGTATCATCTCAACTCCAAACAGAGGAATAATATGGTATATGATAATAGTAAATGATACTCAATTATAATACAAACTAATGAAGATAAAGCATGATATGGAATAACAAAGAAAAGAGTCACAATACATCCACAAGTCTGACATAATATATATACATGCCAAACCTCAATAAAGTCTAATACAAGTCTAAACAATAAGTCTAAACCTCCTCAGCCTCTGGTATTAGGTTCTCCTGCTCTAAAGGAGTATCCTCTAGTGGTACGTCGTCCTGTGGACCATAGTAGGTGGGATACTGGTTCATAAGTCAATCTTCTGAAAAATATATCTAGTCAGAATTAGAGAAAAGTACATACCTCTGAAAGTAGTTCCAAATACATAATTGAGTATATATAATAGATAATAGAAAAGAATACAAGATAACTAACCATCAGCATATAATGAACTAGAGTGAACATATAATGTACTGGAATAAAAAACAGGCAATATGAACAACTGTAATTTAAATAGAAAAGATAAAACTAACTAAGGTGCCATAGAGTACAAGTTCATTATGTGATCGGTTTAGGTTAAGCATAAATACAATATGGTAACTCGATTACACGTGTGATATATAATCGATATCTAAAATACTTGGTCTTGATCACATAACCAACTCCTACTCCCCCATCCCCAACCAATACTCATGGATCCAATCATGACATGTTACGAACACGAATATGGGCACACTGAACATGAAAAGAACACGAAGTACACGATAATCAATACCCGATACACACGATGAAATATATGTGAAGGAGTATCCGCTGAACACGGAAAGGGGATAACATCTCCTGACAGGATCCATTTAGTACCAGTCCGTGTAGCCACTGTGTCAGAATCAAGTAAACAGTTCTAGAACATGTGATATATACACTATCATGAAATAAAAACTAACAGAGAGATGTACTCGCCTCTGATCCTGAGCAAAGTGTGTCTCTCGATGACCAAGCTGGTGTCACACAGTCCTTTATAGGAAATATCATGTTAAATGGTGTGATGGATGAATAATGAGTAAAAGAATACACTAATATGATTTCTAGGTTAATACTAGGTCACTCTAGCTAAGCTAGGCCAAACTAGATCCACCCTCAGTTAATTGGTCTATACCGGTTACTAACTAGCTAATACTAACTTTTATTAACCATACTAGATTATTACCTTAGTATAGGGGTGATATACTAGCTAATACCTACACTAATTAGTATATCTTAGTATCAAACTCATAACCCATGCTAACCTAATACCTTACTTAACAGCTCAATCCTATTTACTGATACTACTATAATACTTAACTAATTGTTATTCACTTAACTGTTAACTGAGCTCGTACCAACTAATACAGTAGTATACTAACACTAGATATTAAACATCTAACTTAATTACCAATACATTATGTACTAACTATTACACTTCCAACTGACATCTACAAATGCTCACAACTGGTATCTACTTGACCACTGATAAATAACATATACATGTTATCAGTGTTCAGCCACTGAACTTCTCCCCCCTCTCGAAGCTTTATGTTTCAGTCCTCATATTAGTTAACTGTTACACTGAGATAATTTTCTACTTTTGTGAGGATCACCTCTAAACTGTAGAACTGAATACTCATATATCTTACTGCAAATACATTCCATTGCTCCTCATAATAAATCACCCGACACCACACTAGCATTACACAGGAAACTCTCCTACTGATACATATATAAGTGTGTATCCTTACCTCCCCCTTTGTTGCTAATATTCTGTCTTAATACCCACATCAAGCTCCTACCTCCAGTCTCCCTTCTCACTTCAGTTCAGTCTACTAGACATCCAAATAGTACCTCATAGCCTAACCTGACACCCCAGGTCCATGGAAGTTCCAAAGTGGCACTGCATACATCTGATACTGCTGCTACTGCTTGTGTTCTTCAATTCAGGTCTAGGCAGACTTGTATCCCAACCCGAGGACATCCAAACCAGTACAAAAGAAATACGGTCAACTCCCCAAACTGTTGGCAATTAATTCTCAGGTTCCTTTCCTTACATTCACTTGCCTAAACTCCATCTCTTCCCCTACAACACATCTGTATCCCGAGCCTTACCTTCAGTCACTTACCACGAGGACAACAACAAGTAGCAGTTGCTACAACTTAGGCAACCAATGTTGCTGCTGCCACTCTCCTTGAGGTCTGAACAGACCTGACTTCCCCCTACTTGCTGTCACTGCTCTTGCTACTAATATTGCCGTTTCTACTGTATTTCTCTCTAAAAATCCATGCAGCAACAACTGCTATAGTCCTTCTACTGCACCTTACTACTGTCATTCATTGTTATCAACCCCCTCCTACTTGCTGTCATTCACTGACACACACACACAATCATTGTGAACCCGACTACACACTAGAGGTTCACTAATCTTACACTGTCCTATATCAACACACAAGTGTGCATTGATAAATACCATGCCACAAGACTAAATAACACTAGAGTATCACACTCCCATATATTCCTACACACCACTGCATCTGTAATACTCCCTTACTGCTACTAAACAACCCCCTTCGATCCCTGTTCTTGCACACAACAAGTCTATGTAGCCTCATCACCCCAAGACTACCTGCAAGCAAGCTATCCCTGGCATACCTCCAGTCTCCCTTCACTGAGCTACTGTTGTTGCTGTTTTGCACAACAAGGAAACACACCACTGCACATCTAACCTGTGTTCGAGTACCCCACACCAACCTGTACAACCCAGGGTCATGCACAAATCCACTGCTCCTACCCGAACGAAATAGAACACACAGTCAATCACCTCACACACATATATATCTATATATATATACATATATCCATTGATTAATCATATATATATATATATATATATATATATATATATATATATATATATATATATATATATATGGTAAACGGGATATGAGCCATAGGCTCATATTCTTATATGACCCATGCACATGTGGACCAATAGGAATGGATACCTACATCCCATGTGCACTAGTACACTCTATTCCTATTGGTCCACATGTGCATTGGCTCATGTAAAATTATGAGCCTATAGTTCATATCCCTTTTTTCTATATATATATATATATATATATATATATATATATATATATATATATATATATATATATATATATAAAATATTAAAACAAACACCTAGAGAGAATGATCTAGGAAAATATGATGCAAAATCGACCAACTAATCAAATTATACCAATTCATCAAATTAATATTCCTACATGCCAAATACTCATAATTATACTATTAGAACTTGTCAAAATGGAAAATGAAGAGCAATTACACAAAACACACCAAAATGACCTCTATATCACATGGTATCGTACCGTATAGCTATACGATCTACACGTATCCACTTGTGGACACGTACCTAGTCCAAAAACCCCGATCTAAGTCTAATTAGATCTAATTGATCTTATGACACACAATTGATGTGTCAATCTCATAATTTCTCCAATATGCCCATAAATTATCACATAGAACTCACAATACATAACCAAATAGTCTAGAACTTGTTTCTATAGGTAGCCTAATGCCATGGGGTCATTCTTAATGGTCAAATGCATGATTAAGAAGCTAAAATGAAGGATAAATTCAGGAATTACCAATTGGGAGATGGATTCCCAATGAAAACATAATTAGACATGATCCGGACACAATCTCTCTATCCAAGCTCCTTCTTCTTGTGCTTCTTGTTTCTCCAAGCTCCAAAGCTCCAAGAGTGATGAATTTGAAGATGAATTGAGTAGGGATTCAATAGAGGGAATGATGAAAATTGGGGATTATTTTCTATATCTAAATGAATGCAAATGAGAGGAGAGAGAGAGAGAGAGAGAGAGGAGAGCCCCCGCTAATAGTGGCCGCCCCATTCCCCCTTTCTCAAGTTATGTGCATGGTCCAAATTGTCCCTCTCCATCCAATTATTAATAGGATTATGGGAGGAATATTTTGGAAAGCTTCTAATTTAATTCTAATTAAGCTAATACTCCTTAATTAATTAGTGAGAAAGGTCTAATGGGCTTGGGTCCAAGTTAGGTTCACTAGTTGTCATGACAAGTCTAATTATTGGACTAGCCTCTAACAAAATTATTAATACAAGTCACATTTAATCTATAATTCATTAATAATTAAATAATTAATACATTCATCAAATAATTTCTATAACATACCAATATAAATATTTATTCCTATAATTATTTACCCATATCAATTTACCAAACTACCCCTTGTTGGAAAAGTAAGGATGACATAAATGGGAAGGCCCGTTCATCGTGGAGACCGTATTTTCCAGCGGCGCTTACCGGTTGGCAAAATCCAGTGGCGACTTGCTCATGATTCCTATCAACGACAAGTTCCTCAAAAAGTACAACGTTTAAATTAGACTGGTACTCCTCTATAACCAAACTATATCGTATCTTCCTGGACGCTGGTTCATGTCCACATGACCTATAAACTGTCACTCTAATACACTACTCTGGTGGACTTTGCCACGTCCATATTAATTTTGAGCAAATATCCCAGATCTTGGCTATCGATCATCATGTCCATATTACCTCTGATATCAGTTATCATTTTTACAAACCACCTGTACTCACCAAGGTACGCCAGCGGTGCTACGTCCACAAAAACTGCCACGTCCATATTACCTGTCACGACCCGCACCCGGAAATCGGGCATGAGTTGTGGGTACGTCCAGCCTACGCCGTAGCATCGGCGGTAGAACGCTGTCTAGGTCAACTATCTAGATAATAATCTCACACAAAAATCGGCCATGACCTCTCCAAAAGGAGGGCAACCACACAAACAATATATAAACCTGTCAAGATCTTAACTCCAAACGGAGGAGCAAATATCATAATGATAATCATAATATACTCAATCACGAATCTAAGCACGATAAGATAACACAGAGATCTAACAACTAAAAAGTTTAACCAACAATAACTACTACAACAACCACAACATCAAATAATAATACAACAATATCCAAAATAATATACAAACAAGGTCTCAATCCAAAACCGGAGACAAATCCGGTGCTAAAAGCTAATAAAAATAATAACAAGGTCTCAGTGATCCCGGCTACCAACCCGAAAATTACCCCTAAACTAGAGGGTCTCTGTCTGCACCATCGACAGGCTCAGGTCCATAAAATGTCGAACACCAATCCTCCGGATACTCTAAAAAATATGTCCAGTCAGGACTGGAGCAAGTACATCTCTAACAGCAGTTCCATTTAAATGATAAAAACTATAAAACAGTTATAGCAAGTAGCAAGAAGAGTGAAGCAAGTATGAAATAAGAAATATATAAGTCACTGGTGCATAAAGGTAAAGATGCATGGATATCAGAGCAAGATAGTAATAACTACAAGATACAGGAAATCTAAGCTAAGATCAAGTCCGTGCACAAGAACGTATAGTGAGTCCAGCATGAAAAACATGTAGTGAGTCAAGTCCAGAAACATGTAAGTAAGACCAACAAGAATGCAAGTGAGTCCAGACTATAAAGAATAAACTCGGTGTCTTTGAAATACTTGTTTCGACATGTAAACGGCTAGGGGTAAGTACGGCTCACCGCGCACTGGGTGCGCGGCTGCTATCATTCCAGATTAGACCAGAGGGAGTGATGCCTGATGATTCCAGATGGGAATGTTTACATGTCTACTCGAGTATTTTTCTGCCCCGACTAATACAAGTGGATCCAAGACCCGACACGCAAATCAAGATGAGTCCAGCCTGAACATGAGTGATGCCTGTAGGTGATGCCTGTAGTAATTCCAGAATAGGGGCCAGAAACATGAAATGTACGTGTCGCAAGTAAATGAATCCAGAAATACCTGTCAGTATCCCGTATTGTGCCAGAATAATTAGATGATACTATACTAGAAGCTGAATCATAATAATCATTAAATAATGAAAACTATCAGAGAATGTACTCGCCTGACGTCCTGAGCAACTGACGATCCGAACCGGTGTCACAAGGACCTAATGTGAAAAGCAAGGTTAAACAGAGTTCTAATGAGTTAAACAGATATAAAATAACTAAAAATAGGCTTCTAGGGTCGTTCTAGGTCAAACGGGTCAAACCGGTGAAATCTGGGTCAAAAAGTCAACTCTGGGTCAAAACTAGGTCAAAAGTTGACTTTGACGGTCAGCCGAGTCAACTACGGTCAAGTCTGGGTCAAACTAGGGTGCTCCTGAAATTCTAGGTCAAACCGAGGTCATTAAGCTAGAAAACTCATAAACTCGCCTAATCGAGATACCGGGATACCCTCGGTATCCGATACCTCGCCCTAAGCCACGTACCCCTCCTAAACCCGCTAAAATCTATGCTAGCACGCGTAAATATATACACATAAGCATATAAAAATAACTCCAAGATATTTTCTAGGCTAATGCTCAAATACCCCGCTCGAAACTCAATACCTTGAATATCTCAAGGTATTGAGATACCTCGGTATCTCAAGGTATTGAGATACCGCTCTCAAACCCCTCTAACTAGCTATCTAACTAATAATTATATACCTAGTTATTAATCTAGGCTAGGAAATATATATATCTACCATATTTATATATATCTAAGTATCTATATACATATATATATAGATATCTACACACATATACACGATACCCATTACCTTACCTATACACACACACA